>QLTV01002109.1:1560424-1583817 GCA_003457575.1 Thermophis baileyi | reverse complement strand
TACCACATGCCCCGATGACAGTGGGTATCACGGTTACATGTTTCATCCATAGCCGTGTAGTTTCAATGGCCAGGTCGCGATATTTCGTAATTTTTTCCAGTTCTTTTTCTTTGACTCTGGCATCTCCTGGTACAGCGATATCAATAAACTGTACGCTTCAGCCCTCGACAACCGTGATATCTGGTGTATTGTGTTCCAAATGACGATCTATCTGTATTCAAAAGTCCCACAAGATCTTCACCGTCTCATTTTCGGTAACTTTTTCCACTTTGTGCTCCCATGACTTTTCGGATACAGGTATGTCATATTTTTTACATAATGACCAGTAGACTAATTTAGCAACTCGGTCGTGTCTAGCTTTGTAATCAGTTTGCGCGATTTTGCTGCACTCACATATTAAGTGTGAAACAGTTTCAACTTTGTTGTTGCAAAGTCGGCAGTTTGGATTCTCAGAGGATTTTTGTATCTTTGCTTTCATGGCATTAGTTTGTAGTGCTTGTTCTTGAGCAGCGAGTATTAATCCTTCCGTTTCTTTCTTGATGGTTCCTCTCTTAAGCTATGCCCATGTCAATGTTCAGTTGACTGAGTTTCATGTTTAATGAATAAAAGTTTTGTTGTTGTTGTTGTTGTTGTTGTTGTTGTTGTTGTGTATTCAGTTGTATTGGTAGAGTGTATTTGGTATAAAGACTTTCAGTGAGCTTCCAGGGCTAATTCTGAAGAATAATTCAGAAATATCCTATATTCTATCTATTTAATATTTTACATACATTCATATGGTATTACAATTCACAGTAAATGTATCCAATATACGTATATTATATGCTAGATATTTTCAGCATAAGTCTCCTGTTAAATATTAAACATATTTATGTAATAGCTTATCTATTTATGTAATAGCTTATCCTTTAAAAAAAAGGCATTATGACCATCACTACATTCACTGGCATGTCAAAATGAGAGAAAATCATTAAAGTTTTCAGTATTACTGATTTTTAATTAGCAATCCAAAACCTGAATCCTTTTTTTTTAATATTCTTCTAAATCCCAAGAGCAACATCTATTATCCCAAATGGATTTTTCATGGTAAAGCTAAATTGAGCATCACAAATGTATTGTACACTAATTTAGCTCAATTTGATAAGCATTTTTGATTAGCACATTTTAAATGTTTAAATGAGAGGGATCTGGAAGCATCATGAAGACAATCAGTTCTTTAGCCCAAAGACTATGTATTGGTCTAATTCGAATTTGCTTCTTATTGCAATAGATTGAAATAATAGTCATTTTAAAAATGCAATCATACTGAAAAACAACACCAACCCAAAAGGTGGGACTTTACTTTGCTATTTTATCTAACTGATTTTTTTGATCTATTTTAGGTTCAGATTTATTGATGGTTGTTTTTACATAATAGCTATTTTGTGGGCATGTCCTCTTGAGTAAAGACTATTCAAGCAGCCATAGCCATACAGATTAACCTGAAATATACACATAAACCTTTCCCCCCAAATTTAAATGCTACTAACAATAATACAGTATATTGTATAGATATCCACTATATTATAATAATAATATATAATATATAATATATAATATTATTTAGGTTTTTTATTTAGGGTTTTTTTCTAATATCATTCATAGTATCTGAAGCTCATTTCACTCTTCCCTCAACACTGTCAAACTATTCACTAAGGCTGCATTACTATTACTATTAGTCTTCTCATCGTTCCTATCACCCATCTCCTCCCACTTATGACTGTATGACTGTAACTTGTTGCCTGTATACTTACGATTTATATTAATATTGATTGTTTCCTGATTGCTTATTTGTACCCTATGACAATCATTAAGTGTTGTACCTCATGATTCTTGACGAATGTATCTTGTCTTTTTATGTACACTGAGAGCATATGCACCAAAGACAAATTCCTTGTGTGTCCAATCACACTTGGCCAATAAAGAATTCTATCTATCTATCTATTGTTCTTCTGACATAAGTGAGTCTTTATTTACCCTACATGAAGCTCCAAGTCTGTTCAAAAAAATAAGGACATAGATCTCATTTCTTTAAAAGAAAAAAACCAGTTCTCAGAAACTAGTGAAAAAACATTTCACCTTCTCCATGTAGTATAGTTCTGACATGCAAGACACAGTTTTCCAGTAAAACAAGCCAGAGGGGATTATACCTCAAACCCACTAATTTTATTTGTTGCTTTTCCTTATCTGCCTTGGACACTGAAACATCTCGGATGTCTTCTTAAACACTCCCCAGTTTATCCGAGTTAGTTGCCAAGGAGTTATGTGCCATACCGGTAGTTCTCAATCATCTTTGAAACTTTCTGGAGCCAAAAATGCCTGAGTAAGAAAGATGTTTCAGAATGTCTCTGTCCATTTTTGTTCAGTGGGACTCTGCACTGAGATAGATAAGATCTTTAAACTAAATAGTTTGGCTGCGCTGAAGAATAAGTCTGGAGGTAGGAAGAATCGAGCTACTTCATGTGAAGTAGCAACTGTCACAACTGTCTTAATAAAGGACAAATTTAAACAGACACTGGGTAGTGGTAGTTTTCAAGTGTCTTTGTCACAGAATGAGCTTTTGTCTTAAATAAGATTATAAAAATGTGTTTTAAAACAAAAAAAGTGTCTAGTTGAATTGCTTAAGGATAAGTTATAAAAACTCTTTCTGCATATGTTAGACGTAATGCATTTTCAAAAGCAAGAGCAAAATGGATTGTTATTTTCTGGTACCACTAAGGCTTTACACATTATCATACTTGTCAGAAGCCAGAACCATAAAGAATCTTGTCTGGAAAAATATTATTCTTCCATTATTCCTAATTTGATAGCCCCAAACCTATAATATCAAATACATTTCACACTGCAGTCATCTCTACTTCTTGATCCTTGAGTCTTTAAGTGGTAAATGACACTTCAAAATGTTAGGCCAGTGATGGCGAACCTTTTTTTGCTCGGGTGCCAAAAGGGCATGTGCACGCGCAATAGCGCTTGCGCGTGTGCCCACACCCATAATGCAATGCCCTCCCCCCACACATGAGCGCACAACCCCCCCATGCGCTGCCTCCCCCTGCGCATGCGCGCAGGCCTCACTAAGCCTCCGGACTTCCGGTAGGCCCTTTGGGTCCATTTTTCGCCATCCACAGGCTTCAGGAAAGCCTCCTGAAGCCTGGGGAGGGCGAAAAACGGACCCAACTGGCCTACCGGAAGTTCATTTCCGAACTTCCAGTAGGCCCGTTGGGTCCGTTTTTCACCCTCCACAGGCTCTGGAGGCTTTCCTGAAGCCTGGGGAGGGCTAAAACAGCCTCCCCCGCCCTCCAGAAGGCTGAAAATCAGCTGGCCAGCGCGCACATGTGCACTGGAGCTGACATAGGGCAACACCTGGTGTGCCCTCAGATATGGCTCCGCGTGCCACCTGTGGCACGCGTGCCATAGGTTCGCCATCATGGTGTTAGGCCAACGAAATGTTTTCTGCCTATACAAGATTAGCTACGTTAACATTTTCTGGTATATCTGCAGCAACTACGGTCATAGGCTTAGCAATAGCAATAGCAGTTAGACTTATATACCGCTTCATAGTGCTTTACAGCCCTCTCTAAGCGGTTTACAGAGTTAGCATATTGCCCCCAACAATCTGGGTCCTCATTTTACCCACCTCAGAAGGATGGAAGGCTGAGTCAACCTTGAGCCGGTGAGATTTGAACCGCTGAACTGCAGCTAGCAGTCAGCTGAAGTAGCCTGCAGTGCTGCACTCTAACCACTGCGCCACCTCGGCTCTTGGTCTGCCCAATTCTTATTCAGCTCTTTTGTTTGCAGTATAGACACCCACTTCATATGGGTACTGGGTGCTGAGCGCTGCGCTTCATGGTCACAGTGATTTCTGCTGCTGGATTGACATAACATCGGACTTCCATAGGTAGTCCATGAAATGCCTGGGTGATGCTTTCTGATATGTAAATCTGACCTAACATGGGCTCTGTACTAATGTCACTTAATTGCAGTCATCAACCAACACACTCGTTATTAACAAGCACTTACTGCTTTTAAAGAGGACAAGACCTCTTTCAACACACAAATTTAGCAGTCTTAACATAAAATCTTTTTTTAAATAAAATGAACAAGATGAGCTGCGTGCACAGAACGTTGATTTCACTGAGAAAGGCCATGGTTCTAAGAATGTAGATTATAGAGTATAGACATCTTCACAACTGCAAGAAAATAGTTCAGTTCAGGGGTGGGTTCTAACTTACCTTGCTGCCGGTTCGCTTCCTCCCGCGCAGGGTGGCTGCGCGCGCATTGCACGCCGCGGGGGCACGCTGCACAGGGGTGTGTGCATGTGCAATGGTGAAAATTCACAAAAAATCCCCCCCCCCAAAAAAAGCCAGAAACAAGTTGGTGGTGCATGCACAGTGCCGGGGACTCGGCTTCTGAGAAAGCGCAGAAGAAAAAAAAATAGTAAAAAATTCAAAAAAAATTCAAAAAAAAATAATCCAAAAAAAAGATGGCGGCGTCCACGGACCGGCATTGACAGAACCGGATCCGTGACGTCACCAGCGGTTTGCTACCGGTTCTATAGAACCGGTGCGAACTGGGAGGAACCCACCTCTGGTTCAGCTGATGTTCTCCATGTGCGTTTTCCCACTTGGTCCCATGCCATTTCACTGCTCCATTCACCTGTCAACCTGGATGGGTAGGGATTGACACATGTCTACTACTCTCCTGAATAATACATAATCAGGACTAATTCAGGTAACAACCCATATCACAGAGCAGTCAATCCAGTGGCAAAGTTGAACAACAGTCAAGATCATGTATTTCGTTTTCAGGTAATTGTTAAACTTTCCACACAGTGTAATAGCTTTATTTAATGACTTCTGGCGGAAGAAAACTATGAAGGTTTCAGATACCCAGGCTTCCATCCTCTTCAACATTAAGAAAAGTAGTTGGTGATTGCTTTTCCCCAGTGGTGAAATCCAAATCTTTTTACTATCGGTTCTGTGGGCGGGGCTTGGTGGGCGGGGCTTGGTGGGCATGGTGTGGCTTGGTGGGCGGGGCAGGGGAAGGATACTGCAAAATCTCCATTCCCACCGCACTCCAGGGGAAGTAGTTCTCTGAACTACTCAAAATTTCCACTACCGGTTCTCCAGAACCTGTTAGAACCTGCTGAATTTTACCCCTGCTTTTCCCCCACTTGTCAGGGAATGCTGGTGAAGGAAAAATCACTACCCTTAACTTATCCTGAATTAAAACTGTAAGGATAAGGAAAGCACCACTCTTCCATATTTTTTTACAGAGACAGAATAGAAATTGGCTGTTAGGACAGAAGAAATTATGCTACCAGACTTTTGTGCAGTCTTACAGATAAGGAGAAAATCATATTAATATGGCTTGCAAAAGAAAGCTGACATTTGCAACTTGGAGAGGTGACTCCACCCTTGAATTGAACGGAAAGCTGATAGTGAAACGAAAACACACATAAAGCTCTCTTACTGTCTTTATAGACTCATATGCAATTTTAAATAATAGAACGTTATGTATAATGGAAATCCAATAAGCAAACTCTAGAAAACTTTTTTTTTTTTGCATAAACCTGAGGATTCCAATCTGAAAATGGCAGATTCCCTGCATGCAATTTTACTGCTGCAAAAGCCTGAAAACAGAGCATCATATGACAGTATTCCAGAGAGGGTTTTTTTCCCCAATGCAGAGCTATGCTAGCACAAACACAAGGTGCTATGACAGCTGCCAGAATAAATTGCAGATATCTATTAGTAAGCAGTTCCAGTCTGTTTCAAGATGGGAAGAAGTGCTGCCTGTATTTCATTCTCTGTGTCAGTAATTTCATTTAGTTGTTCCCATATTGTACAATAGCTACAATATCTTCTCTTCTGTGTAATAAGGAAAAATACAAATGTCATGAAGATAGCTGACATGACAACATATATCTAACGTGATGTCACGCAGAATGACAAATCTTAAGACATATGGAAATTAATTATCTTTCTGATATTTCATTTATGCAGGCATCTTATTATCCTTCTGTAGATCTATAGCACTTGGTCATATTGGCTCTCTCTATATGAGTTAGAAGAAGAGAGGGGTAGATTGATTGGACAGGAATGATGTTCATTAAACTCTTGGTTCATAAGTTGTGTTGGTTTAGATAGAGCTGTGGTGGTGCAATGGTTAGAATGCAGTATTGCAGGCTAATTCTGCTGACTGCCAGGAGTTCGATCCTGATTGGCTCAAGGTTGACTCAGCCTTCCATCCTTCTGAGGTCAGTAAAATAAGGAGCCAGATTGTTGCTGACTCTCTAAACCACTTAGAGAGGGCTGTAAAGCACTATGAAAACGGTATATAAGTCTGGGTGATATTGCAATTGTTTCTTAGCTGAGTATAGGCCTCCTTTATAATGGTGAGGATAAGGCATGAGATGTCTCTAGGGAAATGATAGTGTCAGGGTACCATAGAGACAAGCAGAGTGAGGTTTACAGTAATGGGAGGCACTGGGCAGGGCATTCCAGCCCAACAGTTTTTTTCCATAGGTCCAGAGCTTGGTGTTGTGGCTTGCCCAAGTCCCGCGCAGCTGCTCATGGATCTGGAAGACCAAGAACCGACTATGGGGTGGCAAGAGCAGTCTGTATCTCCGGCACCTGAGTCCGAGACCGAGGAGGACGCAGGGCCAGAGGACGATACTCAATCAGGGCCTTCTGCACCTCCCCAGCAGGAGTTAAGTGACTCCAGTGAAGAGGAGGAGCCTCTGATTGATGCTAGGGCACGCAGGGCAGCTAGCCGGGAAGAGTGGCTTTGTAGCAGGAGGTCTCCTCACAGGTAAACCTGCAGGCAGAGGGGCAACGCCCTAAGACTATATAAGGTGGAAGCACAATGGAAACTGTTGCTGGAAACAACGCACGTATTTTACCTGGCTGCTGTTTACACTTTTGGTGATATCAGTTGGACTAACTCCTAAGCTGTATTAGTGTTAAAGTCTTCTTTGTTTTGTAAAACAGTGTGTGTGTATTGTTTCCTGGGGGCTTGCCGCGCTGGGTCACAACACTTGGATTGTTAAATGCCTTAGTCTCAGGTTGCTGTTGGTGACTGTGAGGGCATTCTCAATAGAATCACATTTATCCATGATTTAATGACAGGTTAGTGTGTATCCCTGACATACGTAATTCAAAACTACCTGAGTTGAGGATGTCACCCTGTCAAAAACAGAGTTTCAGTTGAGCGCAATAGTTAGGAGGAAGTATGAAGATCCTGTGCAAAATTTTGATTGTGATGAAGTGCCCTATTTCACAGGTCTCTTAATACGAATGCTTATATTTTAAATTGGGCTGTAAGGACAAATTAGAGACACGTGTAAATGTAGGATTCTATCTACTATGTTCCCAGTTATCTTCTGTGCTATCTTCTTCAAGTAAAATCAATGCAATTTGTGTGGTCAGTTCCAGAGTTGTTTTGGGGAATTCTTCTTCATGGAAAAAGAGGAGAAGAGCAATTCTTTGTTATATGGTTCAGCTTGTCCACAGAAGCCTAATCTGTCCCCAAATGTCCACTGTTCAGTTTGAAGAAGTGATAAATGCACTTTTGGTTTCCCAAGAGAAGGAAAGGGGGACAAATCTGTCTGATTTGTTTTTCATTTTGATATATACTTATGTTTTTCTTTATGTCATATTTTAATTAATATGTTTAGGAAAGCCATTTGGAAGTTTTAAGAAGATTAATTGAGTTTTGTTAGGGGTTTTTGTGGATTACGAATGTTCTTAAATCCTTGAGCTGGGAAAGATATACATTTTGTACAAATAAATAAATCTATATACCTATGTATATTTCTAGATGTTATTCTCTTTTTTCAGATTCTGAGAATTGGATGGAATTCTTTATGGTGCAAGAGCACATTTAATGGGGTTGTGAGCCACACTATATGTGGTGATGATGCAAAGAATATAGATTCAAAGATGTAGAGATCACTAGAAGTAATCTGAGATTCAGATGAAACTAGAATCCCCCCCCCCAATGTTTTGGCAGAATGGAGTAAATTGCTTCCTTTTAAAACTCTGTCCCTGATAAGAGATTATGAGCCATGGTAAAGCAGTGGTTAGAGTGCAGTACTGGGAGTGCAGTACTGCAGGCTACTTCTGCTGGCTGCCAGCTGACTGCAATTTGGCAGTTCAAATCTCACCAGGCTCAAGGTTGACTCAGCCTTCCATCCTTCCGAGGTGGGTAAAATGAGGACCCAAATTGTTGGGGGCAATATGCTGACTCTGTAAACCACTTAGAGAGGGCTGTAAACCACTATGAAGCAGTATATAAGTGCTATTGCTATTGCTATTATCTGGTTTACATTAATGGTCTTACTTCTTATTAGGATCCTTGCAATAATTTTTCCCAGTGCCCCTAAGAATGAGCTGTGCCTTGTTATTTCATAGGGGAAGATAGAACTCAATAAATTTATTTATGAGTGCTTCTTCAAATAAATGACATTATATCGTCCCCTTTTCTCCAAAATACAAATGGAAGGCACTCATACTTTAAGACTAATGTATATGTGAATGAAGATGCACTTTCATTTTTAGAAAGACTAAAAAGAATATACAGGCAAAGACAGTTAAAACCACTTACCCTGACTATCTGTGTTGGAACAATGTTAAAAGAAAAATTACTTTAAGCAGATGAAAAAGTAATTTATAGAAAAGAAATGGGTACAGAATCCTCAGCCAGGCATTTAATTTTGTAATAAACAAACATAATCTCCTTTTCCAAATCATGCGAAATATTTGGCCTTCAGGTATTTTTCACAAAGTACGTTGACTTGAATTAAAATGTACTTTTCACATTTATTTATATAGCCACTTTGTCAAATAGTTTGTCCTTAGAAATGCAATAAAACTATCCAATATATCTTTATAGCTAAAAGCTGTAGGTCTCTTTGATGTTTAGATTCTCAATACCAGGAATTTAAAAGCACTGACAAAATTAAAATGCTATGAATTTTTCTCATTCAAAATTTTCACCTGCATTCATAAAATCTAAATCTAGATCATTTTTCCAAATTTGGAGTTTCCAAATCTATTGGGAATACATAGTTTTTAAAATTGCCTGTAAGCATTAACCAACTGCAGTTTCAAGGGTATCTAACACAATAATGTAATTGCATACAGGACATCAAAGGAGATTATCAGGAACAAAATTATTCAGGTATAAATTCAAAAATATCAAATCATACAAGTTTTCTAAGAATGTTGAAGGTCCTTCAAGAGATAGTGGAGCCATCAGATCTGGAATCCTAGAGAACTGGAGAATTAGTGAAGTGGTTCTATTATTATTGACATCCCTTTGCCCATTATTTATCTATTTTAGTTGTGTTTTACAGTTTTTAATATTTTAATAGTAATAATAATTGCTGTTATTTGTGTATTTTTGTTTTTTTTTAACTTTGTTGTGTGTTGCCCAAAGCCACTTATTTTGTGAGATGGACAGCTATATAAATTTGATAGATAGATGATAGATAGATAGATAGATAGATAGATAGATAGATAGATAGATAGATAGATAGATAGATAGATAGATAGATAGATAGATAGATAGATGTCTTCTTTTTCTACTTTTTCATATGGCTCTGTCTTTTCTGCCTTCAAGCAATCTCTAAAAACCTGATTTTTTCTTCAGGTCTTGGATCCAAATGTTTCATGCAGGTCCATTTTAGTTGAGAGGTATGGGTATGGAAATATATTACGTTGTTCTTTTACATAATTTCTATGTTCTTGTATAAGATTGTATGTTCTTTTTACATATAACATGATTGTAATTTTTTGATCTTATAAAGCCTCCCTGAGTCATTTTGGAACTGTGTAGCCTAAAATTAAAGTAAAACAGACTAAATAATCAACTCCATAGAAAGGCTAAAACTACTTTTAGTGAGATTGGCTATAATAGAATGTTGCGAATCTGAGTGTGCTATACCTCATCCTCATATAAAGCAGTGAATTATTTATTTGCTTTATTTATTAAAATTATTCACTATCCATCTCACCATTGAGAGCAAGAAATAGGGAGTCATCTGCCTCAGCCACTTCTGAATCTTATCTCATTGTTCAGACTTTAAAGTATCTCACCCTTTTTTGCCTAGATAACTATTCCTGCATATACCTGTCATGTCACCTCTCTTACTGATCAATAAATTAGAAAAAATCAGTATGGTATTGGTTCAAAGAAGGGGGATGAGCATAAGTAAACTTTTTTTGTTCATATCTAAAACAAAAACCATCTGTGAAGGAAGGGTGAAGTGGACACAAGATGAAATTGTGGCATTTCAGTGCAAATTCTGCCCCTCAAGTAATGGCATGGAATGTCACAAGTGTGAGGAAGTAGCATTCATCATGTCATCAAAATGCACATTTCATTACAGTGAGGAATTCATGTCTATGAAAAGAAATAACCAGTTTCAAACAATTGGGACGTCCTTTTTAACAACCCTTTTTTTTTACCTTTTATACCAAAATCTCGTAAGCCAGGAAAAAAATAATATTGTAAAAGGATTTAACCACCGATTTTGTTCATAATAAATTTTTGTGCATTTCATTGCTATGTATCTTCACTGTGGCATTCAAACTACCATCAAGTACAGCCTAGTTAATAGACTTTTCTCCTTGAAAACATCTGTACCAAAATCAACATTTTCAAAAGGAAAGTTTAAAATGTAATTAAAGAAACGTGCATTGCAGAAATGTAGGTAACAATTAATCAAAGCAAAGTATGGTTTTTTTTAAAAAAAAAACAGTAATTAATGTAACACTCACGTAAATCAGAGGAAAATACATGCAACAGAATCCTACCAAGACCACATAGTTGTGGATATATGGACCACCTACTTCTAGGCATATTCCATCTTTGGTCTTGGATAGGGTAGCACTTCTACCTTTCAAGGTTGGTATATAATCTGGGGTTCTTCATGTACTCGCAGTTCCTGCTTGAAGAGCAGGTGTCAGTTGTGGCCAAGAAGACAAATTGTACAGCTCCATCAGGTGTGCCAGTTGCACCAGTGGTGGGTTGCTGCCGGTTCAGACCGGTTCATTAGAACCGGTAGCGGAAATTTACCGCTGCTCGCAGAACCGGCAGTGATGACCGGCGGTCCACGCTCCCAAATCGGTTCTCCGGTCGCCGCGGCTTGAAAAAAACCCTCTGTGCATGCGCAAAGGCTTCTGCACATGCGCAGAGGGTCATTTACAGGTCTTTTGCGTGACGTGATGGGGGGCGCGCCTGAGCGTCATGATGCGAACCGGTAGGGAAGATAAGTGCTTAGGCCACCACAGGCACCCCCGACACGAGTAACATTGAGCTGGCCATGGCCCCCCTGGCTCCCCAAGGTCAAACACAACCCTGATGCGGCCGTCAATGAAATCGAGTTTGACACCCCTGAGTTATAGCGTAACTATAGTTATAGTTTAACTATAGATCAAATTCTTATATTACTAATTACTTTATGCAAATTGAGAAATTGTGGCAATCCAATTAATAAATGTTAATCCTATTATTTCCATCATTTTATTGGCCTAAAATTTTCCTATCAAGTGCTTGCAAAGGAAGGAAACTGACCCCCATCACAGATTGGTCTCCTCAAATGGGATAGAATCCAGATCAGCAGAAATCTGCTGGAGTAAGAAACGTGGATTCATTTTCTCTTTTGTTTTTCCAAAAGAAATTACTCTATTTTGTACAAAATATATAGATTACACCTCTGAATATACAATGTATTCCCCCCCTTCCATTACAGCATTCTTTTCTCTTTGCTCCTTTTTTTCCCTTCTAACTACAGAGCTCTCAATAGATAAGGCAAGAATGTACTGAAAGCCAGTTTAGCCTTTTGTAATTGCTTAATTTCATGTATTTCACTCTGCAAAAAACAATGTTCATAGAAAGTCCTTCCTGCCATTAGATTGTTACATTGGTAATCCAAATTAACAAATAGTCTTTCAATGGAGCATGCTGTGATCATATAGGCAACATCATGGCAGGTGGACATAAGAAAAATAAAAGGTTCTTCTATGCTTTGATGGCTATATTGGCATAGACACTGCAAATAGCACTTAGCAATAGCACTTAGACTTATATACTGCTTCATAGTGCTTTACAGCAGGGGTCCCCAACCTTTTGGACCTCAGGGACCACTAAATTCATAATTTTAAATCCTGCGGACCACTAATATGATCTGCCTAATGACTGGCTGGGTGGGCGTGGCTAGGTGGTCATGTGACTGGATGGGCGTGGCCAACTTGATGTCACTCATGTCAAGGGCCGCCTCGCCGGCCTTTACTCGCCCCTCCCCTCCCAGCCACTCCTCGCCTGCCCTGCCTGCCCGGGCTCCTTAGGGCCCCAATAGGAAGCAGTTGTTGGAGCTAAGCAGCCATCACGAGAAGGAGTTGGAAAAACAGCTGGCTCAGTTAAAATTGGATCTGATCGAGAAGGAGGCTCAGCAGAAGCACCTCACTATGCCTACGAGCATAGGCTTTCCACGCAGAGGGCAGACCTGCGGGAGGGCGAGTGGAACGAGGCCCTCCGGCTCTTCGCCACCAGTGGCGCTTCCCTCCAGCCTTCGCCCAAAGCCCCGCACCAGGAGGCTGAAGCAGACCCCAAGTCGGAATTTCTGCCCTGCACAAAAAGACCCCAAAGGGGGAGACTCTCTGCAGCAACACAAGCGTTCATTGCACGTATCTGGCCCAGGGGCCGTAAGTTGAGGACCCCTGATTTAGTGTAACATAAAAAATGCAAATAATTTTTCTGCGGACCACCAAAATTTTCTCATGGACCACCAGTGGTCCACGGACCACCAGTTGGTGACCGCTGCTTTACAGCCCTCTCTAAGCGGTTTACAGAGTCAGCATATTGCCCCCAACAATCTGGGTCCTCATTTTTACCGACCTCGGAAGGATGGAAGGCTGAGTCAACCTTGAGCCTGGTGAGATTCAATCTGCCAAACTGCTGGCAGCCGGGGATCAGCAGAAGTAGCCTGCAGTACTGCACTCTAACCACTGCACCACTGCAGCTCAAATGTAGTGTGGCTTTTACTGGACTTAGCTCTGTTTGTTTCTCATGCTAGAGGAAACTCTCAATTTTTAGAATAAAGCAAGTATCTTATAGGCCAGTGATGGCGAACCTTTTCGGCACTAAGTGCCAAAAAGGGAGCATGCGTGCACTCATTGGGGCCGCAACCCAGAAGAGGAGCTTCCCAGGGAACATGCGCACACCAGAAAATGAACTTCTGGTTTCTGGTGCGCATATGCGTGCCAGCAAGCTAGTCTTCTGGTTACTGACGCGCATGCGTGCACGACGATCAGCTGGCCGGCGCGCATGCTCATGCCGGAAAACAGAAGACCAGCTCTTCCAGTTTCCGGCACTGCCACACGCACGAAAGCCAGCTGATCATCGCGCACGCATGCACGCCAGAAACCCGGAAGAGGAACGGGCAACGCCGCACATGCCAGGCAACATGGCTCTGCATGCCACTTCGGGCATGCGTGCCATAGGTTCGCCATCACGGTTAGCAATAGCAATAGCAATAGCACTTAGACTTATATACCGCTTCACAGTGCTTTACAGCCCTCTCTAAGCGGTTCACAGAGTCAGCATATTGCCCCCAACAATCTGAGTCCTCATTTTACCCACCTCGGAAGGATGGAAGGCTGAGTCAACCTTATAGGCACTTGTAACAAAAGCAGCCTCTACCTACCCCTGTTAGCTTGTTTTTGGGTAGTGTTCAAATTATATTTTAAGAACTCCTACCATCAAAGCATTTAGATTAGAAAATTACGTTTTGTTGCTTGGCTGAATTTCATCTATAAAGTTTCAAAAATGCCTTTCACCACTCATCTGAAAATGTTAAGAATACCTACAAAATTGTATTTTTTAAATAAAAAAAACTTCTTAATATATGTTCAATACTACCCAGATTTGCATTCATTTTCAGAAGTGCAACTTAGGGTCAAGTAGACAGAATAATAAATGACTTACAAGGGACTTTAAGGTGCACACTTGCTCTGTCAACTGAAATTCTCCACAAAGAGATACAATTCCATCTTCCTGATGGTTGTTAAAAATGACAGGTGAAATATCTTGAAGCAGCTTCATCTAGCTCTCCAGAGAACTTAAGTCAAATTCAAGGTACGTGCAGCAAAAACTGTTGTGTGTATGCAAAACTGGAATTGACAGGTTGAAACAAAGTCTCCATAGACTCAGGGAGAATCAACTGAAATCAGTCAAATCCCATTAAACCACCGTGGTTACTTTATGCTTGTGGTATAATGACAGAACATTAACTGTTTTTCCCTACTCATATCAATAATTCAGCTAATTTGACGAAAGCAATCACTGTGATACACTATTTGTTCCACCGTGACAATTACTGCTTGGGACATGCTTAAAAGACCTAAGGTCTAATTATAAAATTCAAAGGCAAATTGTAAAGATAGTTTTAGGCAATTAAGCAGGTAGAATATCAAAAACGAGAAATGGATTTCCTTCTCTATGATTAATTGTATTCAGCTATTAAGCAGGTTTGTTGTTGTGCAGGTCTACATAGAAAGTGAAATCTGGAAAGTAATTGTTGAGCTATGTTATTAGCAGATGTATCTATTATTTAGGCTGTCCATGGGTATAATATTCACTGAACTCAGATTTATTTCCTAATATAAATGGGAATGATGCAAAGCAGTAAAGCTGATATTTTGTACTAAAGCAAAAGCTAAAACACAATACATAATTGGATAGTTAATTCTTAATTATAGAAAACCAAATTGTGGATGATGGTAAATATTTCAGGAATCCTTTAAATAGGACAGAAATGGTGCCTTTCCTTGACTGATTACACTCATAGATTACAGGTCTTATGCAGTAGTGGGATTCAGCCGGTTCACACCAGTTCAGGCAAACTGGTTGTTAAATCCCCCCCACCCCTGGCTATCAAAGTGGATTCTGGGCACTGCGCTGCACTGCAATGAAGAAACGGGCAATGGAGTGGCTGGCGCGAGGGAAGGAGAAGGCCGCTTTCCCTCTTTCTTCTCCCTGCTCCTCCTCCTTCCCTTGTGCCAGCAACTCCGTTGCCTGTTTCTCCATTGCAGCGCAGTGCCCAGGATCCACTTTGATAGCAGGGGAGAGGGGTAATTTAACAACTGGTTAGCCCAGGGTCAGGTTGGCCATCATGGGAGGCTCACTAATTACACGTTAACATGCTCAGCTCTATGACCTCAATTTGTTGAGATGGCTGGCTCAGCTGCTGCCTGAAACTGACAAGTTTCACAATGAAACCTTCTGTTGTCACGCATATGAAATTTGGTCATAAATGCATATTGGTCAGAAAATGAATATTTAAATTATTACTGGTCTGTTACACAGTCAGCCAGATATTTAGACTAGATTTGGCATTTTTATCAATTTGTATCATTATTATGACCATAGTATTTCAAATAGACACTAAAAAAAATAGTCACCAAATGAGGAGTGGCTGTATCCATGTGTATATGTGTGTTCAGTTCTTTATTAAATTAAATAACCTGTGTTAAATTATAGTTGGATTTACACTGTAAATGATATTAGCTAACATGGCAATGATTTCATATTAGTAGGTATTCGCTGCATATGATTGAGGCCCCATTAAAATTTGAGATAAATTTGCAGGCCTTTGGAAGAGACATGTGTAATCTAAACAAATCTTACTGATTTCACTGCATAGGTTATACTGAAAGCTTGAGACAATTACTACCAGTATGCATTGGTAAAACCAGTGGTGGGTTGCTCCCAGTTTGGCCCGGTTCTGCGAACCAGTAGCGGCAGCTGTGGGAGGCTCCGCCCACCCGCCCGGGACACTTCTGCGCATGCGCAGAAGCATCGCGAGCACGCGTGAGCACGCACGCGAACCGGTAGCGATGGGATTTAGAACCCACTACTGGGTAAAACATCTGTGACTTTGGTAAATTATATGTTCAATAAGACATATAGCTAGTCCTTGACTTACAACAGTTTGTTTGGTGACCGTTTGAAGTTACAAAAGTACTGAAAAAAATGACTTATGACTGTTTTTCACACTTACGACCATTGCAACATCCCAGTAGGTATATAAACAAAATTCAGATGCTTAGCAACTGACTCATATTTATGACTGTTGCAGTTTCCCGAGGTCATCTGATCCCCTTTTGTGACCTTCTGACAAGCAAAGTCAATGGGAAAGCCAGATTCACTTAACAACCTTGTTATTAACTGAAACAACTGCTGTGATTGACTTAACAACTGTAGCAAGAAAAGTAGTAAAATGGGGCAAATGTCACTTAACAAATGTCTCACTTATCAGTAGATATTTTGGGCTCAATTGTGGGTGTAAGTGGAGGACTACCTGTAGTTGTAAATTATGTGTTCCATGTTTAGCACAAACAACTGCTCTGTGGCAAAGTTTTCAAGATTATGAAAGTGCTTGTTTTCTTCCAGCTCTGACATCTTTGGAAAATATATCATGCACAACACTAAGGGTCATAAATGAGTGGCAGAACATGAGACTTCTATTATGGCAACACATTTAAAGGTAAAAAAATTCCTGTCCAACTCTTCAGAGAGCTACTGCTACTTCCAGTAGAAAACCTTTCTGGCTAAATAGACAAAGGCTGTCATGCCCAAGAATATTATTTAGCAACGCCCTGGATCAAAGTTCATATGAGCCATCATTCACGAACATAGTGCTGCTCTTTTAAACTTACTGTAGGAGAACATATGAGAACATATCCATCAGGTTTATTAGGAAATTTCCCCCAAAAGGCCTGCTGGCAATTGGGTCCTTCTATCCCTTCCCCAGTGACCAGCCTGACCTGACTCAGACACAACAACACATCTTGGAGGGAGTTATAGGCTATACAGTAGTGGTATTCAGCCGGTTCTATCCGGATCGGGCAAACCGGTAGCGCTGATTGCGGGTGGCCCTGCCCACCCGCCCTGACATAAGCACGTCGCATTTTTGACGCTGTGCGCATGCGCAGAAGGCTTTGCACGTTCGCTCACATTTGCGAACTGGTAGGGAAGGTAAGTGAATACCATCCCTGGTTATAGGCTTTAATTAAACATAATGGCTGTTAAGATAAAAATAAGTTAAACAATACAGTAACATAAAACCTTAAATCTTATGGTGAGCAGTGTTGCTCAAGGTAAAAATATCCCAAAGACTGTCCTTTTTGGCCAGTGACAGGCCTATCGAGTCCACCTCTCATGGCGCACCAGGATATAGTCTCTAGGCTGAGATATAATTGTCTTGTCTTCCTTGGGTTGGCAATCTCTTTCTCTTTCCAAAGGAGTGCAGCTGGCAACTTGAAATCTCTTTTCCTTGTAGCAGCTTTGTTCTGTTCACTCCTTCTTAGTCCTTTTTTCCCCTCAGCTGCTTAAATCTGTTGTTCTTCTCCCAGCACTCAGACTTAACTGCCCCTGCTAGGGGTTTATGACAACTCACCATAACCAACTTGCCAAGGCCAACTCTCCACAGCCAAATTGCCGTAGGACAATTCACCACGGCGAACTGGGTGCAGGACAACTCACCGCGGGACAAGAGTTACACTAGTATTGAAGAAATAATCCAATAGAATCATTAAAGAAAAGGGTGCCAAAATAGAGGGACAAAATAAAATGTGAATGACAAACATTAAAATATTTTTTAAATTATTTTAAATAATTAAATTGAATTGTTGAATTATCCCACAGCGAGTTGTCCCACAGCGAGTTGTCCCATCGCGAGTTGGCTGTGGCGAGTTGTCCAATTCCTGATAGAGACTACTGTCAGGGTTCCAAATAGCATCTAAAACTAAATCAGAGTCCAATGCAAAGTATTGCTCAAAGTTCCAATTTATTAGTAGAGCCATGTTGACACATCTGTGAGAAACCCGAATCTGATGCTACGAGGGTTTCTCCACCCAGTTGAAAGATCACACCCCTTGTCCCCACACCCACAAGTTCATCACGTTAGCCAGTCTTCTTTTGCCAACATGTCAGCTACTCCCATCAGCTTCCGGCCAGGTGCTGGACAAAGGATGACCTTGAGAATCTAAAAGGAATTTGTTATGGTTACATGTCTACAACCCTCATGCAACAGCCCCTCCCAAATTCCCACAGCAAGAATACGTTTTTAAAGCCTAAAGTGTGGCAGGCCAAAGTCTCCAACAAGACATGGCTTCGGCCTGACAACTACATTTCTCATCAAATCCTCTCCAGGGCCCCTTCCTGACCCAATTCCAGGGGCAAGGCCCCAACCAGCCAACCAACCAACCAACCAGGGAATGCTGCTAATGCAGCAGGTTACACAATACATGGAAATGATTTCGCAAAAAACATGTATGTATGCATTAAACAAATTTATCTGGCAGCCCAACTCACACAGAGGTGACTCCTGGAGGCCTACAACATTAAAAATCACAACATAAAAACTCATTAAAAAAACCAACAACCCCCCTCCCAGGCAGCAGCAATACAATCAAATTAATCACTTGATTAGCACCATCTCCATTCACGGTCCCCAAGCTAGCTGATAAAACCATGTTTTTAGGATATTTTGGAAAAGAAATAGGAGAGAGGCTAACTAGGGAGAATGGTGTTCTATAGAGAGGGCACACAGATTTGTTTATTTATTATATACTGTATATATCCTGCCTGTAGTATAGTAGTGGGTTTCACTTACTTTTGCTACCGGTTCGGGAACGGGAGCATGCAGGAGCACGTGCACGCTTCGCGCGCACGTGATGCTTCTGCGCATGCGCAGAAGCGTCTGCGCATGTGCAGAAGCTCCATGATGATGTTCTGCCGGGTGGGCGGAGCTTCCCGCCGCCGCCGCTACTAGTTCGCCCAAACCGTGCCGAACCAGTAGGAACCCACCACTGCTGTAGTACTATATTTGTAACTGAAGGTGGCAAACATAAACAATATTCCTTTATCCTCTATTTTGCCCACAATAACCCTGTGAAGTGAGTTGGGCTGAGAGAGAGGGAGTGGTCCAAAGTTATCCAAACAGCTCTCGTGCCTAAGGCTGGATTAGAATTCACAGTCTAGTGATGTTTAGGGCAGCACCTTAGCCATTACACGAAGTGACTCTCTGTATATAGAAATCACAAAGAAAAGAAAACATCCAAAGAGCTGGCAGTTTGGCGGGATATTTTGGAGCTATAGAACACGGTTTCTCCCCCCCCCCAAATGAATACAAGCAGTTTCCCATGGGTAATATTCAGCAGAAAGATGACTTTCTCCATCACTGTAAAATTTTCCCCAGGAGGATCCACATGTTTTTCAGAGGATACAAAAGAATATAATAAAAACAACTGATGAAAAACAGTCAGTTGTAAGTGGAAAGTCACAATGCCCTTTAGAAAAGATTTTAAAAGGAACTGCTTTATTTCTCTTTAAACTGCTTTAAAAATAGATTATGGAAAAGTAATTGCAGGCACAGCCATTTTCTCAGGAAGGATTGCTTTGGAGGGAGGGTTACAGTCTAATGCAGGGATCTCCAACCTTGGCAACTTTAAGACTTGTGGACTTCAACTCCCAGAATTCCTCAGCCAGCTGAGGAACTCTGAGAGTTGAACTCCACAAGTCTTAAAGTTGCCAAGGTTGGAAACCCCTGGTCTAATGTGTCTCCCCCACCCATGGATACACACATCTTTCTTTTCAGACCATCTATGAAGCAGTTTCAGCGTATCATTTATTTACTTTCCATTCCAGCAGGTACTCTTGAAACCCACTGCAAAACTTTTTATTTTAAAACTGTCTGAGGCACATCATTTTGATGTTACCATCTGCTTGAGTGACAAATTCCACTTAAACAGCTTCATTGAGTCTATACAAAACCCTTTTGGAAATCTTAGCAAAGAACTTACCTTTTAGTTCCAGAAGGTATCTGAAAGGCTATTAGGCCAAAGCACAGTCAAGATTATAGATTAGTGAGAGGTTATGGTAAAATATATCATGATGACCCCTTATGGTGGCACTCAGATTTATCTTAAGAACAAGCAAAAATGCCATCTATATTTTAGCCTCATGATATGAACCATAGGAGAGAAAATATTGAAAAAGGGAAAGAGAAAACTGTTCAGATCCAGAAGAGCAAAAAGGTCTTTTACTGCCCTCACCTGGAGTAAATGAAACCAGCAAAATAAAGTTATATATTTTTTAAAATGCCAATTCTAAGAATTGAATTTGGAAAAAGATTTGGCTCAGGTATGGAAAAGATATGAAACAAGAACGTATACCCAGAGGTGGGTTTCAGCAGGTTCTGACCAGTTCTGGAGAACTGGTAACGAAAATTTTGAGTAGTTGGGAAAACCGGTAGCAGAAATTTTGAGTAGTTTGGAGAACTGGTAGCAGAAATTTTGAGTAGTTCGCCCCCATCTATTCTCTGCCTCCCGAGTCCCTGCTGATTGGGAGGAAATGGGGATTTTGCAGTAACCTTCTCCTGGAGTGGGGAGGGAATGGAGATTTTACAGTATCCTTCCCCTGCAACGCCCACCAAGCCACACCACGCCACGCCCACCAAGCCACACCCACAGAACCGATAGTAAAAAAAATTGAATCCCACCACTGCTATACCATCCGCATGTGTATTTAGCTTTATATATAAGTAACGTATCATAAGAATGGTAGTTTGGAAGAGAAGACAGTTGTAGTCAAATTTGAAGGCGAAAATACTAACAGTCTGAGATATGCAGATGCCACTTTTGTTGACTAAAAGTGAAGAACAAGATGCTCATTATGAAAGTACAAAGTGAACCTGATAAATATTAATTAACAGTGAATCTACTGGTAAAGTAATAAATGTGGTAAACAGTTTTCTTTGTGCTCAGGAATATACAAAACTGGAAAGTAGGTTGGGGAAATAAGAAGAGAATAAACTCCAGGGGAGAGATAAACATAAATAAAATTATGAATGATAGGGATCTTTCTATGGTATGAAAAAAAAAAAACCAATGCTTAAAGCAGTGGTTTACCTGATGATAAAAAAAAATGGTTGTGAGATACTCTGAAAAAGAGAAATAAAGATAACTAACCTGGAATTATGGCTCCAGACATGTTTATCAGGAGTGTCATGGATTAGAAATGTCATGGATCATGACAGTAAAGATTAACTGCTTTGTTTAGATAATGATCAGCAAGTAGAAATTGCCATAATTTAGCCATGCAGCATTAATTGTTGATGGATTAGAAAAAAAACTGCAATTCCTGGCAAAGTTACAGAAAAAGAAGACAATGAATAAATCAATGGATGGGATCAAAGCAACTACAGGACTGCCTTGGAAGAGTTAAATATTATTCCTAAAGATCAGTTGATATAGCAAGCATTTAAACAAGGCAAACTTAAGGAAAGAACTACCAAAATGTTTTCAGCATGTCAATTGTCCCACTAGAGGCAAGAATACCTTAGACCATTGCTACACAACAATAAAAGATGCGTATCGGTCTTTACCATGAGCAGCTGTTGGACACTCCGATCATTGCATGATTCACCTTGTACCTGCTTACAGGCAAAGACTTAAAACCACAAAATCAACAATTAAATCAGTGAAGACTTGGACTGAGGAGGCAAAGTTAAAGCTACAGGCTTGCTTTGACTGCACTGATTGGAATATTTTTGAAGATACCTCTGCAGACCTGGATGACATATGATGAACTGTAACATCATATGTCAGCTTCTGTGAAGACCAGAGGTGGGTTACTCCCGGTTCGGACTGGTTCGCCCGAACTGGTAGCGACCCGCTGGTGACGTCACGATGATGTCACCAATCCGGTTCGGTCGGTGCCGGTCTGTGGGCACCGCCATATTTTTTTTTTGAATTTTTTTTGAATTTTTTTTTCTTCTGCGCATGTGCAGAAGCTGAGTTTATGGCACTGCGCATGCGTCGCCATCTTGTTTTTGGCTTTTTAAAAAAAATAATGTTTTTTTTTAAAAATTACTGCGCATGTGCGTGCGCACAAAGTGCGCGTGCCCCAAGGTGCGACCACACGGCGCAGGAGGAAGCGAACCGGCAGCAAGGTAAGTTAGAACCCACCCCTGGTGAAGACCTATGTGTACTAACCAGGAACTTGCGAATATACAGTAACAACAAACCTTGGTTCACAGCTAAACTTAAGCAGCTACGTCATTCCAAAGAGGAAGCCTATAGAAAAGGTGATAAAAGGCTGTACAATCAGGCCAGAAATGTATTAACAAGGGAGATCAGAGCAGCAAAAAGAATCTACTCTGAAAAGCTGAAGAATCAGTTCTCAACAAATGAACCGGCAAACGTGGAGAATTCTTAAAAATATCACTGGTTATGGCAAACCTTCTTCCCAAGCTGAAGGAAATCAACAACTGGCAGATGACCCGAACGTGTTTTACTGCAGGTTTGAAAGGAAACTACAGCCACCTATCTCCACAACCCCCATCTCAGACACACCAACAACAGCCAAGCCTCCTACAACTGACCCCATACCATTGGGTTCACAACCCCTAGTGATCACAGAAAAGGAAGTGCAAGACCTATTTCACAGACAAAAGCCAGGAAAAGCTCCAGGCCCAGACAAGATCTTGCTTAAAAGTCTGTGCTGACTAATTGGCCCCCATCTTCACCCGAATCTTCAATAAATCACTAGAGATGTGCTATGTTCCTTCTTCCTTCAAACGCTCTACTATCATCCCAGTGCTGAAGAAGCCCACCATCACGGAAATGAACGACTACAGACTACTGAACAACTAACATCTGTAGTTATGAAAACATTTGAAAGGCTAGTGCTGTCCCACTTGAAAACCATCACGGATCCACTGTTAGACCCCCTGCAATTTGCATACTGAGCAAATAGATCAACAGATGATGCTGTTAATATGGCTCTGCACTACATCCTACAACATCTTGAATCTCCAAAGACCTACGCAAGGGTCCTCTTTGTAGACTTTAATTCAGCATTCAATACCACCATTCCAGACACTCTTCTAACTAAGCTAAGCCAGCTAGCGGTACCTGAACACACTTGTAAGTGGATCATAAGCTTCCTAACAAACAGGAAGCAGCAGGTGAAGCTAAGCAGAATCACATCAGATACCTGTACAATTAGCACAGGGGCCCCCCAAGGCTGTGTGCTCTCTCCACTTGTCTTCTCTCTATATACCAATGACTGCATCTCTAACGATCCATCTGTTAAACTACTGAAGTTCGCAGATGACACAACAGTGATCGGTCTCATTCGAGACAATGATGAATCCACATACAAACGGGAGGTTGAACAACTAACCTTGTGGTGCGACCGGAACCACCTGGAACTGAATACACTCAACACCGTAGAAATGGTGGTAGACTTTAGGAGAACCCCGCCCATACTTCCACCTCTTACCCTCC
>QLTV01002109.1:1536975-1555240 GCA_003457575.1 Thermophis baileyi | reverse complement strand
ATCTATCTATCTATCTATCTATCTATCTATCTATCTATCTATCTATCTATCTATCTATCTATCTATCTATCTATCTATCTATCTATCTATCTATCTATCTATCTTCTATTTTATATGGCCCGTGCTGCAATTTGTTCCTAACATACCTCTCATAGAAGCTGGTGGGAGATCTTCAAAGAAACTAGGAGCTGTGAGCTAGACTGGGAAGCTGAAGGAAAAACTTCCAAAAATAAAGCAAAGTGAACTGTTTATTTGAGGCAAAATAAAGACAAAATTGGATGTCTTACAAAGTTGTGCAAAATTGAGCTCAACTGGAAGAATGTTAATCTTATTCATATAGACAAGAAAGGGTGCATGAATAATAAAACATTTCTAGAAAAAAAAATCCAGTATCAGGACAGGGCTGGATACAGCTTATTTTTCTATTGGGGTTTTTTAAGAAAGCATGTAAGGAAACTATCCAGACTGGCAATTTTTTCAAGCAAATGAGCAGAACCTTTCTTAGGCTATCATCATCAGATTAGTTAAATAGATACAGCTTGTCCTATAGTCTATGTCATTGCTCAGTCCGTGTCTCTCCTTCCTGGTCACCATTCTCTTTCTTGAAGTAGTTACCAGTAGGGCTTACCTAAAACACAGCAAAACAGAAAGTGAATGCAAATTTAAATTACTGTCTCCCACCCCCATTGATTATATGCAAGTAAATCAACATTGACTATTAGTGACCACATAGATTTTTCCCCAGGAACATTTGTCCCTCACATTTTATTTTTATTTATTTATTTAGTTTGTCAAACATGTACAAGATAACAGGTGTAAGTATAAACATGGACATGAGCACATGAAATGAGTACAAATAAATGGGGACAGTAGGACAGGGACAGTAGGCATGCTGGTGTGCTTATGCACACCCCCTTACAGACCTCTTAGGAATGGAGTGAGACAGTTTAAGGTTAAAGCTAGGTTAAAGTTTTTTGAGCTTATGCACGCCCCCTTACAGACCTCTTAGGAATGGTGTGAGGTCCATGGTAGACCGTTTAAGGTTGAAGCTATGGGGGTTTGAGGAAGTAACAACGGAGTCAGGTAGAGCATTCCGGGCATTGACCACTCTATTGCTGAAGATCTTCCAACAATGTGTCCATCACCCTAGTAATTAAATCCGTCTGTGTGTTTACCATCTTTGGTAAAGAAAATTAAAGTTTTATTTTATAAATAAAATAAAATGTAACTTTCTCCTTTATTAGAACAAAATTTTCCTTGACTGAGATACTATACATCATGAACATTGATGAAGAAATGAAAAACAAAGTTCAAGCCCATTTTCCAAAGCTATAGTTTTATTTTGTTTTTACTTGTATAGCAGTAAGCAAGGTCCATTTTCAAGAGGGTGTCAAATTACTATCAAAGAGTTGGTAACGTGGCAATGACAAACTGACTCAAATACTATATACATGTATGTCATTGACCATTCAGACTGATTATATCAACATTATTTCTGGCTTGTAAAGTAATTCTATCCAATGCCTAAAATTACTTAGCTGCTTCATTGCACCTGTGCTTAGTTTTTGGCTATTGAAACTAAAAATAAAATGATTAGCAAATTCAGGGGAAATGATTTGTTTGCCAAACATTTTATAAATAGACTTGCCTCTACTGTACTTGGAGTGTCTCCATTTCTCACAGATAATCTGGCCAGCAGGGGGCTCTGTTGCACTTGTAATACACAGGTATAGCCCTCATGCTTTTTTCCTCTTTCAAGATAAACATTGTGCAGAGCCCAGAAAAGAAGCAAGAAAGAAGTTAAAGGTGCACAATAAAGAGTTAAAATAACTTCTATCCAACAGCATTCTACTTTTCCGTCCTAACAATCACTGCTTCCACCATGTCCGTACAGCATCCATATTTGCTTTAACTTCTCATCTTTCTGAAGTTCTCCCCTTCTGTCCTATCACTTGATCTTTCTCTTTTTATCAGTTCATCCACTCTTCCTCATATATGTATTTTGTCATTTGATCCTCATTCATTTTCTCTATTAATTAACAAATCAACTCTGTACTTCTTTGCTACTAGTCACTGAATCCACTTTCTTTTGTTCATTCATTCTTAATCCTGTGTCTTCCTACTTTGCCACAGATGTTAAGTAACACATTATCTCTGCGTTCATTTGGAAATGATCCGTTTTGGCAATTATTTTCATCTCTATTTTTGGTTCCTAGTGTCCTTGCTTAACAGAGTGTTTTTTATTATCCCCGTTTCATATCCAAGAAATTTTGTATTATTCATTTATGTGGACTGTCCCTGTTTGCCTCTACTGCATCAATAATCGCCCACAAACTATTCAATTTGTTCTATCCTATCTTCCCGTAATTACAATGCATTCTACAAATATTTGAGCTGATTATTTACTTTCCCCTTGCACATTGGCATGTCTGCTCTTTATTAACAAATTGAGTTCACTGTTCTTCTGCTCAAGGTAAAGTATACACTGCAATCTGTTTGAAATAAAGAACTTTTTTTAAAAAATAACCTTTTATAAATATACCAAAGTCCCTCCAATAACTGTCCAACTGCAATGTGATACAAATTCACCAGGAAATAAATCTCATTGGTCTCAACTTAATTTCAAAGCATAATATAATAACAGAGTTGGAAGGGACCTTGGAGGTCTTCTAGTCCAACCCCTACTTAGGCAGGAAACCCTATACCACTTCAGACAAATGGTTATCCAACATCTTCTTAAAAACTTTCAGTGTTGGAGCATTCACAACTTCTGGAGGAAAGCTGTTCCACTGATCAATTGTTCTAACTGTCAGGAAATTTCTCCTTAGTTCTAAGTTGCTTCTCTCCTTGATTAGTTTCCACCCATTGCTTCTTGTCCTGCCCTCAGGTGCTTTGGAGAATAGCTTGACTCCCTCTTCTTTGTGGCAGCCCCTGAGATATTGGAACACTGCTATCATGTCACCCCTGGTCCTTCTTTTCATTAAACTAGACATACCCAGTTCCTGCAACCGTTCTTCATATCTTTTAGCCTCCAGTCCCCTAATCATCTTTGTTGCTCTTCTCTGCACTATTTCTAGAGTCTCAACATCTTTTTTACATCATGGCGACCAAAACTGAATGCAGTATTCCAAATGTGGCCTTACCAAGGCATTATAAAGTGGTATTAACACTTCACATGATCTTGATTCTAAATAAAATTATAAAATTTTATTTATTATAAAATTATAAAATTATCATAAAATTATAGGAAGTGCAAAAATGGTCTGTAGATTACCCATCTCATGCAGATGTGATTCTTCTCCCACCCCCCATCATCTCTGTCCTTCAGGTATTGTCATTTCTTCTGCCTCTACACCCTCATGTTTTCACTATAGCTGAAATAGATCTTTTTATTCATAATGTCAAGCCTGACCTATAAAATAGCAACAACTGACCAAATAAAATGAAGCAAAACCAAGAACAGCTTAAATAATACATTATTGAATCAAAGATGCTTTTAAAATTGAGAAAAACCTTTGTCACAAATAGATGGATTTACAAATCATATGTGGCTTGTGGGTTGTGATGCACAGAGTCAGCCACAGTAATTAGTAAATTGTAACCTATTTCACAGTACACTATGAAAACCTAGCAATTATTTGTTCACTAAACCATGATTAAATCAACCATGATTTAGTGAAGTGTAAAGCATGGTATTGAAAGACTACAAGAATTGGGGGGGGGATGGGAAGATAAAGGAATATTAGGTGTTCAGCGCATTTAATTATTTATAAAAATAATAAAGGCAGGAGAAACATAAGTAAAAAATTTAAAAAAATTGATTCTCCTTAAAAAAAAACCTTTTCCTATATCATTTTCCATTTGATATATTTTCTAGTTGGCACTGATTTCAGAAGAAACAAAAGCGCTATCAAAGATAATCTTACTACAGTACACAGGCTGTATAGATCGGATTTATATCCGAAATTTAAAAAATACCCTGGAAAATAATATGTTTCTTTATCTTTGAAACAGTGCAGAGAGAGAGTTCAGGTTCTCCCGCTCAAATTTCTATCCTATTAGGTCATGCTTGAAAAATATAATAATTTAAATGTGATAATGCCCCATGACTTTGGGGATGCTGCACCAGTCGTAAGTGTGAGAACCAGTCATAAATCACTTTTTCAATGCGGTTGTAACTTTGAACAGTCATTAAATGAATGTAAGTCAAGCACTACTTGTACCATGCTGATGCATGACAGCATCCTAGGTTCTTGGGAAGAACTGGGTGTTTATGGAGGCCTATAACAGCTAAGGAATTGGCAGCTGTGACTTCGTCTTTTTGCATATATAATATTATATTAAACTTGCAAAATAAATGTTTGCAGTTCTTTGCATGTGTACACATCCTCAGAGCATCGGGTCTTGGTTACTAAAATCAGCCTTGGATTCCATTCTAAATCTAATTCCCGTAATGGGTGTGGACTATAAAATTGATAGTAATGTTGTACTTAAATGTTCTACAAATATCCTGAACTATTTCCCAAGTTTCTTTGAAAATATGTGACAAACAGACAGCGAACTTCTCATTGTTTTTGTTAACCTAAAATGTTCACCTCACTGAGAACATTTTGTGTCACAGGAATTGAATCAAACTAGTATTTGCATAACAAATATAATTTAGAAAGTTTGAACAAACCTCATTCCAATTTCACCTTTTTTATCAGCTTGAAAGAGACACAGTAATCTAGACCTAATCTTCTTTGTATCTCCACATGTATAATCATTTAGAAGTTCTTGAGAAATCAGTAAGCAAACTACAAGAAAGGTCAGAATTGCTCAATTGGGATATACTAGGATTCATTTTGGCCTCTAAAAATGCATTGCACATTATTTTATTATTGTTTTGTTTCTGGAAAAACATTTCTAAGGACACATTTGCAAGAGCAAAAACAAATGGGGAAGAATATCTTATCTCCTTTACCTTTCTGATATATTATGACGTATTCTTTTCTTGGGCTAAGTATTGAAAAGTAATCATTTTATTGTGTTTTTATTCTTTTAGCTTGTCAGAAATATTGTCAGACAATATTTCTTTGTTCATTTATTTATATCATTAATTTGTTGTACTGTCAACTACAAAAGTCCCTTGATAATTTTCTGTCCCTTGATAATTTACATTATAAATAATGTAAATAAATACATAGTCCTGCTCATTTTCTGGGATAAATTTACCAATCCATATCTATACAATAATGAAAAAAGGGCTGTTTATTTTGTATTCCAATACGATTCTATACACATTTATCCAAAATTTCTGTTGCTAAGTGAACCAATTATTAAGTGAATTTTGCCCCATTTTACGACCGTTCTTGCCACAATTGTTAAGTTAATCACTGTGTTCAGTTAGTTACGCATTTGTAAAGTCAATCTGGCTTTCCCATTGACTTAGCTTGTCAGAAGGCCGCAAAAGGTGATCACATGACCCCGGGACACTGCAAATTCATAAATATGAGTCAGTTGCCAAGCGTCTGAAGTTTGATCATGTGATCATGGCGATGTTGGGTGAAAAATGGTCACTTTTTTTCAGTGTCGCTGTGACTTTGAACAGTCACTAAATGAACTGTTGTAAGTCAAGACTACCTGTATTAAAGCAGCAGGGCCTGAAGAAAAGCATCAGTGATGACATATATTGGAGAACAGAGTTGTCTGTGCCAACCCTTTGAACTTCTACATCAAATGTGATTTGGAAAACTCCCGTTTTCAGTGTTGAAATAAGATTAATATTCTAGTGCAATTAATTTATGCCTATGGATTAATATGACAGCCACTATAACCTTCATGAACTGCTTTATTTATCCCAGATTAGAAGTCACTCAAGAAAAGTTTCAGGGGAAAATATTAATATATTTCTGTTGGGAGATTATACAATTACGGAAAATCGGGTTAATAAATATCCGTGGTTTATAAGAAGATGAGAAATTAATGTCTGATGTCTGGTATAATTTTCACTTTCATTTTTATTACAGGCCACCCTCTGATTTCAAGTTGCAAATTCTAAATTACAATTGTTACAATCTTATCTGGAGCCCATTTACCTGCATCTTGAGGAATTAAAAATTGATAACTGATCATAAAATTTGATGAGGCTAAAATCCCTGCATGAGTTCTCAAATTTTAACTGTTTTAGTTTTAGTTTCTAAATTATTATGAGCTGCTGCCTTAACTGAAGGCAATATATGTAAAAAAAAATATATCAAATTTTTGCACATTTTTGTAGGACACATATGATACAAAGTTTACATTTCTATTATGTTATTTACAGTCATGTCTACCCATGAGGTAGAAAAGCTAAGACTAATATCAGCTATTTTTCTGCTGCAGCACCTTACTTACTTAATCAATCAATCAATCAAAGAATAGATCTGGAAGGAACATTGGAAGTATTCTTGTCCAACGCCCTGCTCAAGCAGGAGACCATATATCATTTCAGATAGGTGGCTGTCCAGTTTTTTCTTTAAAAGCTCCAGTGATGAAGCACCCACAACCTCTGGTGGCAAGCAGTTCTACTGGTTAACTGTCCTCACTGTTAGGAAGTTTCTCCTTAGTTCCAGGTTGCTTCTCTCCTTGATTAGTTTCCATCCATTGTTTCTTGTCTTGCCCTCGGATGCTTTGAAAAATAGGTTGACCCCCTCTTGTTTGTGGCAGCCCCTTATGGAACTTATGGAACTTCTTCCCTCTAGAAATTAAGCTAGCTACTTCCTGAATGCTTTTAAAGCCTGAACTTTCCCAAGGGAGAATGATTGTGATTGTGGTTCTAACCAGATGTCCTTTTTTATTATTAGGTGCTGTAATTATTATAATTAAATGTTGTGTTTTAATGCGTGTGGCTTTCCCTGGTTTTTAGTATATTGTTGTAACCTACTGTCAAGATTTGCCAGTGTACAAATACATAAAGAAATTAATAAGTAAAATACATCTGGTGCTAACCCTGAATAACGGTAGGGTGTTTTGTTTTGTTTTGTTTTTTGTAATAAGAGATATCTTACTATAAATGTATATCAGAATTTTCATTCACTAAAAAGGTAGGATCTGGGAAACCTGAGTTAGCACCTATATAATATATAATTTAAATGCTTGTAGCCATAGGATAAAAAGCAATGAAAGCAATAGAATAACTTCTTCATTACATAAACTAATCCTGTCTCATACTTCCTACATTATCTTTCACTATAATTCTGTTGTCCTTAATGTGATAAAACAATTTTACCGATTTGAGCTCTCTTTGTACCCTGATCACCAGGCTGCAGAAGTATTGTTTGTGTTATGACTTAATCCAAAACAGATATTTTTAAACTGATGATCAGGGCAAGATCAGGGGAGCTAGAAGAAATTAGAGGCCATGTAGATAAAGAAAAGAGTTATGTTTTTCCTTCAATGCTAATTAAAGTGGAACAAAACTGCTGTCTTATATTGCCCTCGGAAACTTTTAATATTGCTATGGCTTGAAGAGTTTTTTTTTTTTTTCACATGAGTCATGTTTACCAAAATTTAGCTTTTCCCCTAAGAGCAGAGGGGGAAATTGTGAGAGTGAGCAGCTCTTGAAATTCTTGTTATCTTTTGCATTCAGGTCCTTCAAACAAGCAAGTCAGCCTTATTGCAAATGATTACTGGAAGAAATTGCTTCATAGGGCAAGTTATCCTTCCATAGGTTTTTCTGGCAGAGGTAAGTTAGAATCATCTAGTGTTTAAAAATGCAATGAATAGGTGCCAGCAAATTCTGGAAACACTCCCACTAGGGCCGGAAGAGGCTGTCCTCCTTATGTGTCAGCCCCACCTATTTTCACCCACTAAATGCCACATGATCTCTTAAGCTGCCTTACACAGTTTAGAAAACAGGTTCAGTTCTCTGAAGTCCACAAACTCACATTGGTTAAGCACTGCCTCTCCTGTGTTTGGCGGTTCTGGAAGCTACAGACACAATGCTGCCAAAATTTCACAAGTGGCTGCCTCTTCTATTTTTCTTCTTTTCAACTTGTACTGCAGTAAGTTTACCTGGGCAGGGTATGGACCTTTGTAAAATAAGTAGTCATCAAAATATCATAATGACTGAAATGCCATGCTGGTTTTTTTGTTTTCTTTTATTCAGCATTTTGCCACGCGTGAAACCTGCTGTATCTTGGACGAACGATTCGTAAGTCAATATCTGTGTTATTTTTGCAGTCCTTTCTAATCAGGTTGTTACTGTAGATTGTTAACTGTAAACATGAAGTTCTTACTAAAGTCCATGACTCTTTTTATATTAACAACTGACAATCAGTATAGGGTTATTAGTCATCTTGTTTATGTTTAGACTTCTATTTATCGCAAATCCCTTTATTGTACTACATCATCTCATGTGTGTAGAAAAAAAGCTCTACTGTCGGGCTATATAAAAAATCTCTTGTTAGTCGATACGATTAAAAAAAAATCTCTTTTCCTTTAGGGCAACTTTTGTCCTACAACATGTGGCATTGCAGATTTCATAACCAGGTATCATTCGGACGTCGATCGAGATCTTCAGATCCTTGAACGATTGTTGGGGGACATTTCTAATTCTTCAGGAGTAACCGACAATTTGATACGCCAGATCCGACAAGTGCACGTCTCACAGCCAGCAGCTCAGTCAAGTGAGAATCAAAGGCTACCGTAAATAGTTTTACTATTTGAATGATTTAGTTTGGTATCCTTAATGTTTTATGCATGCCCTGCTTTTTTTCCCCCTACAGATGTGGTTCCAGGTTATACACAGAAGTCCAGACAAATCATTGATGAAATTATCAGATATGAAAACACCATTCTCGGCCACGAAAATACTATACAGTAGGTTTAATTATTATTATTTTTCAGTGTTGAGAATGCAAAAACATACGTGGATTGAATTAAAGGATTTCCATCTATTTTCTTCCAGCAGAATTTCTGCTGATGTATGAGAACCAAATATTTCTTCCTTTCATGTTGTCCATGTCAAATTAGTTGTCAAATTTAAAATCAGGCATCAAGGAAAGTTAAACTGTTTACATTGTAGTTTATACTACAGTATGTAACTTATTGGAGAGGTAAATATGAGTAGAGCCAGACTACACCAAACAGTTCTTGTTCATTTAAAAGAAGCGCAGAGTTTGTAGACTATTGAATTGCTTTGTATTTTAACTAAAGCAGAATTACTTATTTAAAAAAAAAAAACTTTATATTTTACAAAGGATGAAGAATAGCAAAAATGCTGAGAGAATATTTGTTTGTTATCTCACTATATACATGACTTACTTATTTAGCACATTTTATCCATATAGCACTCCTTTGGGGTAGGGAAGGAACAGGCTTGGCATTCTCCAGTATTGTGGAAATTTAGCTCCCAATATTCTCCTTTGTTGGTTACAATGGCTGGGATCTCTTAAAGTTATAGTTACCAATTTTTAATAGATTTTAGGCTCCCCATATCAGCTTAAGACAAAATGATTTATTCGTTTTAGACCCTTTCTAGTTTTCTTAGTTTGAATTATATGTTTATATTTGCACTTTTTTCATTTTGGGCCTTCCTTCTGTAATGTGGGAAGAAAAATAGTATACAAATTGAAGAATAATATTACAGTGCCACATGTAAGAATATATATGGAGGTTGATCTGCAAATTGATAGTCCCATTCAAGCATTCTCTTATTAAACACTGAATAGATAAAGAGGAAAGGACATCTTAGAATCCCTCAGTGGATAGATCATATAGGGCAATGGATACTAATATTTTCCCTTTCATTTATTTCATTCCTCACTGCTTTCTTTCGTAGAAGGAAAGGCCATTATATGTGAGTTTCAAGTGCTTCTACCGGTATGATAAATCTATATTATACTTTTTAAACTCCAGGCAATTGACAGACATACTGATATTAAACAATAACAAGATTCAGTTACTAAAGCAGAAAACTGCTCAGCTCGAGGCACAATGTCAACAGCCATGTAAAGACACTGTCCAGATTCAAGAATTAACTGGAAGAGGTAAGAGTAACAAGCTATTATATTAATTTACTAACATTAAATTCTATGTTTTCCTCTGAAAAACTGTTTACCAAGACAAAAGTACATTTTTATCCATTATCTGCAATTGATTTTTAAAAGCATTTCTTTAACATATTATTACAGAATTAATAACAAATTAACAGAAATAACTTATCTGTTTTAGGTTAAATTTATTTTTTGAGAAGATATTATTAAGTAGCAGTTAGACATAGAAGCAAAATCTTAACAAAACAAATTTGAAAGGTGCTCTATCTATTTTTTAAGTGAAAGAAATAAATTGATTTCAGTGGATATTAACAGACTTAAGCCGTAGATGTTACTGCTATAATTATCTTTTGACCTCAGTTGTAAGAACACTTATAGATCAATTCATTTAGTATTAGTTACATTCTTCATTTTAACAGTCAAATACCCTTAGAATTAGAATTTTGGATATTATGATCTAATGTATTATGCTAAATTAATGGCATTTAAAATTATTGTCATATAGAAGCAATCCACAAATAAGCCACTAAGAAACTGTATGCAAAAGCATTTTAACTGTGGCTTCAGAAGTTGTGTAAAGCATGTTGGCATAAGGATAATGCACAAATATTCTATGCAGAAATAGTTTATCATGACTGCATACATATCATACTATGCCCCACTAAAAGTTGCCTTTAAGTCAGTGGTTCTCAACCTTTCTAATGGCGCGACCCCCCGTGACCCCCCCGCCGCTTCCCCGACCCCCCCCCGCGTGGGATGAGGTGACAAAGGGGGCATGGCACCAGGGGCGAAATGCTCCTGGTTCGGGCTTGCCTGCGGGTCGCCAGACAGCTGATAGTGTCGGACGCGGGAGACTTTGCCCGGATGCTGCCATTTGGGTTCTTTTACCCTCTGCGCATGCGCAAAGTGTTCTGCGCATGCGCAGAGGGTAAAAGAACCCAAATGGCGGTGTCCGGGCGGGTGGGCGAAGTCTCCCGCTTGTGTCGCTACCGGCTATCCAGCAACCCGCAGGCACGGCCAAACCAGGAGTATTTCACCCCTGCAGTGACGGTGGCACCAAGATGGCGGGCTAACGCGCGCGGCGACCCCTGTGAAATGGTCGTTCGACCCCCAAAGGGGTCACGACCCACAGGTTGAGAACCGCTGCTTTAAGTTATAATAAGATGTAAACGGGAGAAATATTAATTGTATTTAACTCATTTAGTTTTGAACTACTCACTTGCTGGTCTTGGAAACACCAATTTCTTAATTATTAAGTATGAACTTCCAATATGTCACTCAAAGGTTGATTAGGGCCAAAAGAAGTTGGACCTTTTCCCCCCAGATGGATTCTTATCAACAGCAGATGAGAAGCTAACAGAAGATAATTGTTTCCATAACCCTTAAGGCTAAAGATAGGAAACATACTATTGCCACTGGTCACTGGTTAAAGATGGATGGCTATAGTAACTGAATAAATAAATAAGTAAGTAAGTAAGTAGGGGAAGGAGTGGCAGAATCTAGAGTGGAGTTAAAAGAGAGATAAGCCTAGAATCTCTACATAACCACAAGTGAACTAAGTCCAATTCCCCTCCCCCTGAATTTCGTTCACCCTAACTCCTAACAGGTGTTAACTGTTAGTTGAGAATATTCCTGTGCATAGGCATGAGTAGCAATAAATCAGTTTAATTGGACCTTCACATATGAACTTGATCTTTTGTGCCTCACAAATATCTGTTAATGCTTTTCCTTTTAAAAGTATCTTAGGCAATGGCCTAGGCTAGGGCACTTTTTTTCAGTTTTCTAAGTTTCTATGGAGGTCAAGGAGATGCCACTTTCAGATGAAACATTAAAGTTGAAAAACAGATATATGTTCATATCTGTTGAAACAAAATAGTAACTAGCTTTATAATAATGAAGTATCAAACAAAAATATACTTTATAATTCTGCTAATGTTGCTTTATTTATTCCCATATCTGCTTTTGTGTAGGACCACCAATGATTCTTGAATGGGCTTCTTGTAGACTTATTTAGGCCATGAGTACTAATGGAAACATTTGAAGACATTTTCTAAACATATGAGCCACCTGGCCTTATTGATCTACTGGCTAGTTTCACATAACATGCTTTTATTGCAAAATACAGTTGCTATTTCCATTACATGCTAAGCAGGGGTGGGTTCCAACTTATCTCGCCACCGGTTCACTTTCTCCCATGCCGTGTGGGCGCACGTGCTTTACGCGCCGCACAGCAGCGTGTGCGCTTCACGCATGCGCGCGCATGCACAGTGTCAAAAACCCAGCTTCTGTGCATGTGCAGAAGCAAAAAACAGCTTCTGCGCATGTGCAGAAGCCAAAAACAAAATGGCGGTGCCTATGGCGCCGCCGAGAGAACCAGTTTGTGGGCGTGGCCAACCGGCGATCGCTCCCGGTTTGGCAAACGGGGGGAAATTCCCGCTACCAGTTCTAAAGAACCGTTCTGAACTGGGAGCAACCCACCTCTGATGCTAAGGTGCAGAAATAAACCAAATTATAGCTTCTTCCTTCATTCAGTATGCTAAGGCAAAGTTTGGTTCCCATTGTTTTAAGCTAATTTCTGTACTGATTGAACCTTAGTTATTTTCTCAGTCTGTCTGTGAGAGGGATCTTGGAGTCCTAATGGACAATCATTTAAATAGGAGCCAGCAGTGTGCGGTGGCAGCCAAAAAAGCCAATGCAATCCTAGGATGTATTAACAAAAAGATAAAATCAGGACCACATGAAGTACTAGTACCACTTTACAAAACCTTAGTAAGACTACACCTGGAATATTGCATCCAGTTTTGGTCATCAAACTATTAAAATGTATTGAGACTTTGGAAAAAGTGCAGAGAAGAGCAACAAAGATGATTAGGGGCCTGAAGATTAAGCATGATGAACAGTTGCAGGAATTGGGTATGTCTAGTCTAGCAAAAAGAAGGACCAGGGGAGACATGATAGCATTGTTCCAATATCTGAATGGCTGCCACAAAAAAGAAGAGATCAACCTATTTTCCAAAGCACCAGAAGGCAAGACAAGAAACAATGGATGGAAACTAATTAAAGAGAGATCCAACTTAGAACTAAGGAGAAATTTCTTGACAGTGAAAACAATCAACCAGAGGAACTACTTATCTCCAGACGTTCTGTGTGTTCTATATCACTGGAGGCTTTTAAGAAGAGACTGGACAGCTACTTCTCTGGAATGATATAGGGTCTCCTGCCTGAGCAAGGGGTTGGACTAGAAGACTTCCCAGGTCTATTCCAACTCTGATATTCTGCTCTGCTCTATTCCTAGTTTCATTTGAACTGATGTGAACAACCTTTGTGTCAACAAGTCCAGATGCTTAGAAGCTTGACTATATGTTTCAATTTCCATCAGAAAAAATCATGCACAGTACCAAATAAATTCCAATACCAATAACAACAGTGAGGCTTTGGTTCAGATACAAGTCCCTGTACTTTTTTATATTATGTGGTCTTGAAATCATTTATTCCAAAGCAATTCAGTATGTATAGTTGAGGATAACTAATGGAATAGACCCTCCATGGCAAAAGGAATGCTTGGAGTCCAATCTTTTCTTCCTTACAGGATAGATGTGATGTTTTTTTTTAAAAAAAAATGTGTTGTGAGTTCTTTTAGCAAGACAGAATGAGAACATAATAAACCATCATTTAAAATAAAGAGGGTTTTTTAGAGTTAATTAAAAATGAATATGGTGGATTGCAGTTATTACTAGCCACTTCTCTCTTATATATTAATTATAGATTGTCAAGATATTGCTAATAAAGGTGCACGGCAGAGTGGACTGTACTTCATAAAACCCTTGAAAGCCAAGCAACAGTTCCTGGTGTACTGTGAAATCGACAATCTGGGCAATGGGTGGACAGTTTTACAGAGGGTAAGCATACCGCAGAAAAAAGAGATACAGCAAAGGAGTGCTAGGCCCAACAATATATAATCTCTATCCGTCTTCTGTTTTATTTACAGAGGCTTGATGGCAGCGAAGACTTTAACAAAAACTGGATTCAATATAAGGAAGGATTTGGACATCTGTCACCCAATGACAATACAGAATTCTGGTTGGGAAATGAAAAGATTCATTTAATAACTACTCAGACTACAGTTCCATATGCCTTGAGAATAGAGCTGGAGGACTGGAGTAACCAAAAAAGGTATAGATTTCTTTATCAGCTCAAGGATCATAGCTAACATAGCGGGGATTGGCAAAAATTGCTATTTTAGCTACCTGCACTTTACATGTGCGTCAGGGGTAGGTTCTAACTTACCTTGCTGCCGGTTCGCTTCCTCCTGCGCCACGTGGCCGCGCCTCATGGCCATGCGCACGCTTCACGCACGCACACATGCGCAGTACCGAAAAATTAAAAAAATCCCCCCCCAAAAGCCAAAAACAAGATGGTGATGCATGCGCAGTGCCAGAAACTCAGCTTCTGCGCATGCGCAGAAGAAAATAAAAATAAAAAAAATCCCCCCCCCCATTTTTTTTAAAAAAAAAATTCCAAAAAAATTATGGCGGCGTCCACGGACCGGCACTGACCGAACTGGCTCCGTGACATCACCGTGATGTTACCAGTGGGTTGCTACTGGTTTGGGCGAACCGGTCCGAACCGGGAGGACCCCACCTCTGATGTGCGTGCACATAAGTGGTACAATAAGATCACTGCAACTAGTTGTAATGCTGCCGTGGTGGCACAGTGGTTAGAATGCAGTACTGCAGGCTACGTCTGCTGACTGCCAGCTGCCAGCACTTCGGAAGTTCGATTCTCACCGGCTCAAGGTTGACTCAGCCTTCTATCCTTCCGAGGTGGGTAAAATGAGGACCCAAATTGTTGAGGGCAATATACTGACTCTGTAAACTGCTTAGAGAGGGCTGTAAAAGCACTATAAAGCGGTATATAAGTGCTATTGCTACCCTGTTTTCCCCAAAATAAGACATTCCCTGATAATAAGCCCAATCGGGCTTTTGAGTGCATGGCAATAAGGCCAAGCGCTTATTTCAGGGTTCAAAAAAAATATAAGACAGGGTCTTATTTTCGGGGAAACACGGTATTGCTATTCTACAAGCTAAATGTACTGTATTTCAAACCCATTGAAATTAGTGGAATTTAAATTGCTTTTAGCCAATGTATACAATTAGCATTATAAAGCATTATAACATTACCTAGGGTTAGTTTGTTTATCTGTTTCAAATAAATAGTTGTTTGTTTCAGCAATGTCTGCAGCAGGAATGATCATGGCTTGTCTATGTAGATCCTGTGTATTTGTATAACTCCTGAAATTAAGTATTTTAATAATCTTTCAGGAATGAGTGCAAACCCCTGCCCTTGAAATATTAGCATCGGGTCATCCAACTGAATGGCTAAGAAATTAAAGGCCACAAGAAGTTAATAGTGATTTTCTTTCTTTTTTTTCCCCCACAGCTATGCAGATTATGCCCATTTCAAATTGGGAAATGAAGCTGACAAATACCGTATGATCTATGCCTACTTTGCTGGGGGTGAAGCTGGAGATGCCTTTGATGGGTTTGATTTTGGAGATGATCCCAGTGACAAATTTTTTACTTCTCACAATGGCATACAGTTTAGCACGCATGACAGCGATAATGATAAATATGAAGGCAACTGTGCTCAACAGGATGGATCTGGGTGGTGGATGAACAAATGTCATGCTGCCCATCTGAATGGCAAATATTATCAAGGTAATGTTTGGAAGTTTCCATATCAGGGGTGGGTTCTAACTTACCTTGCTGCTGGTTCGCTTCCTCCCGCGCCAGGTGGCCGCATCTCGTGGGCGCACACGCATGCGCAGTGCAAAAAAAAAAAAAAACCTCCGAAAACAAGATGGTGACGCATGCGCAGTGCCGGAAACTTGGCTTCTGTGCATGCGCAGAAGAAAAATTCAAAAAAAAATTCAAAAAAAAAGATGGCGGTGCCCACGGACCGGCACCAACTGAACCAGATCGGTGACGTCATCGTGACGTCACCAACGGGTCACTACCGGTTCGGGCGAACCGGTCTGAACCGGGAGCAACCCACCTCTGTCCCATATGCACAATGCGGTCTATGAATGAAACATTTCCCATACAGCTGCTTTCTGTCTTTCCCAGCAGTTTTTAACTTGTAGCCTTTCTTCATACCATTTTTGCCCTTTTTTAAAATTCACGAAATATCATTAAGGAGGAAAAGTGGAGATTAGTTGAACAATGTCTTTTGATATCCTCCATCTCAAGTATTTTAAGCAGGTATTAATTCAAGTCCTCCTTCCCTTTTTTTTTTTTTTTAAAAGAGAGTTAAATATCTGCAACGTAATTTTTTGGGTTATTAGATCTAAATTAAACATACCTATTAAAAGATCAATCTGATTTAATCCCATGGAATTTCTAAATAAGCATAAAAACATCAGGAGCTGATTGAATATGCCTTTGCTGGTTTGGCTCTCAAGGGTAGCCAAATTGCCATCAAGGTTAATAGCCCTATGACTTTCATGAACTGATGCAGTCTGTTTTTTGAAACCAGCCAAACTGGTAGACAGCACATCTCATGATAGCAAATTCCAATTTTGGATTATAATTCATGCAGAAATGTTAAACACTATGTCTATAGCAGTTTAATACCATTGTACTTGATCATAGAATAAATGAAATTGCATAACGCTCATAGAATAAATGAAATTACATAACGCTCACCTAGCACCGTCTTAAAATTTATGAATTAATTATGAATTATGAATTTATGAATTAATAACATTAAGATACCTACATAGATATCTCAAAGCTATGTAAAAGTATTTCCTGGCTCATTTACATTTTACTTTTCCCCCCACATTGTAGGAGGTGTTTATAGCGAGAAAGACGCAGGTCCACATGGCTATGATAATGGCATTATCTGGGTAACTTGGCGTGATCGGTGGTACTCCATAAAGAAAACAGTTATGAAAGTCATTCCTTTCAGCAGACTTACAATTGTAACAGGGCAACAAACTGGAGGAGTAAAAGATGTTGATCTTGGACACCGTGGAGACATTTAGAAAAACAACTGCCTATGTAAAGGCAACAATGAACATCAACACTATTTGTTCTTGTATCCTATGTAAAATGTCAGAGCTATTGAATTTTGTTCATATTGTTTACAATAAAACGGCAGGTTCATGACAAAAAGTGTTTTTTTAAAGAAAAAAAATCATCTTAAGTTTTCTAATAAACATATGACAATTACTGATCATGTAAGTTCTGGCAGTGTCTACTACTTTAACTGACTTTAAAAGCAGATGCTATAGATTATTGTGATTGGTTTAAAATTTAGTCATATTTAGAGGACATCAGTTTAAATCTATAGCCTTTATGTATGTCATGACTAATTTAAATCTGACTGATATCATTGCTTGGTTCCCACAATGAGCTAAGCCACACCATATTTAGTCATGTCCAGCAACAATTGGACGTATGTTGGCTGGATTTATAGGCTATAAATCATTGGTTAACAAACAGTAAGTGCACAAGAGCCAAAGCCAAATAAACTAGTTTATGACTTAGACCAACATTTGCACCCAGTCATTTAAACTTCTAATAACTTTGTCTTGTCCCAGTCAAATCATGAGAAAAATGAGTTCAGCTGATAATCTGGCTTCATTAAGTGTAACTTCTTGTAAACATTTAAATTAGGAATGTGGTTACTGTCTACTGAGGATGTCAGATAAATGAACAAAGATGTTCATGGAATCCTATTTACAGACATTAAAAATCCAATATTTTTCAAATAAAAGTGTTCGTTTTCATTTTTACTGCAAATTAGAGATGCTTTAATATATATACCGTGTTTCCCCGAAAATAAGACAGGCCCTTATATTTTTTTGAACCCCGAAATATGGCCTTGGCCTTATTATGGGGGAGGGGGCTTATTATTTTGGGGGTACAGTAGGCGGCGAGCGTGGGACTGGATGTCCCATCGCCGCTGCCTCCCCTCCCTGCCGCCACCGCCTCATGGAGCAGGACTCAGCAAGGCTTGTTGTGCCGTTGCATGCACGAACTGCAGGACTGCCGCGAGCTTCATCATACCGGCACAGCTGGGGTCCTGCTGCCGTTCGTGCATGCAATGGCACAACAGGCCTTGCAGAGTCCTGCTCCACGAGGCAGCGGCGGTGGCGGGACGAGTCTCAGAGAGACTCATGTCTGGCAGGTGGAACAGGTTGGGCCGCGAGACGCGCGTCCTACCTGGGACTTGTAGCTCCGTCA
>QLTV01002109.1:1459535-1536376 GCA_003457575.1 Thermophis baileyi | reverse complement strand
GTTCCCTCTCCTGGTGCTGTGTCTTAAGTGCACCCTTCCCCCCCCCCCGCCGAGAGAGAGAGGGGCGCGTGGAAGAGACAAGGAAGCGCGTGCCTGGCTGCATCTGCCGCTGAGCCCGGCTAGAAGTTTGGCTGTCAGCTCAGGCAGCCCATGAGAGTTTCTTCCCCCTCCCGCTTCGCTTGAGAGCCGGAGGCGGGGGAGGGTCAGTGGACACAACACCGAGGAACGCGACGGAGCTACAAGTTCCAGGTAGGACGCATGTCTCACGGCCCGCCCTCCCCGACCTGCCACCCCCAAATTGTGCCCCACCGCGAGACGCGCGTCCTACCTGACACTTGTAGCTTCGTCACATTCCTTGGTGTTGTGTCCAAAGAAGCCCATTGTAAAAGAAAACTTCTCATAAGTTCGAAAGTTTGATTGAACTCGCGAGAAGTGTTCTTTTACAATGAGCTTCTCTGGACACAACGCCAAGGAAGGCGATGGAGCTACAAGTCCCAGGTAGAACGCGCGTCTCATGGTGGTGCGCAATTTGGGGGTGGCAGGTGAGGCAGTGTGGGGTGGGCCGCGAGACGCGCATCCTACCTGGGACTTGTAGCGCTGTCGCGTTCCTTGGAGAGAGAGAGAGAGAGAGCAAGCGAGAGGCGGGTGAGCCGGGTGGCTGTACCTGCAGGGGATTCCCACGCACCACCCTCGCCTGCATCCCCTTTCTGAAGGATGTGGGGAGGGCAGGTGGAGGACGAGCATCCCGAGCCAGCAAGCGAGCGAAGGAGGCGTGGGCAGGAGGCAGAGCCAAAGGGGCGGCGAGGCTGACCCGCGGCCTGGCGCTCTCTAGTTGACTGCAGGGCTCTGCAGGGCAATGTCAGTAGCCGCAGAGGCACAAGCAGCGAGTGCCCGAGAGTCACGGCGCACCAGCACCTCCGCTGCGAAGAATAGCAATAGCAATAGCACTTAGATTTATATACCGCTTTATAGTGCTTTACAGCCCTCTCTAAGCGGTTCACAGAGTCAGCATATTGCCCCCAACAATCTGGGTCCTCATTTTACCCACCTCGGAAGGATGGAAGGCTGAGTCAACCTTGAGCCGGTGATATTTGAACCGCTGAACTGCAGCTAGCAGTCAGCTGAAGTAGCCTGCAGTGCTGCACTCTAACCACTGCGCTACCTCGTCACCAAGAAGAGGGGAGCCTCGATCCCTGCCTCGCCACCTCATCGCAAGCAGAAGTGCATTTCAAAACACTGCCGTAGGCAGAGCCCAGAGGAGCCGAGCCAGTCCCGCGGGGTGTGCATGCACCCACCTCTCGCTTGTTCTCTCTCTCTCTCTCTCTCTCCCAGCCAAAAGAGTGCCCGCCGCAAAAAGAGCGGCTCCCAGCCGGGAGAGAGCAGGCGAGAGGTGGGTGCACACACACACCCCGGGACTGGCTCGGGTCCTCTGGGCTCTGCCTCTGGCAGTGTTTTGAAATGCTCCTGCCTGCAAAGAAGAGGAGGGGAGCCTCGATCCCTGCCTCGCCACCCCATCACAGGTAGCAGCACGTTTCAAAACGCTGCCATAGGCAGATCCCAGAGGAGCCGAGCCAGTCTCGCGGGGTGTGCGTGCACCCACCTTTCGCTTGCTCTCTCTCTCGCTCTCCCAACCAAAAGAGTGTCCGCCGCAAAAAGAGCAGCTCCCGGCCGAGAGAGAGAGCAAGCGAGAGGTGGGTGCACACACACCCCGCAGGACTGGCTCGGCTCCTCTGGGCTCTGCCTATGGCAGCGTTTTGAAACGTGCTCCTGCCTGTGAAGAAGAGGAGGGGAGCCTCGATCCCTGCCTCACCGCCTCATCACAGGCAGGAGCGTGTTTCAAAATGCTGCCATAGGCAGAGCCCAGAGGAGCCGAGCCAGTCTCATGGTGTGTGTGCACACCCACCTCTCGCTTGCTCTCGCTCTCACGGCCAAAAGAGTGCCCACCACAAAAAGAGCGGCTCCAGGCATGTCCCCCCCTTTCCCCAGAAAGTAATGGGGGGCCTTATTTGGGGGGGGGCTTATTTCAACGCATGTCCTGAAAAGCCCTGTTGGTCTTATTATCGGGACATGTCTTATTATAGGGGAAACACAGATCTTATTTTCCTGGCCTCCAAGATCACTGCAGATGGGGACTACAGCCAAGAAATTAAAAGACGCTTGCTCCTGGGGAGGAAAGCTATGGCAAATCTAGACGGCCTTTGAACGACGGTGCTGGAGAAGACTCCTGCGAGTGCCTTGGGCTGCAAGGCGAACAAACAAGTCAGTCCTAGAGGAGATCAACCCTGACTGCTCTTTAGAAGGCCAGATCCTGAAGATGAAACTCAAATACTTTGGTCACCTAATGAGAAGGAAAGAATCACTGGAGAAGAGCCTAATGCTGGGAAAGATTGAGGGCAAAAGAAGAAGGGGACGACAGAAAATGAGGTGGCTGGATGGAGTCACTGAAGCAGTAGGCATGAGCTTAAATGGACTCCAGAGGATGGTAGAGGACAGGAAGGCCTGGAGGAACGTTGTCCATGGGGTCGTGATGGGTCGGACACGACTTCGCAACAAACAAATATATATAATTATATTATAAATATATAAATATAATATTTAAACAAATTATATTATTATATATAAATATAATATTTAAACAAATTAAATATTAAACAGAGAGCGAGAGAAAGATGCAACCCCCTCCCTCCAGCTAACTCATTGTTTCAGAAGCATTGGTATCAATTCAGATCATCAAGGGGTTGCCAAGTAAGGTAAAATTCAGTGGTGATACTCAGCTTTGGTTCCCCTTTTAAAGGGCTTTTAACAGTAATGCAATTAACAGGAATAAAAAAAAAAGTTTTCAAAACTTCATTTGCAAATAAATTTATTTCAAAACTATATGCAAAAACATAGATTGGATTAACATGTTTGTCCTAAACCATCATATAGATTATTTTATTTGTTTATATATCCTATGAACCGAATGTACATTGCTTATTTTATTATCAAATTTGTATACTAGTCTATGCCGCATAAGCACATAACGTCAAAATACATATCGCTATCACAATACAACACAAAACTTAAAAAAACAAAAAAACACACAGATTGAAAAACAGTCATCATATTAGATATAAAATACAGTATGTCATCAAAGCCAACATAAATCAACAAACCACTTAATTTCTGGATACTGAACAGAAGAAGACTGTTTTAACTGTTTTCCTAAAACTTAGAAGAATGGAAACCAATTGGAACTCCTGGGGCAAATTCATATATAATTAGGGGACAGCAAGACAATAAGTCTATATTTGGTCTTCTGTCCTTCTGCATTTCTCACCACTTATAGAAAAGGAATTCCTCCAAGAAAGACTTCACCAGTGGGTAGATGTTATTAAAGGGAAACAATCCCAAAGTAAAATGGAGACATACCAAGTAGGATTTTTTAGTTACCAACAGTACTTCGAAGTGAATTCTGAAAACTATTGGCAACCAATGTAACCTCAACACAGGTATTATAGTATGAATTCAGTTTCCATCAGCCAGCAAGTATTGATTGAAATCTGTCCTAGCTGCAGTTTCCAGATAGTTTTCAAAGACAGCCCTGAGTAGCGCAAATTGCAATAGTCTAATTTCAAGGAGCTGCTTAACTTCAAGTCAATTTCACAAATATTTTCTGATCTAAAAAGGACTGCAACTGTTTTCTCTGCTTGTGATCAAGTTTTCAGATGGCTCAAAATATTCAGGATAGTGAAAACAAATATATACCACAAAAATTAAAGGGAATGGAAAATAAACTGGCAAATTAGATTCCATGTATGAAATAATGTACCTTTATGATCTAAAATTATAAATATTAATAGTATCATACTAATAGGCCACTTTAAAGCCAACATGTGTTAAATGATTATTCTACAGTGTGCTTGGATATGAAATGAAAGGAACATACCATATACCTTTAAAAAAAAAACAGGGCTAGGACTAATCTATGGTATGGTACTATACCATATGACATGGTAAATATTGGCATTCAGCTTCACCTTAAATCTTTGCCTGTGTTTGCTGGGTAAGTGGATATATAAGGAACAAATTTAGTTGCTGTTTTCCTAACCCTGCTTTTAATAAGTCACTTTTCAGCAGTATATTACACCTACCATTAATGGCAGCAGATAATAGTATCTTGTTTATTAAATCCCAAACAATGGCACTCTGAATCCCTTAAACATCAAGTGTCTGATATAGAATAATCTTTACCATCAAAGAAATGAACAAAAGCTTGGAGCAGAAGAAGTCATCAAAGTATAGATTATACCTGATCCTAACCAGTTGGACATCTATTGCCAATATTAGCATTGATACTACAAGGCCAGGTAGACTAACTTCATGGGGTTCAAACAGTCCTTTCAGAAATATAAAAAGGTAAAGGTTTCCCCTACCAGTTGTGCCCGACTCTAGAGGGCGGTGTTCATCTCTGATTCACAGCCGAGGGAGCCAGTGTTGTCCAAAGACATTTCTGTGGTTATGTGGTCAGCATGACTATATGCTATTTATCTACTTGCATGTGCTTTTGAACTGCTAGGTTGGCAGGAGTTAAGCAAGTAATGGAAGCTCACCCTGTCACATGTTACTTAGGTCTTGAACTACCAACCTTTAACGTGTGTCCAGTTAATAATTCCAGCAGTGTATCATATCACAGGTATGACCCAGATTTTGATGACTTTAATGGTGTTTCCACCGTTCAGCTTTATCTTTAGCATTTTTCTCACTATCTGGATGTATTCTTTGCTATCATATTTCTAACTTGTCTGTGCTTGATCCAAAATGCCCAGATATCAGTAGGCTTTATCTTGATGACTTCTGATGGTCTGGCCACATTTCAATTCCCATTACTGTTTGTGCTACTGTAGCACATTAAATTAGAGTAAACTCACAAATAGTAATGGAATTGAAATTGAAATGTCTGATTATTATGTGTGGGTCAGAGGTGGGTTCCTCCCGGTTCGGACCGGTTCTATAGAACTGGTAGTAACTTGGCGCCTGAGTCGCTAGAACCTGCAGCGACCCAGGTCTGCCACGCTCCCAAACCGGTTCTTTCGGTAGCGCCATAGGTGGCGCTATCTTGTTTTTTGCTTCTGCACATGCGCAGAAGCTTTTTTTAAGCACTGCGCATGTGTGAAGCACACGTGAAGCATGCGTGAAGCACACTGCGCATGCATGAAGCACACACAAAGCGTGCGCGAGCGGCGCATCACTGAGCGAACTGGCAGCGAAGAAAAGCAGAACCCACCTCTGGTGTGGGTAATCTACAGTTAGATTCAGGAAACTTAATGCTTCAAGTCCTAACCAAAGACCTAAGAATTATAAAGGTAATTTACAAGAATACAGGCAGCCAATCAGACTGATATTTGTAAAATTGAGGTGTTCAGGTCTGATACATTCAATATTTCCAGATATCAAGGAAGTTATTTAGGTATTGCTCTGAGGGATCCAAACACAATTAGTATAACTTTTTTTTCCAATTTCAATTTCAATCGAAATAGAGCTGGAAGGGACACTGGAAGTCTTCTAGTCTGTTGTCTAAAAAAAGTCTAACAACATACCGTATTTTTTGTTCGATAAGCTTTTAACTTCAATTTGCAAATCCCGATATTTTATTCCCCCCCCCCAAATATTTTTCCTCAATTCTAACATCGCCCAGTATAGCAATGAACCAGACTTTCTTATTTTCAATAACTGTTATATCAGGCATGTTATGTTTGATACGGGAACAAGATCTTTGGATCTTAAAGTCTCATATGACCTTAATCTGCACATTTTCCAAAACCTTCTTAACCTTTGTTGTCCCAGTAGTTTTTATTGTATCCAAAGCCAGACCTCTGGCAATGTTTCCAATGAATAATTCTAGTAACTCAGTTATGAGGCTGCTTCTAGACAGTTTTTAAAATGTTGCTCCATCCGCTGATAAAATAGCCAATTGTTTAATCCTTTTCACTACAAAGGTAACATTTGCTGTTGTTACATGTTGAATTTTCGCTTTCTGGCAAAGCTTGTTCTTGAGCTGATAAAATAAAGTTTTCAGTTTCTATCTTTAACACTCCTGGTTTTAGCTAACTCCATCTGTTGTTTTTTTTTAAATCAGCTTTTTCTTCTACTCTTTTCAAGACTTCTTCAAGTATTGACCATGCATTGGCTTGTTCTTCCAAATAACAAATAAATTTTCATTGGGTTCTTTTTTATATTCAGCCTTCACCTTGTGTCCTGTCCTGCTCCACACATGCACACCCCCCAAGGGTTGGAGGATTTATTGGAGTTTTGTCAAGTCAAAATGTTATTCTCCCAGATTCACCTCCATACAGGAACTAGTGCAAAATCCAATGAGTCCAATTTTTCTGTCCAGAAACACCGAGCAAGTCCATAAAGTCCCCTCACCAGGTTCAGAGTCCAAAGACAAGTCCACAGTCCAAGCACAGATCACCAAAACCAAAGTCCAAGGTCAAGGCCCAAGAAGCAAGTCCAAAGTTCGAAAAGCAATGTCCAGTGGCAGAGTCAAGGTTTAAGTCCATGGCAAGAATCACGATGGCCTGAATGAATGCATGGCAAAAAATTGACAAGTTGTTCCCAGCCACTCTGTGCCACTCTGTGTTTCACATGCTGAGCTAAATAGCCACTGACTGGTGCAGCTCATCAGAAGGGACAAGGCTGCCACCTGTGAGTAGCCTTGCTGACCTCCATTGTGCCTGCCTTCTCTCAACACAGCACAATCACAGATCAAGTGAAGGAGTCAATTCCTCCTCTTCCTCACTGGCCAGCTGCAACTGTGCACCTTCTTCCCCCTGCTCTTCCTATGGGGCCTCTGCTCTCTCCAGCTACAGCTGCATCTCTCCTTTTCCTCTGTCAGCTGACTGTACATCTGGTCTCCCCTCCAGCGACCTCTCCTCTGAGCCTGGCCTCTTTACTCCTGGCTTGGAGCCCCTGGCAACTTTCTCAGTGCACCTCCACACACCCCTCCAAAGTCCCCCGAGTCAGCTGTTCCTCCTCATCCAAGCTAGTATCTAGGGAGGCCATCACACCTTTGTTGTTTTCAAGCGCTTTCCTTGATTGACTTTCTTCAGAAAAGGTTCTTGGCTTTTCTTAATATAATCATTCAGTCCACGCTTTTCTTCCTTCACAGTTTGTTTCATCTGTAGAAGTCCTATAACCTTTAGGTATTGGCAAATATAGTTGATCAAGATGATTTTTAGGTTGCAAAGCATGGAATTGTCATTAGTTGTCTTCAGTGATGGGTTCTAAATCCCATCGCTACCAGTTTGCGCATGCATTCACACGCGTGTGACGCTTCTGCGCATGCGCAGAAGCATCTGGGGTGGGTGGGCGGAGCCTCCCACCACCGCCGCTACCGGTTCGTTGAACCGGACCATACCGGTAGCAATGCACCACTGGTTGTCTTGTTTTTTTATCCATATTATTGAGCTCCATCTGAGTCCAGTCAACTATTACTGCTGTATATCAAATAACAGGGACTGTCTGGATATTAATTGCTTTAATTAGGTTTCTCCATTTAGTTTTGATTTCAAAATTTTCAAAACTCATGTGATATGTTTAGTAAAAGTATTTTCTTTCAGTTGATTCTGTAATAAATTGGAAGCTTCAAAAATTCCCAAATATTTGTAGTCTTCTTCTGGTGTTACTGCCTTTATCAGATCTCCATTGTTAAGCTGTATTGGAATCGAACTTGAAATTTATAATTATAATCATTATCATTATTGGAGTCCCATCTCAATTTCCTCCTACAGCTCCATAGTGCTGGTTCTTTTTTACTTTTTTTTTAGTAAAGTATCCTGTTATGAGTTGCAGTTATGACCCCTGGGCCACGGCCCACTACCAAGCCTTGAGCCTTTCAGAACCAGTCTGCAGAAGTGGTGGGTGAGTGTGTGTCCATGCATGTGCATCCCCATGCGTGCGCATCCCCACTCGCACAAGCAGAGGGCGAGCACATGTGCACATGCTCCATTTGGATGAGTGGCAGGTGCATATGCCCACTGCACATGCGCATGCTTGCCTGCCACTCACACGGAACCCTCCCCTTTCCCCCCCCACCGGTTCGCAAAGCCAAAAAGGTTGGGGGACTCAACCCAATAGTCATGCCATGGTGCTTGTTCCATCCCACAGGCACATACTTTGGAGCAAGTCAACATTCTGTATTTTGTCCCATTCTTTTTAACACATATACAAAATGTTCCTGAAATAAATTAACATGAGCTCAAGTGGCAACAATCTGTAGGTAACATACAGCATTAGCTTTCGTTTCCGGCATTTAATCCAAACAAAGCTATGGAAACCTTGAGCATGGTTGGGAGTAATTTTGGGATGGATGGCGCAAATGAAATTTAATCCAGAGAAATACTGTAGGTAGGAAAATGTCTGTGGAGATTCTCAATCATCCAGGTCATAGTTGTCCCAAAGGTGCTTTTCAAAGGGCAACTGGACATTCTTTCTTTTTCTTTGAAAACGTTTTGCTTCTTATTCAAGAAGCTTCTTAGGTTCTAACTGAGTGGTGGGGAATGGAAGGTTATACATATATTCTTTGTAGTCATCTGGTCATTAGCACTCTGGAGGTCAGTTATTAGCTCTCAGAGAGTCATTGAGGCCACTTGGGAGTTTACCCGTATCCTCAGGATCACCTGAATCAGAATGCAAATGGGTGTGGAACCTTCTTGGAACTGCTGAAAGTACTGTATTGTAGACAGGAGATAGGTGATGTCATATCCAGGGGTGAGCTGCTGGGGGTTCACAGGAGTTCGGGAGAACCTCTAGCTAAGATTCTGTGCAGTTCAGAGAACCCCCAAATCCCACTCCTGGCTGGCCCCGCCCACCCCGCCCCTCCCCTCCCAGGAGTCCCCACGTGGCCCGTTTTGGATGCAGGTAAGTGCAGGGCGTGTGCGGAGGCTCGGGGAGGGCGAAAAATGGGCCTACCGGAAGTTCAGGAAGGCTGGAAATGGGCCCGTTTCCAGCCTCCAGAGAGCCTCCGGAGCCTGGGGAGGCAGTTTTCATCCTCCCGGAGGCTCGAAGAAAACCTCGGAGCCCAGGGAGGGCAAAAACACACACCCTCCCACTGTGGTGCAGGAGGCCGACTAGGCCATGCCCACCATGGCCACGCCCACCTAGCAACTGGGCAGACAACCCCTTGCTAAAAATTTTGAAGCCCACCCCTGGTCATATCCCTCCTCTGTGTTGAAAGAGGGCAGTTCAGTTTTAACATAGATGGCCGCTTTTACCCCTCTTTCAAACCAGTGGTTCTCTTTGTCCAAAATATAGACTTTGTTGTCTTCAAAAGAGTGACCTTTGTCTTTTAAATGCAGATAGACTGCTGAATCTTGTCCTGCTGGGTTTGTTCTCCTATGTTGTGCCATGTGTTTGTGAAGTGGTTGTTTTGTTTCACAATGTACAGATCCTAACTCCACATATCTCACTGCAAAGTACTGCATATATCACATTGTTCAGTTTGTGTCCAGGTGTTTTATCCTTGGAGTGGACAAACATCTGCCTTAGTGCATTCTTGGGTTTGAAGTGTGCATGTATGTTGTGTTGGTTGAAAATCCTCCTGAGCTTTTCAGATATTCCAGAAATGTGGCTTCAACAACTCTCAGAGAGCTAACTACTGCCCTTTAGAGTGCGAAAGGCCAACCTTCAGATGACTGCAACAACTATAAATCCCTCCATTCTCCACCATTCAGTCAGAACTGAAGAAGCTTCTTGAATGATATGAATAGAAATATGAATAGAAATGGAAAACAATCCTATCTATGTGTCAAACTTAACTGGGTTGCATGGGAAATATAAAAACATGTTTCTGGTTCTTGCAAATACTTAGTTAACTCAGATGTAGTTAGATTTGACTGCATCTTACCCAGCCTCGGGGGGGGGGGAGGGATATATAACCCCCTCCAAGATATCTAACTTTTTTACATTTCATGTTTACATTTCTTGTTATTCTGACATGGCATTCAAGAGATCCCCTTCAAAAAAGGGTCTATTTGTGTGTTTTCACCTCCTTCATCATAATCTCATAGGAACTATTGGACCTCCCTTATAGGGAGGGAGGGGAGAGTGGGATAAGGAGGCAGACAGACAGACAAAAGGTGTGGCATAGATAAGTCTTCCAGAATTTGTACAAATATTTTTCCCTTCCAGAGATCTCTTAGATCTAGATCTAGATCTAGATATTACAATGAGGTATAAAAGATTGAGAACAAATTATCTTCTGCAATGTACTCCTGTAATGCAAGAAATAGCATCTGTTTGTCATTACATTTCCTTTGGGCTTAATGTTGGATTCCTCTCTACAATTTACCTTGAAATGACTCATTTCAACCTTTAGACAATCTCAGTTCCAGGAATATGGTTGGAGCAACCATGACTTGCCTTCCATGTTTGCTAGCATTGAGCAACTAGAATAGACTGTCAAAAAACAAATTGAAGAGCTTGTGCAAGAGCTGCTGGGTCACCAAACTCAGAGATTGCAATATGCCTGTGTAAACAGAAGGAAACTAATCATTAATGAAGGAAGGGGAGGAGGATTGACAAAACAAAGATAGAAATATAACCAAAAATGCCTAAGTGAAGGCTATTCCTTTGTGCCACATCCATACCTTTCTGAAGATGTTTCAGCTAAGAATTCTCTGTGTACTGCTGTCCTTCAGCATCGCCTTGGTATGAATATATTTTATCTAGGTTTTTTTTCTTTACTGGTTGTATTGATTTGTGTTCTTTTTATTGCTTGCCTATTTAAGCAGCTACATATTTCATCCCTTCACTATCAAATACGCTATTCCACTTCAGCTTTTCCACTTCAAATATTCTCTTAGGGGTGGTATAATTCTTGGACCAACTTGGAAGTTTGTTGATAAAATTTGTATTTACCTTTGTGTGTCTCTGTGTAAAAATCTCACTGCCACATTTAGCTCCTACTTATGTTCAATGACTTGCATGTAATAAGTAATTTGATCTCTGGAGAGTTGACGGGTACCCAGAAGAATTTTATGATGCAGCCCATATCCTGATGCGTCTTTGTGTTTTTAAATGCTCAGAAAGACTGTTTATCATCTTGCTTGCTTAGAAACTGTGGGTGCTTTTTAATATTTGACTAAAAATACAGTATACATTATTCATATGCATTTCCCTTATATTTTTATACAAAATCTAGATGACATGTTTGAACATGTTATCTATAATATTAATAAAGAAAAATCTTTTTACGTGCTTACGTTTGTTCATACAATTATCAGAAGTCAGGCTCACACAGGGGCACTTAACTACAAATGCATTACCATAAAACTAATATTGTAAAACTATATATGACTACTCAGAAGTCCCATTGATTTCAAAGATTTCTGATGTAGTCTAAACAAAAAATCTGGGACAATGGAACTCAGGTAGACAGCATATTACAGTCATTTCAATAGCTGCTGTTTAAGTCCGGCTCTTGTGATAAAAAGGCAGTCCAAGAGATATAGCATTGTTAGCATTCACTGATTCATTGATTACTTTGTAATCCCTGGTAACGTTTGGACAAGAAGAATAGAGTATTGCTGATTTTAATCTTTTATTTCAGGTTTAATTATTTGTTATCAATAATCCAATAATCCTATTCATAGGACATGATCTTCATTTACATCAGAAACAACCTAGTTCTAGGAATAGCCCCAGTGGAGAGTAATATGTGACATCATGATTTGTATTATAAATTATTTTTACAATACTATTTGAAAATCCTTTTGGTTTGAAGTTAGAGATTATTTTGTATTTGAAATAAACTACACACAGCTTATACACACTATTCAAAATGCACATGAACTTATCAGAATTATTACAGTATGTGCAGTTTGATGTAGTCAGCATCTAAACCTAGAAAACTGTTCTTCAATTAATGTTCTATTTTTCTATTTTTACTATAATAGTTAATATTAAGGAAGAATTTCTCTGTATATCAATCCATTCACTTCACAATTTAAAGTCCCATGACAGAAATTAAAATATGTCTTCTAATTAAATGGAAAGTCAAGTTGAGCTATCTGACATACCGTACTTGTATTGCAATCTGTATTGCAATTGCTAATTTCAATATCCAACTCATAAGGTTTAATATATTTTGTAATATGTTAATTTACCACTAAGAACACTACGGCCTGAACCCAAACAAGTGAGCTACATTGAAATCCTATTGAAATCAATGGGATTTAAATTAAACCTGATGAGATGTTAATGTGTGCTTCCATGGGCCCTACTCAAGCAATTCTAATGTAATGTCATCTGTTTATAGGAAAAGGGTGTGTTGTTTTTTTCCGAGTAGTGAAATTAATCACTCAATCCATATTTATAAAACTAGGAAGTAGGTACCTATTGCCAGAGATGGAGTCTCTCTTTGAGACTTTATGGGTTTTGTTTCTTTGAATGATTGTTACCTATTTATTAAAAAAAGAATAGTCCATTAGTTTGAAGCAAGTGTTTAAATGTAGCTGATGATTATTTTTAGCAAATATTAAGGATTATCAATTTAAAAGGTATGAATTATTTATGAAAGGAATTATTTTATTACTGTGTGAGGTTTCAGCCTTTAATTTCAGCCTTAATTTGGTCTTTTTTTTTTTTACCCTCCTTTACTTATTTCATCACAGGTGACAAGTGATGAATCTTCCGTTCAAAAACCTGGATTAGATTTACGTGGTCCCAGAATAGTAGAGCATAAAGCTCAATCTGACTGCAAATCTGATAAGGATTGGCCAATATGTACGGATGAGGACTGGGTAAGCCAAAAGACAACAAAAAGCCAATTTGCAGACTAATCATATTGTTTCTCATTGAAAACAGCTATTTCTCCCCATTGTAATATATTAGATAGAATAGCTCAATACAGCAGAGAAACACATTTGTAATTCAGTAGTTATATATATATTTATAAACATTTTTTAGAAATGGCTTGATTAGGAAGAGTTCAGGCCACAGTTCTGCTCACTTTTCTAAGAGAAAGCCAGTTGCAGCACAGTTAACCTGGTCACTGGCTGATATGTGTTTTGTGAGAACTAGCAGAGAAGCAAACAAGTTATTTAATTACTCCAGAAGAAAAACTGGAGTAAACTGGAGTATAATACCTTCTTTGCTACACAAGGGAAGAAAGGAATGGAGTTTAACAAGTCTATTTATTCTGGATTGCCCCATCATGACAACACGAGTTTTTTTAACTGCAGGTAGTCCTTGACTTACAACAATTTGCTTAGTGACCGTTTGAAGTTACAACGGCACTGTAAAAAGTGACTTATGACCATTTTTCACACTTATAACCGTTGCAGCATCCCCATGGTCATGTAATTTGCATTTTGGATGCTTGACAAGTGACTCACATTTATGACGGTTGCAGTGTCCTGGGGTCATGTGATCTCCTTCTGCGACCTTCTGACAATCAAAGTCAATGGGGAAGCCAGATTCACTTAACAACTGTGTTACTAATTTAAGAAGTGCAGTGATTCATTTAACAACTGTGGCAAGAAAGGTCGTAAAATGGGGCAAAATTCACTTAACAAATGTCTCACTTAGCAACATAAATTTTGGGCTCCATTGTGGTCATACGTCAAGGACTACCTGTAATTGTTTTCCTCTCCAGAGTAACAAAAATAACTAACCAGAAAGTAGATTTTTTTTTTTTGCAGAACTTCAAAAAATAGCCATCACATGACAAACACAGTCATACTGACTTGTGCATTTCCACACAAATATTAATTTATGGATTGAGAGGGGATAATAGAGTCGATGCTGTTGCACAAAAAGTTAATTAATACAAAGAGTTACTTTTGAGTAAATGTGCATAAATTATACAAATCTGTACAAGACGTTTTTAACCACAGTTTGGGTGCACATGATATGGTAAGCCATAGTAAACTACAATGACTGAGTAGACATGTCAGTCTAAAGCTGGATTCACTTAATGTTTCACTTAACAGCCATGACACAGGACTCACTTAACCACATTGCTTAGCGACCAAAATTCTGGTTCCAATCGTGTTCATAACCTGAGGACTACCTATACTTTGTAACATCTGAAAATTTGTCAATTATTTGTCAATTACTTTATGTATCCTTTTACTTTGTTTCTGTTATTTAGGGCATTAAATGTCCCTCAGGTTGCAGGATGCAAGGACTGATAGATGAAACAAATCATGAGTTTCAAAACAGAATAGAAAAGATTAAGAAGGCGCTTTTGGACAGCCAAAATAGTTACAAGTCATCTAATAGTTTGAAACAAGAAATTTTTAACTATCTGGAAAGATATCTGCCCAGTGAACAAGGTGAGTTTAATCCCAGTTATATGAAGATTTAAAAAATGCCCATAAAATTGGCCACCACGCTATAAAAAGATGTTGAGACTCTAGAAAGAGTGCAGAGAAGAGCAACCAAGATGATTAGGGGACTGGAGGCTAAAACATACATGAACGGTTGCAGGAACTGGGCATGGCTAGTGTAGTGAAGAGAAGAGAAGGACCAGGGGAGACATGATAGCAGTGTTCCAATATTTGAGGGGCTGCCACAAGGAAGATTGAGTCAATCTATTTTCCAAAGCACCTGAAGGCCAGACAAGGAATAATAGATGGAAATTGAACAAGGAGATATTCAACTTGGAAATAAGGAGAAATTTTCTGACAGTGAGAGCAATCAACCAATGGAACAGTTTGCTTTCAGAAGTTGTGGGAGCTTCATCACTGGAGGCTTTCAAGAAGAGATTGGACTGTCATCTGTCAGAAATGGTGTAGGGTCTCCTGCTTGGGTGGGGGGTTGGACTACATGACCTACAAGGTCCCTTCCAACTCTTTTAATCTGTATTTCTGTAATTTAAAGGTATATGAAATTCTTTGAATTCTCTATCCTCAATGTATCTGGAGAGCAGACTGGGAAAGCTGGCATAAAATAATTGAGTTTAAATACTGTTAGCTATTTCTTTAAAAAAAACATACTTGTTTTACCTCAGAATTAAAACTATTTGACATAAATTGGTAAAAAGCATTATTATCTAATTCTGGGCGGTTTCAGTTATTTTCCAGATCACAAAAAAATGTTTTTACCAATTACTTAACCAAATCTTAGAAAAGTATTTCTTCCAGTACATTATTTTTTCACTTTTCCTTCTGAAAATTATTAGCCATGCTTTCAGACCGATACATTTATTTTCCAGTGCCATCTCTGGAACACCTGGGTTAGTATTAAGAGGAAAGGCAGGAAATCCTTTTCCAAATTACACATGCTTAATATGTTTCTAAGCTACCCACTCATTATTTGATAGGCTGCACCTAAAACAGAAACACAAACAATGGTGTACTCCAATATTACAAATAACGATGTAGACCAGTATTAATTGGAACCACAGTGAGTGGGAGACAATTCTTTGGGATGATAGACTGAGAAAAAAGCCACAAGAAATGGGATGAACTCTTGAAGGAAACATAGTAGAAAGATTCCAATCTTAGTCCACAGCTATACTTTGTAAAAAAACAAAACAAAACAAAAAACTAGAAGGGAGAGGAAAGGGCATTAAGGTGGACTTGCAGATATAGTATTCTATCTCTAAGTCTCTATCCAGTCTTACAAACACATATAGAGTAGTACTGACTGTTATACAGATGGTTCCATCTAATTTTAAAGGCATCAAACTGGGAAGGCTGTGTAGTTTTGGTTAATACATGTTTTTTTAGATCACTTACACTGTATAAAGGGCTGCTGCTATACTAACTTCTTTTATTTCAGAATTAGATAAGAACTATGGACAAATATCTGATGATCTAAGAAGGAGGTTGGTGACACTGAAACAGAGAGTTGCTGATAAAGTAGAAAGGATTAAAACCTTGCAGAACTCAATCCAGAATCAAGTTGGAGAGTTGAAACGTTTAGAGGTGAGTTATGTTGTTGTTTTTAAAAAGATGTATCTTTTTAAAATGCTGGAGCAAATATCTCCCAACGCTCCTTTTTATCAGTTATATGTTTCAACGAATGAGGCAGTTTCAGAACCATTGTGGGATTAGAAAATGATTTTTTGTATGATTGATAGTCTCCCTTCCTCCCTTCCTTCCTGTTTCACAGCAGCAACATTTTACTATGTTATTTTACTATGTTAAATAATCTGTTGGTAAGTAAGACCAAAAATGTGAATCAGCATTAACATAGATGAGCTATAGTCTCTTTTCCTTTTTAAATTTTGTAGCAGACTGCCAGGGAAAGGATATTTAAAATATCCATTACAGAGGACTTTTCAAATTATATAGGGTCATGTGAAATGAAGCCACATATAACTCAATGGCTGCAGATGGCCCATCTACATTTATGGTAGAATTTGGCCTTTCTTCAAATAGCAATGGAGCTATGATTAGCAATGGCTTGACAAGCGTTCCTATTTTTTAATGTTATGGGGAAGCAACTAGGGTTACAATTCGGAGAGATTTAGGAATCAATGTCTATTTACAAATTTCTACATTTCCCCCCCCCCCCCCAAATCCTTATGGCCTAGGTGGACATCGATATAAAGATACGTGCCTGCAAAGGATCATGTGCTCGTGTTTTCAACTACAATCTGGACACTGAGAGTTATGGAAACATACAGAAGCAGCTCGTACAAGTTAATGCGGTTAAACTGGTATCAGAAGAAGAAGAAGCTGTTCCCCTCAAGTCACTGAAAATAATACAAGTGAAGGATTTTACTGCTCCCAGTCACTATAAATCTGGTCCTCTGACTGAACAGGAAGCAAGTGTACTTGACAGTATAAAGGTGTTTAAGGTAGTCTTGGAAGATTCTAAAGGATCCATAGCAGACACCAAATATGCTGCTCCCGGAACAGGGGTAGTTGGAAAACCATCTACAAACAAAGCAATAATAAGACCTTCTACTGACATTCATACCAGCCGTACATGTATCAAAACCATCACTACAAAAGTCATTCGTGGGCCTGATGGTTTACGAGAAGAGACAGTTGAAGAATTTAAAACTCCTGATGGTTCCGATTGTTCTAATTTGCAAGGTTTCATTAAAGAAGCTATCAGTAGTGGAGGCGGCGGAAGTGGCTCTCATGACTTTGTTCCCCAACATCCAGATGCCGATTCCGGAACCCTATCATTCAGCCACACAAAAATACAGGAAGGGGACACTTTTTCAGAAATAGGGGAGGGAGAATTTGATGACTTCTCAAGATTTGACCATTTGTCCCATGGAGGCAACACCAAGACAATCATAGAGACCAAATCAAGAAGAATCATTGAAACAGAAGAATTACAACATGATGAAAATACAGAGCATAACATCGGGACAGGTATCCATCCAGTTCATGGAAAATAATTGTGGAGGGAGCGAAAATGAAGTTTGCAACCAAACTGACACAAATACTGCAATCCATGACATTGTTCAGTTAATGAAATCCATGTGTCTGTTTGTTGCCATTTAAGAAAGGTGGGGTACATTGAGTTTTTATCATGAGTCATTGGTTAGCAAGGCAGTTCCATACAGAATGCCAGAGGTAATAAATTTAAATCTAAGTGTACTTTTCGGGTGGGGGACGATGCAAGATGTCTTTCCATGTAGCACAACATTGAGTGTAGACAGTTGACTTCAGCAATATTACTGTTGGATACCTGTGAGCTTGTAATAAAACTTAACTGAAAACTTCTGTCAACTTGATCAACTTTGTTTTTTTAGACTGTGAGGATATCCACCAAAAACACACTTCTGGTGCCCAAAGTGGCATTTTCAGAATCACGCCAGCAGGATCCGCTAAGGTTTTTTCAGTTTATTGCGACCAAGAGACTACTTTGGGAGGATGGCTTCTGATCCAACAGAGATTGGATGGGTCATTGAATTTTAACCGGACCTGGGAAGACTACAAGAAAGGTTTTGGCAGCTTGGATGTCAAAGGGAGGGGAGAATTCTGGTTGGGCAATGAAAATCTCCACATTCTGACCCAGAAAGATACTGTCCTTCGGGTTGAATTAGAAGATTGGGAGGGTGATAAAGTTTATGCAGAATATAATATACACATAGGTTCTGAATCAGAAGGTTATAGACTCAGAGTCTCCAGTTACAAGGGGACAGCAGGGGATGCCCTGATCAGAGGATCAGAGGAAGATGGCTCTGAATATACAGCTCACACTAACATGAAATTTAGTACTTATGACCGAGACAGTGATCAGTGGGAGGATAACTGTGCTGAGGTGTATGGAGGTGGCTGGTGGTATAACAACTGCCAAGCTGCTAATCTCAATGGTATTTACTACTCAGGGGGTCAGTATGATCCAAGGAACAATGCTCCTTATGAGATTGAAAATGGAGTGATTTGGTTACCCTTTCGGCCATCAGATTACTCTCTCAAAGTTGTGAGAATGAAAATTCGGCCAGTGAAAACAGACTAGATACCAGTCCTAAAATTTAATCCAACTTCCAAAACAATATATATACCTCAAACTTACATATGTGTGTATGTGTGTGTGTTTGTTTCTTTACTATCTGAATGCAACTGAGTGATACCTACTTATTAAACAAAATAAACATTCACTCTAATAAATTTTTCTGGTGTATTTAACTTATTTTGCAAAATAAAATCTTCTTAGAAAGGAATTATCGTTAACACAACATTTTGAAATGTGACACAGGAACATTTATTATCAGTGTGATGAAACAATATTACAGGGAAACCTTCAATTACATAGGAAATCTGCCCCAAGCCTACCTCACACTATAATAGTTAAATATTCACTGAGGAAATATAATAAGTAACAAAATCTTCTTAGAAAGAAATTATCGTTAATACAAAATTTTGAAATGTGACACAGGAACATTTATTATCAGTGTGATGAAACAATATTACAGGGAAACCTTCAATTACATAGGAAATCTGCCCCAAGCCTGCCTCACACTATAATAGTTAAATATTCACTGAGGAAATATAATAATCTTCAACACTGAAAAAATTAATTATGATTTCCATTAGATTCTCAAATAACTGCACAAGAAGCCTCTAGGACAGGGGTGTCAAACTCACGTCGTCATGGCGGTGTCACGTGATGTATCAGGACTTTTTTCCCCTTTGCTAAACCGGGCGTGGGCGTGGCCAGCGTGTGACGGATCCGGCTCGCGGGCCGGGAGTTTGACAGCCCTGCTCTCGGTTGTTCAAGCACTGTTCAGAAAAAACAATTTTGGAGTTCTCATAGACCCATTGGGAAACATGTGTCCCCTTCTTGTTCAACTTCATACTGACTTGAACACCGCATTTAATGCAGTTGTGCTGTGGTGGGCAATCATTTACCGTCTGCTCTAATTGCATGGGAACATTTTCATCTTCTGAGGCCATATAACCACTTATCACCGTTCCCTCATCACATCGCTTACTTGACCCTTATCTGTCTTGATTTATTTGAGCTAGGTAAGAAAGGCTGACTGGATGAATCCAGAGAATGGTGATGGAATGGTCTTGTAATTTCACTGTCTTCACCTGAATAATCATTTCCTGGATCTAAAGGTTTTCACCAAGTATACTGCCCACTCCCAAACATTCTTTTGTAGGGCAATACTGTAAGATGGGGATTTTGTGTAGTGGCAGATGTTCATGGAAATGACTGTTTATCTTAATTGTTTTAGCCTGGATTTGGGACAAATCAGCCATAGCCTCAGCGGTGGGTTGCTCCTGGTTCGGACTGGTTCTTAGAACCAGTAGCGGCGGCGGCGGGAGGCTCCACCCACCCACCCGGGATGCTTCTGTGCATGCACAGAAGCGTCGTGCGTGCCAGGGGTGGGTTCTGGCTTACCTCGCTGCCGGTTTGCTTTTTCATGAGCCGCATGGGCGCACGCGCCTTGCACGCCGTGCGGGTGCACTGTGTGCGCATGCATGCACAGTGCTAAAAACCCAGCTTCTGCGCATGCGCAGAAGCAAAAAAACAGCCAGTTTGGGGCGTGTCCAGCCGGTCATCGCTGCCAGTTCGGCAAGTGGGGGGAAATTCCCGCTACCAGTTCTATAGAGTCGGTCCGAACCGGCAGGAACCCTCCTCTGGCACGCTCGCGCAAGCGCGCGCACGAACCAGTAGTAAAGGGTTTTTGAACCCACTACTGCATAGCCTCCCACACCTCCTATGGAAACAGACACAGAATGTGTCTTTTATTAATCCTAATTTCATCTCTCTTGTGCCTTTGGAATAAGAGTTTCCTGAATCAGGGATTTGGAACACAGTTTTTCTGTGATTCTTCTCTGATGAGGTACAGATAGTCCCCAACTTACAATAGTTCATTTAGTGACTGAGGTTACAATGGCACTGAAAAAAGTGACTTACAGCCGTTTTTCACACTTACAGCATCCCCATGGTCACGTGATCAGAATTCAAATGCTTGGCAACGGACTCATATTTATGATAGTTTCAGTGTACCAGGATCATGTGAACACCTTTTATAACCTTCTGACAAGCAAAGTCAATGGGGAAGCCACATTCACTTAACAGCCATGATACAAATAGTCCTCAACCTATTATTATTTATTTATTATTTTATTTGTCAAGCACTTATTAGATAACATATATAGGTATAAACATGATTTGAATACATGAAATGAATACGAATATTCATTATTTTAAATATATATATATATAGATCTAAAACGACTCAACAAACATCTAATTTACAGAAAGTTCAAGATGCATTCCCTACAGTCAAAACTAATAATAATAATAACGGATAAAAATAATTTATTCGTATATATATATTATATACGAATAAATGAATACGAACTTACAACCACAATTAAGCCCAAAATGTATGTTGCTAAGAGACATTTAAGTGAGTTTTGCCCCATTTTACGACCTTTCTTGCCACAGTTGTTAAGTGAATCATGGCAGTTGTTAAGTTAGTTACAGGTTTGTTAAGTGAATCTGATTTATCCATTGACTTTGCTTGTCAGAAGGTCACAAAAGGGGATCACTTTATGCAGGATACTGCAACCATCATAAATGTGAGTCAGTTGCCAACTGCTTGAATTTTGTTCAAGTTACCATGGGGATGCTGCAACAGTCATAAGTGTGAAAAATGGTCATGTCACTTTTTTCAGTGATGTTCTAACTTTGAATGGTCACTAAATGAACTGTTGTAAGTTGAGAACTACCTGTACTAACTTAACAACTGCAGTGATTTACTTAGAACTGTGGCAGGAAAGGTCATAGAATAGGGCAAAACTCACTTAACAAATGTCTCACTTAGGAACAGAAATTTTGGACTCAATTGTGGTCATAAGTCAAGGACTACCTGTAATATCAGATCACTATGCCTCTGACCACTGGCAGCTATGAACCACAGCTTTTGTTGCCACTTCTATTTAATATCTACTGTACTCAAGGCTACTGGTAGTAGTAATAATCAGGAATTGATGTTCTATTCAGCCGCAAATTGCTGACTGAAACTGATGGGCAAAATGTCCTATAAAGAACAAATAGCAACAAAACTAGTCAGTCAACCCCTAAAGGATATTTTAGAAGTCAGGTTGAACCAAGGAAGCTCCATCTTTTGTGCTTATTAATGTCTAATGTAGAAAGGACTCAGAACTAGGCCTCAGGCATTGACTTTAATGTACAGGCAGGCTTAACTGGCTGGATTACAGATGACGCCAATCACCAGGGTCTGGCCTTGTTGAGGTCTGCTATTTTTCCTTAGAGTCTCTTGGCTTTTCCCTTCTTTTACTTCCCTGCTCTAGAGTACAGACTGAATCCAGAATCACAAAGAACAGTAGTATAGAGGAGATGAAACGTTTAGGTCTTTCCCCTCCCCCAAGTACAAATCCTAGATCAAATGAAAATATATTGTGGGGTCTTGGCCCTTATGAAAAGATGCCATTTATCTGTCATATTCAAGGACATCCATCTTTAGGAATTGTTCCATCCAATCCACTCTGCTAAACAAATAATTCCCTCAACACTGTCAAACTACTCACTAAGTCTGCATTACAATTACTATTACTATTAATCTTCTCATCGTTCCTATCACCCATCTCCTCCCACTTATGACTGCATTACTGTAACTTTGTTGCTTGTATCCTTACGACTTATATTGATTGTTTCCCAGTATATTTGATTGCTTATTTGTACCCTATGACTATCATTAAATGTTGTACCTTATGATTCTTGATGAATGTATCTTGTCCTTTTATGTACACTGAGAGCATATGCACCAAAGACAAATTCCTTGTGTGTCCAATCACACTTGGCCAATAAAGAATTCTATTCTATTCTATATATTCAAGGATTAGCTATGTTCACACATATCCATAACGTGTTTTGTTTTGTCTTAGGGTATTGTGTGATCTCGATCAATTGTGGCTTTCTCAGCAAATCATGTTTAAATAAACCATGGCTCCTGCAATGTGTGAATCCAGTCCAAAGTTAATACTAAAGTTAATACTAAGGCCCATTTCAAATATTAGGGCAGATGTACACATGAAAAAGAAAAGCCAGAAACTCAAAGGTTAGTTTACAAAACCCTCTTGCTTAATATTTGCAAAGAAGTAAACTCCAAAAACTTTCTAATCAGTTCAGTTAATCAGTTAAAACAATTATACGTTTGGTTAAGACATATTTCTGCATGGCAGCAATTATGGGCAAACGCTAATCTATATGTAAGCTCTCAAATACCAACTGCACAGTTATAAACTGGGTTGCCATATCATAACGACTGTACCATTTCTGCCAGGTTAAGGCCAAATCCAGATTTTGCATGCCGTTTCAAGGGCTTCCCAAAATGAGTAGGGACAAAGCAACTTTCAGAAGTCTTAAAGATTGAAAAGGGTCCCTTGAGCAGCCACATGTTTTGTGGTTCCCATTTTGCCCATTAGACCTTCTCCTCAAAAATGCCAAACAGAGAACAAAAAGGTTGGCCTATCTAATCTGCCTATTTAACTTATATGCAGAGCACATCATGAGAAGGCGGGGCTAGATGAATCAAAAGTTGGAATTAAGATTGCCGGGAGATATATCAACAACCTCAGATATGCAGATGATACCACTCTAATGGCAGAAAGTAAAGAGGAACTAAAGAGCCTCTTGATGCGGGTGAAGAAGGAGAGTGCAAAACTCAACATTAAGAAAACTAAGATCATGGCATCCGGCCCTCTCAATTCCTGGCAAATAGATGGGGAAGAAATGGAGGTAGTGACAGATTTTATTTTCCTGGGCTCCAAGATCACCGCAGATGGGGACTGCAGCCAAGAAATTAAAAGATGCTTGCTCCTGGGGAGGAAAACTATGACAAATCTAGACAGCATACTAAAAAGCAGAGACATCACCCTGCCAACAAAAGTGCGTATAGTCAAGGCTATGGTTTTCCCAGTTGCAATGTATGGCTGTGAAAGTTGGACCACAAGAAAGGCTGAGCGCCAAAGAATGGAGGCCCTTGAACTATGGTGCTGGAGAAGACTCCTGCGAGTCCCTTGGACTGCAAGGCAATCAAACCGGTCAGTCCTAGAGGAGATCAACCCTGACTGCTCTTTAGAAGCAGCAGTGGGTTGCTTCCGGTTCGGCCCGGTTCTAAGAACCGGTAGCGCCGGTGGCGGGAGGCTCCGCCCACCCGCCCAGGACACTTCTGCGCATGTGCAGAAGCGTGCGCGCAAACCGGTAGCAAAGGGTTTTAGAACCCACTACTGTTTAGAAGGCCAGATCCTGAAGATGAAACTCAAATACTTTGGCCACCAAATGAGAAGGAAGGACTCACTGGAGAAGAGCCTAATGCTGGGAAAGATTGAGGACAAAAGAAGAAGGGGACGACAGAGAATGAGGTGGCTGGATGGAGTCACTGAAGCAGTAGGCGTGAGCTTAAATGGACTCCAGAGGATGGTAGAGAACAGGAAGACCTGGAAGAACGTTGTCCATGGGGTTGCAATGGGTCGGACATGACTTTGCAACTAACAACAACAACAATCTAATTTTGGAATCACAATAGAGATGGTGGCATAAAAGATAACCAATAGTTTCCGACTGAGCATAATGTTCATTTAGAACCTATGCATAGCTAGCTTTCAAACATTTAAAGGAGACTTGGATTTCCTCTAATATCTAGCCCACTAATGACAAATTCTTGTTCACATTTCTGCATTCCTGCTCTTCTTTCTGTTTCTAAACACAACCCAGAGGCATATTTTGTTCCTAAGCTAATTTATTTAGGCACAAGATTGGACGAATTGAGACAAATAAAGGTAAGGGGTGAAGTTATAAATTACAAGGGCTGACAAAATAAAAACAAATTGGTTCACAGGTCCAAATTATACTCTCTCAAAAATCTTTCAAGAATTTAAATATGAATAGCTGATCTTTTTAAAAAAAATACCTTTTGCACTTGCTTTAAAGTTTGGAAAATATCCAATATGGCTCTGATTTTTAAAAGGGTTGCTAAAGAAATAATAAGCAAGCTAGCTCAACATTTGTTATAATTTTTTTGTTAATATACAATAAAAATAAGTAAAAACATCAAAGAACACGCTTTCTTCAAAGAAAACTACATGGTTTTTTCAAAGATAAAACTGTCTCACCTTTTAGATATTTTTGAGGATATCAACTAATATGCACACAAGGCAGGGGTGGGTTCTAACTTACCTCGCTGCCGGTTCGCTTCCTCACGCGCCACGTGGGTGTGCACGCCTTGCGCAGTGCTAAAAACCAAGCTTCTGCGCATGCGCAAAAGCAAAAAACAGCTTTGGCGCGTGTGCAGAAGCAAAAAAGATGGTGCCACCTATGGCGCCGCCAAGAGAGTCGGTTCAGGGATGTGTCCAACCAGCCATCGCTGTCGGTTTGGCGAGCGGGGGGAAATTCCCGCTACCGGTTCTATAGAGCCGGTCCGAACCGGCAGGAACCCACCTCTGACACAAGGGCATTTCAACATATACCATATGCATGAACTTTTTAAGTAGCCTTTGACAAAATCTTTTACAAAGACCCCCAAACAAACTGAGATGTGGAATAGTATATTAGTTAAGTGACTGAACTTTGACAAAACCCACCTTCCATTTGAGCCATGGAAACTCACTGAATAGATCTGAATGTTGTCTGAACCCATGGAGTGGAAGAGATTAATAGAGGTAGGGAAGTGAAGGGCTAGTTTTAATTATGAATGAAAGGGCTAAAATGTATGCCAAAAAGTATGAATTGATGTCTATATAGTTGGCTACAGTATACAGTATGTATAAGGAAATAGGAATCCATAGGTGGGGATAACTGTATGTTACAGTCCAGTGAGTGATGATAATGAAAATTGGAAGAAATTTTGGATAACTATTGAATATGAACGAGCAGAACAATTATTCTTGTGAGAGATGCAATGAATGGGTGAAAACAAGATGAATAAGGACCAAACATGGGGGAAAGGTTTGTGTTCTAAAAGTGTGAAGGGAGATAAATAAACATCCAGAAGACTGAATAGATTTTTTTTTTAATGAAAAGATTTGGGATGAATCTGAAATGAACAAATAGTTCAAGGATCTATATGAAAATGAGTGATGTATTGAAGAGTGGAATTGAAAATAATGTCATTATTTTCAATTGTAAAAAAGGATGAATAGGAAATAATAAATGCTATGAGAATGATAAGACTTCAGGTGAAATATACAAAGAAATAGTAACTGGAAACATGTTAAAAATACGAATGTGCTTTGCTTGAGGAAGATGGGCATGATTTGTTCAACATACAAGACTGCATCTATGCCTCATGACTGGAAGAATGTTAATTACTGTTCTTCTATATAAAAGGAATAGTAGCAAGGGGGGAATGCAAAAAAACAACAACAACCACACCCTACAAAAAAGATAAGTGATTTAAATAAGTGATATTATATGTGCCTGGGAAAAAGTTTGGTAGAATTCCAATTGAAAGGGCACTATATGTAACAGCGAGCAATACTTTGTGAATGTAGTTACAGCTAAATAAATTTTTAGCTGGTTTTTATTTTATTTTTATTTCAAGCTTTTAATGACTTTGTAATAGTGTTTCTTGTTTTTCCATAACACTGAATGGAAATAGTGTGATGGGTATGTATGTGTGATAGATGCAAATGAACAGTGGAAGGGCTATACCCTTTAACCCAGACCTGTACATTCTCCAAATGCAACCAATTGGCCCCCATGTAGTACAGACTTCTAGACTAGATGGAACAATGTCCTGATCCAAGTCACTTCTATGTTCTTACTGTTGGAACCAAGAGGCTACTCATCATTTCAACTTACCCCCTTTGAGGAAATGCCATGGTAGCATTTTTGGAACATTGGAGAAAATGACAGAAAGCTGTCAAGGGGTCAAAGAGGCATCCAAGTCAACAGTATCCTGAAAATACTAAACTTTATTATCTGGTAAGTATCAACCTAATACTAGAGAATGAAGCTATACTTCTACAGAATAATCTCACTGATGACAGTAGTACTTGGAAGCAAATATACTTTGTTTGTAAAACCATTACAATCTGCTGACAAGGATGACATGAATCTATGAATTTATCTCATACCCTGTCTAAACATAGCTCCATGTCCTTATACTGCTATCTCGGAGAGACTTCAGCTCTCTAATAACCTTATCAAATATCTGTCTTAATTCTGTCTGGTTTAACTAGGGATGCCAGAAGCTAACCTGGGATCAAGCATGTTGTTTTCTCTTGATTTTCTGAAAGACCTTGAAGGCCTGGCCCTGTCAGTTGGAGGTCCTTTTGGGGAATATCATTGGAGGTGGTTGATCAACTAATAATAGTTCCCACTTGTGTGTGTGTGTGTGTGTGTGTGTGTGTGTGTGTTTGTGTGTGTGTGTAAAATGTTGTAAGCTGCCCAGAGTTGCCTGGTGGCAAGACGGGCAGCAAATAAATTTAATAAACCTTTCCTAACCTGTGCATTACAAATATATTGAAAATGAAATTCCCAGCCTTAATATTCCTCTAACATGCCTTGCAGGGCTTGAGAAGTTATGGTATAAATCCAGAAGTCAAGGTTGAAATTCAGCACGTTCTGACAGGTTCTAGAGAACCGGTAGCAGAACTTTTGAGTAGTTCGGAGAACCGGCAAACACCACCTCTGGCTGGCTCCCGAGTGGGGAGGGAATGGAGATTTTGCAGTATCCTTCCCCTGGAGTGGGGAGGGAATGGGGATTTTGCAGTATCCTTCCCCTGGAGTGGGGAGGGAATGGAGATTTTGCAGTATCCTTCCCCTGGAGTAAGGAAGGAATGGGGATTTTGCAGTATCCTTCCCCTGGAGAGGGGAGGGAATGGAGATTTTGCAGTATCCTTCCCCTGGAGTGGGGTGGGAATGGAGATTTTGCAGTATCCTTCCCCTGCCATGCCCACCAAGCCACGCCCACAGAACCGGTAGGGGAAAAATTTGAATTTCACCCCTGCCAGAAGTGTTTTAGTCTCCAATGATTAAAAAGAAATCAGAAACATACTAAGAGCTATGAGAACAATGTAAAACAAAAGATATGACGATATTGTTTTAAACAGATGGTATAATCATGTTTGCATACTAAGAAGGAAGCTAGAAGGACAAAGCATCCTGTCCATAGAATGTGGCTTGTTTTATTAAGCATTTTCAACAAAATGTGTGACAAAACCTCACTACCTATGAATCTTCTTTTCAGTGAGTAAGCTATTGGGCAGACATTAGGATAAAAATTTATTTAGCAAAATGTAGGTTTCAGCACTGCCCCTCTGTACATCACAAATAACATTGTTTTAATCGGTTGGTAGATTCATTTCCAGCATAGTCTTTCCATTTTTATCAAAATGCTTTTAAACAAATCACCAAGGAAGAATTGTTTTATTGTTCTTCATTGCTTTTATGCAAAGTAAAAGTTGAGTATCATGAAACAGATGTGAACTCAGACACTTGAAATTATTTATTTAAATAATCATTGTTACTAGGACGGGGAAATTGGTCTCAGCTTCAGGCTGACTTCTTTGAGTGAATACCAGGATCCTTTCCAATTCATCCATACAACTCCATCATCTGTTCCATGTTTTGCCATTTCTGGGGTGTAGTGTCCACCCCAGTAGTATCTACCATTTGGATTGGCTGAATGACAACGATTATACCACCAACCGCCGCCATCTTCTTTAGAGCATTGCTTTTTGGGATCTGGATGTATCCTGTTGAATTAATTACACAAAACATTTAAAAGAATAGATACCAATAACTGAAATGTAAATACATACCGGTACTATGAATCTTGTCTTATCTTACTATGTGTATATATCCACTGCTGTGACACACATAACAAAAATAATAGAAACATTCCAGTTTTGGCTTCTTTGATTTTAGTTGTTGCACTTTTAAATGTCTATATTTCCCAATAAAGTGCATTTATTTAGTATTTACTGTACCTGAAACTTTCTTAAATCCCAAACAAAACAATATGAAGTATTGATTTAACATAGTTTTAATATATAAGATAGCACATCAGAAACAGCTGTATTTTACTTAGATAAAGTTACTTGTTTTAATCAATTTAACTGCTCTAGAAGATCAGCTGTCCAAAAAAAGAATATCGGGTACTCATAATTTTACTTTTTAGCTATTCTTTATAATCTTTTCCAGACAGAAAAGCAACACTGTACAGCTCTAATGAAGAGTTAAAATGGTTATGATATTGAACTAAGATCAAAGAGACTGAGATTCAAGTCCATCTCAATCATGGAAACTGACTAGATGACTTTCAGCCAGTCACTTTTTCACAACCTAATTTGTTCCATAGATGTGCTGGGGAGAAAAGTGGAAGAAAAAAATACTACAGTATTCATCCAATCTTGAGTTCCCAGAGAAAATGTAGGATTAAAGATTGGACAAATGATATGAATTTCTGTAATGAATTTCACTGAGTTCAACCAAGCTCATTCACAAGGAACTATAGAAAAAAATTACCAAAAAAATCTTCTGTAGGAGGATGATTTGCAAATACATTTCAAAGACTTTTTGTTGAAGTGCTATATAAAACTATAAAGAAACCGAATGAAAAAGCATATACTTACCATCCATCATTGTCTCTGTCAAAAGTACTGAAGAACATGCCATTATGGATTGTCATTGTTCTGTTTTCACCAAATAGCTGTGAAGCTCCTTCTAAAAGTGCATTTCCGGCTGTGCCCCTGTAGTTACTAACGGAGAGCTGGTATTTGCTGTTTTCATTCTGAATACTGAAGCCTCTGTAGTGAGCCTTAACTTTAATGCCATCCCAATCTTCCAGTTCAATTAAAAGTTCAGTAGACCCCAATTTGGTAATCTGGTTGATTTTGTCGTTTCCAAGCCAATATTCACCTATGACACAAAATAAATCCCCTGAAGCTCTTTGCATCAAATTTTAAGCAGTGTCTTCAACCTGTTGTAAAGCTATACCATAATAACTAAACCAAAATCATTCTGGATACATGAAAAATATGATTTATATGTCCTTATTGCCTTTTCCAGTATTCTGAGTCCATACTTAAAAGAATGGCATGGCAACTTGCTGGGGACTGGTGACTTCAATGTTCTTTTTATTGAGGTTAAAGCAATTTGACAAAGACTTTTTCTAAGTCTCAACATCTTTTTTATGTTTTGTGACCAGAACTTGATGCAGTATTCCAAGTTTGGCCATACTAAGGCTTTGTAAAGTGGTATTAATACTTCACAAGTTACACCACAGCAACAATGTATCATATTACTGACAAGGAAAAGTGGCTGGTACCATAGTTAAAAAAAATGTTTGGTAATATGGAAACCCAACTTGAACACTTTTTTAAACAGTTAACAAATAATGATAGCAAAAAACATAGAAATGCAAGTAACTGGAGTAAATGCAAGTAAATTACATTCACAAAAGAAATTTGATTTGAAACTGGTAGATTCGGTGAAGGAGACTAAAAGAGATATGGATGTTATAGACAAAGTTCAAGATTGCTCTCTTTTACAACAGCAGAAAACTGACTGAATTGGTTTTCTCTAAGAAGATTGAAATAGATGGGGAATGGATTTATCATGCTTAACTCAAAAACAAGTTCAGCTGGACTTTTGGGAGAAGATAGATCAACTTTAGTTAGATCAACAATAGAATAGAATGGATCTATTATATTTAACCAGACAATAATTGATAAGAGATGGCATTAAGAAACAATCATGCAGAGGTGGGTTCCTCCCGGTTCGGACCTGTTCGCCCGAACCGGTAGCGACCCGCTGGTGATGTCACGGTGATGGGGTTTTTTTTGGATTTCTTTCTTTCTTTCTTTCTTTTTTTTGAAGAAAAAAATTGGGGGGGGATTTTTTTTATTTTTTTTTCTTCTGCGCATGCGCAGAAGCCGAGTTTCCGGTAGTGCGCATGCATCGCCATCTTGTTTTTGACTTTTTGTTTGAATTTTTTAATTTTTCGACACTGCGCAGGCGTGCACGCGCAAAGCGTGCGCGTGTGCACCCACGCGGTGCGGCCACGTGGCACGGGAGGAAGCGAACCGGCAGCGAGGTAAGTTAGAACCCACCCCTGCAATCATGGATATTTGATCCAGGATGAATCAGAGTTGGGATGACTTCGGATAGATTAAAGTACAAAACCGTGGTAAATTTTCTATGAATTGAATAAAGTAATAGTTTATTACAGAGGGTTTTGAAATTTTAATCTTATTTTTTGTTTGTTTATTTGTTGTTCTACCTGTTAACTATTGGGCCATTAATATAGTATAGATTACAGATTAATAATTTGTAAATAAAATTAGACATTTGGGAAAAAAATTGAGCCAGTTTCGCAAGGGATGGGAAACTAATATTGTTGTAATATATTTATCAATATTCAACTGGAGGCAGGTAATATATGTATATGTGTTTGTGTTATTTTAATGCACTTTTTATTGTTTTGTTTGTTTTTTTGTTTGTTTTTTGCTTCTGTGAATATTTTTTCTTTTTTTGAGCTTTGTAATTTAACTTTTGAATAAAATAAAAAAATAAAAAAATAAAAATCATTTAAAGAAAAAAAGAAATATCTGTTACATTTTGCATTAGCAAAATTAGCAACTGTTAACTATGTATTGGTACACACGGCTGGAAAACAGATTCTTACCTGGGGTGTCACAGTAGTTCTTTCCACCACTGGAAGCAATATTTCCAAATCCTTTTTTATATGCGTCCCATTTTCTTCCAAAGCCAACACTTCCATCTTGGCGGTTTTGAATTAGAAGCCAACCTGTTCAAAATGGTGATAATTATAATATGTATTATATAGTCCACTTTCTTGAAATATTTCCATAAAGCTCCATAACTGGAGGATGGGGAAGGGACAAGATGCCCTTCGTAGAGTTCCCACTCTGAATGGACTCGCCCTTGTTATCACTGTTACGCTTAGCCAATCATGTGCCCTCCCCTTCTATGCTCAGTCTATTGCCTAGAAAAAAAGATCCCAGCATTTGGAAGTGGATCTTCTTGTTTTTTGCTCTTATCATTGTATACATACAGTACTTGAAGAAGCAAGTGAATATTATAAAGTTGGTGGATCCATCATGTGAAACCATTTTGATTAAGGATACTAGCTTAACTCTGTCCTAATCAGTGGTGGGTTTCTACCGGTTCGGCCGTAGTATATTTCTGTGTAATGCATGTGCAGAAACATCGTGCATGCGCATGAGCTCCCGTTCCCGAACCGGTAGCAAAGGTAAGTGAAACCCATCACTGGTCCTGTTGTTTCCTTTTATTCGTAACCATCTCATGTATTCATAATCATGTTTATACATTTCATGTATTCACAATCATGTTTATAATTTTATTTGTAATCTTATATATGCTTGACAAAATAAACAAAATAAATTACCTCCATTTTCTGTGGTCATATCACAATACACTCTGAATGGTTTAAAGAAAGGATCAGGCTGAACAAGGTACAACTCAGACGTTTCACCTCCTTTTCTATATATGTCTTCACACTCTGCAAACAGAAATCCATTATCTATATAGTTTAGTGAGCAACAAAAATGTGCTGAACAGAGGAATAAGTAAACTACAGAAATCTACAACATAATTAAAACTGCAGGTGAAGGCTTGAAGATTTTATCTGCAGTAAACACCTATCATAGAATTTTCAAGTGTTTGCTTGCTTTTGGGATCTCTGCCTTACCTAGGACTAAACGCATTTTTAGAAATGCTGATTTGGAAATTCTTTTGTCCATCCCACTGTAAGGATTGAATTTGGCCATACAGAAGCCATTAGTGTTGAGGTAAAAAAATAACTATTATATAAACATGGAACTCTCAAGGCCAAGGGAAGAACAACCAAACAAGGGTGGGAGAAAAGATCTAGGATGTAAACTTTGAGGCTGATCGATCTTTATTGCTTTCTTCCGCATTAGACAAATCTTCTGTGTATACATGACTTCTTTCTTATCTGAACTAATGGACTTTATCATGTCCATTAGTCATATCTATGATTCTTCTGCTGTTTTTTGAACATGGCAATGAGTTTATGGAGTCAAGCTTTTCTGTTGTGTTGTTGAGAAGTCTAACTTCAAACAATGTCTGAATGCAAGGTTTCCTGACACAGTACCTGTGCAGATAAGCCCATGAAATACAAAGGATAAAGAGATACTTTTAAAATATGTGCTATTAACTTAAAGTCCAAGAATTCTCACATATTCCTCTAGATGGTTGAGAAATAAGAGGAAGGAAAGCAACAACAGTCAGGTTGCTACAGGCTAGAAGGGATAACTTATGAAGCTATAAATGCAGCATTTCTTGACCTAATTTCAAATTTCAAAGGAAAGAAAGAAGAAGGCTATAAAAGAATAAAGGTAGCCCATCCACACATAACTCTTTGTTGTTAGTTGCGAAGTCGTGTCTGACCCATCGCGACCCCATGGACAACGTTCCCCCAGACCTTCCTGTCCTCTACCATCCCCCGGAGTCCATTTAAGCTTACACCGACTGCTTCAGTGACTCCACCCAGCCACCTCATTCTCTGCCATCCCCTTCTTCTTTTGCCCTCAATCGTTCCCAGCATTAGGCTCTTCTCCAGTGAGTCCTTCCTTCTCATTATGTGGCCAAAGTATTTGAGTTTCATCTTCAGGATCTGGCCTTCTAAAGAGCAGTCAGGGTTGATCTCTAGGACTGATCAGTTTGATCGCCTTGCAGTCCAAGGGACTCGCAGGAGTCTTCACCAGCACCATAGTTCAAAGGCCTCAATTCTTTGGCACTCAGCCTTTTTTATGGTCCAACTTTCACAGCCATACACATAACTCTAGTTTCATACATCACAGGTCTCACAACTAACCATATTTGGCATGTAGTCCTCGAAGATTTTCATTTACACCTCAGAACTGTCAATAGCCAGTTACAAGGGCCATGAGGGATAGCATGAGAATCTATGGATTTTGGATTCAAAAGGTGCATCAGTGTTATGTAGTGTAATGATCCAGGACAAATGTTGATAATCCAAAGAGGTACAACACTGCTACAAAGCAATGGGCAATGTTGACCTTTGCAGGAGACTGAAATGTAAAGATCGCCCCATGATTGCAGCAGTCTAAGCTATCTAAGAATCTGTCTCATTTCTAAGAGCAAAGCAAGCGGGAGAAATGAAAATTACCTGTGCCACTCACAACTGGGACATTGCAAGAAACTGTACAAGAGGTTTGGCATTCAGACAACTGTGCCGTAATAGCGTTTTCTAGTTTTTGTAACTTTTTGTTCAAAGTATCCACAACTGAACGAAGAAGTCGTAAATTGGATGGAATACTGTTATCTAATTTTTCTTTGATGAAAGTGTAGTGTTCCTCAAGTTCTCTGTTATATTGGGAAATTAAATTCTGATTATCTGGAGATAAAAAGAAATGAATGTGAAGAGGTGGCAAGCTTTTTAAAAAGAACAACAAAATACATTTAACAAGATATGACTTTACATTTCCTTCTAATTCCTGTACTATGCTTATTTCTAGACTCTAAAGCTGCAGGATAAAAGAACACAGGCTTCCCAATCTATGTAAATTTCTATAAACAGGTGGCACTATATGCAACATACGGTAAATAATTACAATTTTGCAGTTTTATAAATTGCAGTTTTATAAACCAGGGCCAAAACTTTCTTCCCCTTTTCCTCTTAGACAAAGATCACAGATGATTGAGGGACATATCTGCTTACTGGATCCAGTACTTGACTGGTATTATTATATTAATTTAAGTAGTTTTCACTCTTGGGTTCCTAGATTATTCTAGGTCTCATCATTCCCAGGAAGAATGGTTAGTGGTCAAAAATGAAATAAAATGTTTGTCAAAAGCATTTAATAGCCCAGGGTTGGGGATTCCAACTAATTACTCAGATTGGGAACCAACTGATGTGACAAATTTGACATACTGATGTGCATGGCAAATTTCACAAGCAGATTTTGCAACCAAAGATATGCAAGACTATCTAAAAGATTGCAAATAAAGTATGGACATGAATGCAACAGCTCCAATTTTGTTAGTTTAGTAGAACTCACTTTTAAATAAATACAAGGTTATACTAGAAAACTGTTAATTATGTTACCTAATGTATAACTATAAAGAAAATGCAACACTGATTAAAATTAATTTTTACATATATTATAGCAAACACGTAGAAACTAGAAAAACCATATAAGCTTTATTTACTAAGTATAAATCACTTGTCAGTTTTTTGGCTTAGATCATGTGTCTATGGAGATTCTCAGTCATCCAGGTCATGGTTGTCCCAAAGATGCTTTTTCAAAAAGCAACTGGACTTTCTTGGGTTTTTTTTCCTTGAAGACATTTCGCTTCTCATCCAAGAAGCTTCTTCAGTTCTGTATATCCAAGCAAAATGTCTTCAAGGAAAAACAAAGTCCAGCTGCCTTTTGAAAAATAGCAATAGTAATCGCATTTAGACTTATATACCGCTTCATAGTGCTTTACAGCCCTCTCTAAGTGGTTTACAGAGTCAGCATATTGCAGCCAACAATCTGGGTCCTCATTTTACCGTCCTCGGAAGGATGGAAGGCTGAGTCAACCTTGAGCCTGGTGAGATTCAAACTGCCAAATTGCAGATAGCTGGCAGTCAGCAGAAGTAGCTGCAGTACTGCATTCTAACCACTGCACCACCGTGGTTCTTGGTGCACCTTTGGGACTTAAAGCACATGATTTAAGCATACTTGATTCAACTGTACTTATTTTGTAGAATGTATTTGCCTTTTCATATTGTTTGCTATCCCTCATCTTTTTTTAAAACAAAACTTTCATGATGAAAACAAGGCAGTTTTGCCTACATACTAATTTACTGTTTGACACATTACCCGTATATTGTTTCTGCCTTTTGGCTAAACGTTCATCCAATAAATGGGCATAATTATTGATAGTTGAGGAGGACTGGTGTAGATTCTGTGTTTTGTCTGTTAGATCCTTAATAGTTGGCTTCACTGTGTTTTCTTGCTTCAATAGTTCAGTTCTCAGTTCACAACCTGTTGGACATAATACACCCTTAAAAAGAACAACAAATTCAGTAGGTTAATTCAAAATTAGAAATGATAAAATAACTTTTAAAAAGTGCAAATAGTAAGTTGGGATAGCTCTCTTTATTATCAAAACTACATTAAACAAGATGATTAAGAGAGCTTAATTATTTTCTATTTTGCTATGAGCCTTATAAAAATCTCTCCTCTTAACAACACCTCGCACCAATACAAGTAATATTTTCCAAGTAATAATCCTTTCTGATATGAAGAGTAATTTTTGTGGATCCTATTGATCTAGTGAGACTAAGAGTGCTATTCATGGGAATTTGCAGAAATATGGAACCCTTTTCCTCATGGTGCCATCAAAGGTACTGTACCTGGAAGGAGCCCTAAAAGGATTAAAAAAATAAATGAATCAAACTCAGATATCTGGTCCTGCCCATTTCTTCTTCAAGCAGAGTTACAGGAAATGAGCCCAACGATATTCTGAACTTGGTGCCTTATGGAGTCCTATGAGAAAGGACATGTTGACATCTCTGCCACTGATTTAATCATATCAGGCAAATAATGAAAGAGAAGATATACTCAAACAATTATAATTGTAATGACCTAATTTGTGTGTTTTAAAGCAAACTTCCTAGGAATCAATGTTTTTGTGTGTGTATGTGTGTTCTATTTGAAACGGTTTATCATCCACAGCAAATGGCCACATAATAAATGGACTTGCATATAAACATTCCATTCAAGAAAATGCACAATAAATCTGAAAAGGAAACTTTAATGAAAGCAACAGATTTACATTGACTGGTTCCTAATATGATTTGATTGCTTATTTGTACCTGGACTATCATTAAGTGTTGTACCTTATGATTCTTGATGTATGTCTCTTTTCTTTTATGTACATTGAGAGCATATGTACCAAGACAAATTCCTTGTGTGTCCAATCACACTTGGCCAATAAAAAATTCTAATCTAATCTAATCTAATCTAATCTAATCTAATCATCTAATCTAATCTTATTTAGTCTTAAATATTCTAGCCCAACTCTACCTCAGTACAATTAATACCTACCAGTTCCTCTGCCAAGTGTTTGCAACCTCCATTATCAGGGTAAACGATTGGGCCTTGCTTTGCACCAGTAACAGGTTTTTTGGTTGGACGAGCTCGATATCTCACACCACCAACAGGAGGAAGAGGAGCTGGCCTAAGAGTTGGAAGTGACTCCCGTTTCTTGTCCAAAGGCCTGTGACCTCGTGCATCCACAGTCTCACCTTTATTTTCAATCTATTTAGCATCAAAAAATAGTGTTATAAATTGCAACCAGTCAGAATTTTCAAGATGAGAAATTTTCTAGCAAAAAACACAGATAATCAAATTCTCAAAAAAAGTGATGAAAACTCATGTGGGGGGAAAATGTGCCATGCTTTTTTGGAATATTTCTGTGTAATGTATTTTTCTTGGTTTCTTACTTTGTTAGATTTACTGTATATCGTGAGTTTCCTTGGGACATCACGTTGGTACCAGGTCCCTCCAGGTCCTAGTCCAGTACCTTAGTTATTATACCATGCATATTATTGATGGTTTAATGTTTTATAACAGCGGTTCTCAACCTGTGGGTCGCGACCCCTTTGGGGGTTGAACGACCTTTTCACAGGGGTCGCCGTGCGCGCTAGCCCGCCATCTTGGAAATGCTCCCAGTTCGGCCGTGCCTGCGGGTTGCCGGACAGCCAGTAGCCACGGAAGCGGGAGACTTCGCCCACCCGCCCGGATGCCGCCATTTGGGTTCTTTTACCCTCTGCGCATGTGCAGAACGCTTTGCGCATGCGCAGAGGGTAAAAGAACTCGGGGGGATTGCGGCGGCGGCGGGGGTGTGTGTCACAGGGGGGGTCGCAGCATTAGAAAGGTTGAGAACCACTGTTTTATAATAAGCCTGTAAGTTTTCTTTCATGGAAACTAATTGCTCAAATTAAATAATAATTAACTTGTAGACTGCATGGAGATGATTAGAAACAATACCTAATTAACATTTTAATTTTTTGACTATATGATTAACAATAATGTCTAGGTTCCTACATTGCACTATGGCACAATATTTGGTTTGGTTTTAGTTTAGGGTGCAGTATTAATCCAACTTCTGTGGATTGTTAGCCAGGGTTTATATGGCTTATGTTTTAGTACAATGCAGCTTATTCAACAACATTTTTTAAAAATCATGATTTGGGGAACTATGCAAACCACATTGATTAGCAATAGCAATAGCAATAGCACTTAGACTTATATACTGCTTTACAGTGCTTTACAGCCCTCTCTAAGCGGTTCACAGAGTCAGCATATTGCCCCCAACAATCTGGATCCTCATTTTATCCACCTCGGAAGGATGGAAGGCTGAGTCAACCTTGAGCCGGTGAGATTTGAACTGCCAAACTGCAGCTAGCAGTCAGCTGAAGTAGGATGCAGTACTGCACTCTAACCACTGCGCCACCTCGGCTCATTAGGTAAGATACGTATGCATTATTTCCATTAGGCTTAGCTCACTCCATCCACAGAAAAAAAAAATTAAGGTACAAACATCATTCCATAGAATAATGCCATCTCTTCTTTCAAATAACTGTTGTCTTCTATTATTATAGTATACACAACTTCTTCTTCTTCTTCTTGTGCCATATCCGTCATCGGACGTTGGCGATCATGTTGGCAATCCTATTTTTGTCACATATATTTATACATAACTGCAGAGTACTAATTCACAATATATATATAACAAAGCTCTATTACTTTCAGAAAAATTGCAAACATGATGTGGTTGAACTGCAGGTTTACAGCATTGGCATTAACAAATTAGTCCCATTAATTTGTCAAATGTAAAACCCAATAGTTCAATGAGATTTATTTCCCAAAATTGCCAAATAGGATTCAGACTAGACATATTTCTGTATTTGTTTGTTTACTTAATTCAGTTTAGACATTGTCCAACTCCAACTGACTCTGGATAGCTCAAAAATACTAACATAAAAACCAATACAAGCCAAAATCCATATGTGATTTGGGCACAATATATAGACCAGAAAAGGAGTAATAGGCACGCTCAATCAAGGAGCCCCATCCATTTCACCCCATGGCCTGAGAGAACAACTATGTTTTGGAACATCATCAGGGTGAAAGCCACACAGAAGGGATCTCATTTCAAATGTTAGTTTGTTGAAGGAAGCAGGAAGCAACATACATCTCTAAATGTGTCTGTGGGTGGACTTATATTTGGGGCACCTAAATTGTTCAATATAATGCACCATAAAAGTTTATCTGAAACCATATAGAGGAGAAGTAGCCTCTAAGAATATGATTAGAAGAGAAAAACAGCATGGCGAAAGGCTTGACCTCCTTCTGCTTAATACTGTCAAATACTGTATTACCCCCTTCATATATATTTCTCGGAGAAAAGAGGGTGCTAGATAGCTTAATCCTAAAAATATCATTGCTGGGCTAAAAAAAAAAGAAAGGAAGAAAAAACTGGAAGACTACTAGTAGTCATTCAGATTTCTGCACTCCAGTTATGGAAGCCTGCCTTAAACTAAAGAAATGGCCTAAGAATAAATCACCAAGACTAGCCAAATGAAATTTTAAAAAAAACCACATATGCAGAAAGGAAAAAGAAACAAAGCTAAAGAATATAAATATCAGTTTAAAGTTGCTAGGAAAAGTTTCATGACATGAAGATCTTGTGGGTTATATCCACTTCAGGAACAAAAACAGTTGTGTGGATGTGGGCTATGGATCTGGATATAAGAAATCAAAAGTTCAAAAATCATGGAAGAGCTTGGTATTATCTCCAAAATTTCTCACACAACCTTTTTATACAACAAAAGATAAATTTGAAAAAAAAAAATGGAAAGCAGTTAAAATATTTTGTACTTTAAAATAAAAGACAGTGACTGAAGAACTTGAGGCCCTATGGCTACAAATATGAAGAGAAACAGGCTTCACTTTCTTAGATTACATATATATGTACATGTATATGTACATGTGTATATTACTTATATGGATTATCACTGATTAGCATGTTAATCATATATTTTGTATAACATTTTGCTGGTAAATAAGTAATCTAATACCATATTTCATTCCACAAAGTTTTTAAAATTAATTTACAAATATCTATTAAGCATAATAAAATATTTAATATTGTTTTTAGACTAATACGGAATATTTTTTAATTTCTGAAAAGTTCAGTGATTACCTGCTCAGACAATAGGTTTTTGTTTAACATATCTTTAGTGTGCATTATCAAGACAAATGATTCTATACTCCACCCACTTAACTATAGGAATGAAGAATACTTTCACATTCTTTTTTCTTACATTCTTTTTAAAACCATAACCACTAAGGATACTATAAATGATGCTGAAGGAATGCCTATAAAATCAACTGGTTTCCCTTATACCTACCAGATTTCATTCCTAGTAACAATAACATTTGCTTTCAAATTTAAATTTTTCAGACAAGTTTAACTGTTCTGTATATAGATTTTTCTTCATTAAGGCATTTGATAGGACACTATTAACACATTACCAGAATTCTGTCTACCATAGAAACAAGCATAAACCAGTATATGCTATATATTTTAACTTTAAATTATTATTATTTTTTAAATTCTTACCGGTGTTGCATCAGTTACCTGTATAAAGAAAAAAAAGGAGAAAATGAAGAGAGAGAAAATTGAAAATATGTACTCGGATGGGCAAAAGTGCAGCATATTTTTCTTAGATTAAGTTGAAAATCAAAGTTTTGTTTATACAAATCAGAAATATGTTTTAATCTAAATGAAATAGAAAACATGCTACCATATAAAAGAAGTGATATTCTAACCTCATCTTCATCATAGTCTGTAGTTTCATCAGATTTAACTAGAGCAACAGAAAGAAGAAAGAGCAATAGTAATTTCATGATACTGAGCTGCTTGAACATCTTTGCAGTATTTTCCCCAAATTAGGGAAACAAGCATAAATCCAAGCTCCTATATAAGTGAGTCACCATGAGGGGTACTAAATGATTCCTGATAGGTCCAACTGTCATTCCAATTGTTAATAGTTAACCTTATTATGCCTGGACAAGTCACTAATTGAGCAATATTTTTTGCTATGCACAAGCTTAAGCACAGAAACAATGAGTTTTTAAAATATCGTTCTGCTCATTTACAGAAATCAAATGGAGGTGATTCAAAATGATCAGTATTCAGTGGGGCTTTAGCACAACTCATTTCTTTGAATTTGGGTTATATCTTTGACCAATAGCAATTTCAGTTATTGTAGTTTAGAGATGTTTCCTTATAGTATGATTTGTACTGTCAAATGGCACTTCAACCTGAACCACATCACCACTTTGTAAAAACATAATTTGCCTGTCAATTACAAGCCTTATTGTAAAATTGAGCTTTAAGGCTTGCGTAAAGAAAAACAACTGTAAATGTAAATTTGTTCCCTGCATAAAAAATGGGGTTTCAGAGAAACTTATATTATGTTTGGGAATTCACACTGTATTTTGTCCTGATTAAATCAAATAATCAAATACCATGGTTATTGACATAATGGATACTTTTTTAAAAAACTGGACAAAAGAAATGGTAACCCTTATAGCAGCGGTTCTCAACCTGTGGGTCGTGAACCCTTTGGGGGTCGGACGACCATTTCACAGGGGTCGCCGCGCGCGTTAGCCCGCCATCTTGGTGCCACCGTCACTCGCAGGGGTGAAATGCTCCCGGTTCGGCCGTGCCTGCGGGTCGCCAGATAGCCGGTAGCGACAGAAGTGGGAGACTTCGCCCACCCGCCTGGACGCCACCATTTGGGTTCTTTTACCCTCTGCACATGCGCAGAACGCTTTGCGCATGCACAGAGGGTAAAAGAACCCAAATGGCGTTGTCCCCCGCAGGCACGCCCGAACCGGGAACATTTCACCCCTGGTGCCCCGCCCCCTTTGTCACCTCATCATGCGCAGGGAGGGGGCGGGGGTCGCAGGGGGGTCGCGGCATTAGAAAGGTTGAGAACCACTGCCTTATAGGGAGAGGAAAGTGACAAAAAAAAAACAGAACTCATGTTTGCATTAGGAATTAGGATGGAAGAACATAAGGTCTGGATTTATGATATGGTATCACTGTATGTTATTTTTTTTCTGACATAAACTCAGTTTTCTGCAGATGCTTGTCAATAGCCATCTCAACTTTGACAAAAGTTCCCAAGTCTATGTTATAGAGCAATAATCTTTATTAGGCCAGCTGAAGCTAAAAGAAGTGGTAGGCCACATTATATGATACTGAATTTATCCTACTGATCAAAATACTGCTGTAGGTATTCTGTGGTAGCTTGATCTTTGAGAAAATAAAATTTTGATGGCTATATTATTTTATCATACATGCAGGTTTATTGTAGTGTTACCTGCTCAATTATTGGTTAAGATGGGTGACTATATACATAAATTACGAAAAGAAGATTCTGCAGCTAAAAGACCTGAAAATCATCCACCAGTATTCTTTTCAAAAATATTCCTTCTATGGCATCCTGTCCAATGAAGGAATTATGATCCAATTCCATAAATTAATAGATGTTGAGGTTGGAAAGGAAGTCTGGAAACTGCCAGTATATGTAAAAGTGTTATTTATGTTGTATGTTATAGTCTGCCTTACACTGAGGAACTTAAGGAGACATATACACTATACATCGTTCTTTCTTCCTAATTTTCCCACATCTCCATGAAACAGATTGTGCTGAGAAATATGATTTGATCCAAGACAGCCAGTGAACTTATGTGATTGATGGAGGACTAAAACCTGGGTCTCCCTATTCTTAGCGCAACATCTTAACCACTTCTGGTATATTTGTCATAAAGTCTTTGGAGCGCAACTTAATTAGCACCCTAAGATTTAAACATATGTAATATGAAATATAAGGATGCCACATTCGATGTTTTTTGCATTAGCCATTCCTAAATATATTTGATTGATCTAATGTACAGATAGTTTGACCTGTTGATGTCCTAGTGTTATAACAGAAAAATGTGGAATAGATCATCCAACAATGACTCATAAAATCAGCAAAGTAAAATAGACAATTATTCAAGTAGTACACTGTGCACCAAAGTTAACATTACAAAATAGTTTTCCCAGCTAGGCCACAATTAATATATTGCAGCATTTAGGGGAAATTATTTGACTATATTTATTATCCTGTTGACCAATGTTACACAATACTTGCCACCATGATTTTCCTGTGTAATCTGTTTGCCTAATTTGAACTGCAATAGCATGTAGAGAAATATCTGCTATTGCAGTTCAAATTAGGCAAAGATTACACAGGAAAATCATGGTTTCTTTGAACTATTATGACTAAGCATATAGCATATTGTCTTGCCTGAGCTTTTTATGAGAATGGAGTATATAAATAAGCTGCATTGCTAAAGCTAGATGGAGAACAGTGTTTTCCATGTAAACAGAAGTGGAGGTAAAGATGTTGGTAGGCATTTTGTTCTTCCTTGGTTTTTCATTCATTTACCAAGTTATTTATTTAGCCAGTAGAGGACAGAGATGCAAACTTGCATTGTTTGTCTTACTGGGTTTATTCAAACAGTGGTGAAATATCCTGCCGTATCTATCAGATGAGTCAAGGCCATCTCTCAGTGACTCTCATATCAGACTGCCTTCGCACATAGCACCAGGAACAGAGACTTTTGACCAAATATAAGCAATGTGGAAGGGAAAGCCAGTCCCTCTGGTTGTTTATTTAAAAGTGTTTTTTTCACAAGGGGTGTTGCAAGTTTATTCTGACTTTTAAAGCAGCAAAGCAAACATAGAGTCTATCTCTGATATCTCAAATTGTAATCTGAAGGCAGCAAACAGTTGCAGCAGTAACTTCTTGTAAATGAGAATCTAATGTAATCACAATATAAAGAAAACAACCAAAACATTTTGTGAAGACTAATGTAGTTTCCAGTTTCCAGTTGCCCCAGCTGAGTAAATATGGTAGCAGCACATAGTACAGGATTTAATCCAAATATACATTTTTAAATACAACTTGTTTGAAAAGACAGCTGTTTTTATATTGCATATTTATAATACACACACACACACACATCAACAGCTGATTTTAAAAAACAGATTGGAATTATCAGATTAGCTCTTAGTCACTTAGCTATTAAATATTCAATATCAGTGTATTTAATGAAAATTATTCCAAGGGAAATCTTAAAATCCATTAAGCAAAAATTATTAGATATGTGATTATTTTGAAATTGTTGATGATCAACCTAGTTTCCTTAGCATTTTGTATGTCATCGCATATTTTGGTTATTGGCATGATATCTTGCAGAAATTGAGATTATTATAAAATGCATGCATAGCATCATGGTGCAAATCCTACCCTTATATATTGGCAATTTTGCCCATTTTGCCCATTGCATCTTACAAATTTTGTTCCACAGATGCCCAGTTATTTGCAGATAATTTCAGCAACAAAAGCATGGTATTCCTTTATTAGGAAACAAGCATCTTTAAACTCAAATGCTGATAAATTCAACAAATCTTGAGATTTAAAGTATACATGGTTATAGCCTTAATTGTTCCAAACCTAGTAGCCTCTATTCACTAAGTCTGCATTACTATTACTATTAATCTTCTCATCGTTTCTATCACCCATCTCCTCCCACTTATGACTGTATGACTGTAACTTGTTGCTTGTATCCTTACGATTTATATTGTTTCCTAGTATGATTTGATTGCTTATTTGTACCTATGACTATCATTAAGTGTTGTACCTTATGATTCTTGACGAATGTCTTTTCTTTTTATCTACACTGAGAGCATATGCACCAAAGACAAATTCCTTGTGTGTCCAATCACACTTGGACAATAAAGAATTCTAATCTAATCTAATCTCTAGAAGTATTGAACTGCAACCCCCAACGAACCTAAATCTTTCATCAGTTTGGATTTTGGCATTTTTTTCATTTGGGTGAAAAAAAAAATAGCTCCATCTTTTGATATTCATATAATTGCTTTAATGGTACTTTGCTGTGAAACAAGCTAAACTACACTCTCTTCTGTTCAGAATCTGTAATGGCACTTTCTGCCCCAAAATATAACATGAAGCCAGGGGATGAAAGTTGTACAAAGTTGTATACAATTCTGAAATACTATGCAAACTTCATAATGCTGTAAATATATATTTTTGTTATCTTTTGAATATCTGGATTGCATAAACAGGGGTCTCCAACCTTGGCAACTTTAAGACTCATGGACTTCAACTCTGGGAGTTGAAGTCCACAAGTCTTAAAGTTGCCAACGTTGGAGACCCCTGGCATAAGGAGACTGCCTTTAAAAAAAAAAATCACACTCCATTAAACCTCCCTTTTTTAAAAAAAAACTAGCAACCTTTCTGCTTCAAGTGCTTTTCATTTTCTACAGGCTACTTCAGCATTTTTATCCAAAGTCTAACATTGGTTGACCTTAACAGGTGTTGTAGCTACTTCAATTCTATAATTTCTCTTAATACTTCTCCAAGTCTGGATGCAGCCTGACCCAAAGATAACCCAGACTTCCTTTAAGGACCAATTATCTCGGGAATCCTCTACTACCATAAGCAAACCTTGTTACCGAGCTTATCAGGGTATCACAAATCACGCCAACATACTTTTCTCCTTAAAGACTGGAGGAATGGCTGCAAAAAAGAGCTTGGTAGATCTTTATTACTATATTTTAGCCTACGGAAGTATGCTACTTTTCCGTTTCTTTAATGGCACCAAAACTAGTTTTAACTTTTAACAAACCCTTTCTTTTTGGTTTTAAAGAAAACTTATAATTTAGAATTTTCTGGTTCAGTGTCTTCCAAACCCTTGATTTTTGAACCAAATCCGGAACTTGGAGAGAGAGAGCAGAACGTGGATCTTGCGATCCGCCCTTCAGAGTTTTGTAAGCGATCAACCGAATTTCAAGAGTGCTAAGCTTGCACTCCTCCAACGAAGGAACCTTGGGAGTAGATCTCACACATTTGAACTGTTAATATACGAAATCTATCGTATATTATTTATTTATAGCTCTTCCATGGCTGCTGCTGCTGCTGCTGCTGCTGCTGCTGCTGCTGCTGTTAACAAGACTCCCTGGCTGAAACTCTGACTTCGCATCTACTGCCCTCCCCCCGTCCGCCAATCACATCCAAACAGGGGTCTCCAACCTTGGCAACTTTAAGACTTGTGGACTTCAACTCCCAGAGTTCCTCAGCCAGCTTAGCTTTGCTTTACTGGCTGAGGAACTGTGGGAGTTGAAGTCCACAAGTCTTAAAGTTGCCAAGGTTGGAGACCCTGACATCCAAAGGCGTCCCGGAGTCCATTTGCGCCGCGAATCAGACGGCGAGCTTTTGCGCATGCTCCAGGATGCGAGCGGAGTCGTCACTTCCGTCGCGCCGGTGACCGTTGCCGGAAGCGCCTGTTGGTAACAGACCTGGTTGTGGTGTAGTAGGATCTGTGCGTTTCCGTTGAGGGGGAATCAGTTGCCGAAACGGGCGGCTTTACCGAGGCCGGCTGCCAAAATGGTGGAGGTAAGAAAGAAAGAGCGCTTCCCTTCCGACCCTTTGGACGCGTCCAGGGCTTTATTCGAAAGGAAATTAGTGATGGGCCCTCGGTCTTTCCCGCTGGGGCTGTGTTCGCCCAACACCTTAGCCCTCCAAAAAACGCTCCGCTATGCGTAGGAACGTAATAGGGTGCCTTCTTAGGCGAATGTTGACGTGAGAGGATCGAAAGTGTAAATGTAAAATGTAAATGATTGCACCAGCGTGCCTACCGTCCCTGTCCTAAAGTCCCCATGTATTGGAAAAATATGTACTCGAAAAATATGTACTCAAACTATGTTTGTACTTATTATATACCGGTACTCACATTAATATTTATACTTTACCTGTAATCATACATGCTTGACAAAATAAATAAATAAATAAAATACTAGTACCCCTTTATAAAGCCTTAGTAAGGCCACTCCTGGAATACAGCATCCACTTTTGGTCACCGCATTACGAAACAAAGATGTTGAGACTTTGGAAAAAGTGCATAGAAGAGCAACTAAGATGATTAAAGGCCTGGAGGCTAAAACATATGAAGAACAGTTGCAGGATTTGGGTATGGCCAGTCTAGAGAAAAGAAGGACTAGGGGGGACATGATAGCAGTCTTCCAGTATTTGAGGGGCTGCCACAAAGAAGAGGGGGTCGACTTGTTTTCCAAAGCACCAGAAGGCAGGACAAGAAACAATGGAGGGAAACTAATCAAGGATGGACGCAACCTGATATTAAGAAGAAACTTCCTAACAGTGAAAGCAATTAACCAGTGGAACAGCTTGCCTTGAGAAGTTGTAGGTGCTCCAACACTGGAGCTTTTTAAGAAAAGATTGGACAGCTACCTATCTGAAATGGCATATAGGGTCTCCTGCTTGAGCAGGGGGTTGGACAAGAAGACCTCCAAGGTCCTTTCTGGCTCTATTCTGATTGAATTGAAAGGTTTATTATACGGTGACGATTCTTGTTTCCCAGCTGAGTTGAGCTCTTACATATCTTGGCCTTCGATCTGTTTATTTTTATACCTGTCTGCAAAAAAGCGATCTGCGTGAGCCTCTCCCATGTGACAATAAAAATGCTCATTGCAAAGAACTTCTGGGACCAATACTTAAATTCTTACATATATCTAGATAAGTACAGTCGTCTTGATTTTTTAAACAATAATCTGCCAATTGCTATTTATGCCTAATTTGATGTTTTTCTCTCATGGGCTAGTGCAGTGTTTGTGCGTGTAAATTTAGTTTATTATTATTAAATTTATTTGCCGCCTATCTCACCCTGGGGCTGCTGTAGTTGGCTCACAACCATAAAAAAATGAAGAAATAAAAAGGGAGCTTAAACAAAGTGAAAATAAAATAGAACAATAAGGTAATTAGGAAGAAAACGATTGAACAACTAACCAATATGATTAGTAAAAATAAATCTAAGTTTTCATATGCCTTATGTGTGAAACAATTGCAATTTTAATTGCAACAATTGACCAAGTGAAAAAGATTAAATGTTCAATGAAAAGAAGAAATCAAATAATAGAATAAAAATTTAAAAAATAGAAAGAGGAAGACTTCTCCAACATAGGTTCCACATTGTGATCTGTGCCTTCATAATTCCTCAGCCAGCTGCATTGGACATATTAAAATAACACCTTTTCTTTTCAGGTATAACTTTAGACTGCCTTTACTTGCTATTTTTAAAAGTTTGAAACATTCAGTATATCATTTAAAATGATAAAGTACTGTTTGCTCAGTAATTGGCTTCAGGAATAGCATTAAGAACCTGAATGGAGATAGTTTATTGGGTGACTTTGGAGCAAAACAAGCCAGATGATTAGCTAGCTGCTGCTTTTCTCCACTGGAATGTGTACACCCAACATAATTTCTTTGGTCTAGTTTGCAATTCATTTTAAACTATGGTATGTTTAACTGTGGCTTCTTGAGTAAGATGAATTGGACTAATTCACACAACATGCTAAATCAAAACCAACCCATGTGAATGTCTCCTTGTTTATTTATTAAATTTATATGCTGCCCATATCGCCATTAGAGTGACACTGGGTCAAGATAAAACTGATTTAAACAGTATAGATACCATTGTTAATTGAAGGGCCTATGTTTTTCCATGTAGAAATGTTCCAGTTAAGTTCCTGATGTCTTCAGTTAAAAAAAATCTCAGGTGTCAGAACTACAGGGGGGGGGGGAAATCTTACTAATAAATTATAATCTCTCTCAGGGACTTCCTGTAGATGTTAAATAGTAGAGGATTTGATCTCTTCTTCCCAATATCACCAACTAGAAACAGCTGTTCAGGAATACCACTTTAAAGCAATGTTTCCTATTCCCTATTCTTATAGCTAGCCAGAAAGATACCATGGTCAGTAGTACAGAAGGCAGCCGAGAAGTACGCAAAACCAGTATCATGCTCCCCAGTCATACCAACAGACACAACTAGGGTGATCTCCATTAGTTTGAATCAGTATGTTATGTGAATCCAGGAAATTTGTCCAACACGGTTTTTCATGGTTAACAGTAGCTTACTTGATTATTGCAATGTTCAGATTTTTCATGATACAAAGAATAAAATATCCAAACAGAATGGGCTAATTCGGCAACAACCAAAATTATTGTTGATTAAGTTCTGGCTCACTCTCTCTTGTAAGAACAGCACAGTGCATTTGGAAGGTAAGATACTAATAAAATGAAGCGTATGATGCCACATACCAGCCAGAAAGTGAAATAATGTGCAAATCCATCCCAAATAGTCCCATACTGTGAAAGGCTTTATAGGTTAAAAAAAAAAAAGTGTGTTGGACCAAGAAATAAACTGACAACCAAAACACTTTGTGGAACAGAGATGCAACGTATGCTGTTTTAGGAGGTCTCATACTTCCCATACCACTGTATTCTTCCAGATACTCTTCACGAGCAGCCCTGTGTAGAGCATGTTGCAATAGTCCAATCTAGAGGTGACGTACAGTCACTCATGTTTTCCCACTGATCCATCTGTAATAGTACTGTAACAATAACAGCAATATAGTTAAATTGATTATATGCCCTCAGATTATTTTTAACTCCTAGCCACCACACAAATGATTTTTACAGTTAAACAATATCCATTAAAACAGCAACATGGAAACCGATTTTTCTTGTGGTTTTTACCACTTTTCTCCTTTTCCACAATTACAAAGGCAAAACAATACAGGTAGTCTTCGACTTATCACCACAATTGAGCCCGAAATTTTTGTTGCTAAGTGAGACATTTGTTAAGTGAATTTTGCTCCATATTACGACCTTTCTTGCCACAGTTGTTAAGTGAATCACTGCAGTTAAATTAGTAACACGGTTGTTAAGTGAAACTGGTTTTCCCATTGACTTTGTTTGTCAGAAGGTCACAAAAGTTGATCACATGACCCTGGGACACTACAACAGTCATACATTTGAGTCAGTTCCCGAGCGTCTGCATTTTGATCACGTGACTATGGAGATGCTGCAATGGTCATAAATGTGAAAAACGGTCATAACTCACTTTTTTCAGTGCAGCTGGAACTTTGAACAATCACTAAATGAACTGTTGTAAGTCAAGGACAACATCATTAATGGGAAAATAACTTCCATTGTGTAAAATTGCATAAACAGAAGGCAGCATCTCATTTTCAGCCTTGAGATATTGGCAGATAAATAAATAGCTGGATGTTTACTTTCATATAAATTGTACAATAGTAAGGGGGAGATTTCTTGTGACATGTTGATCTTTAGAGCAAGAAGAAATGGCTGCCTTTGGTTTTCTCCCATAAAAAGTAAAACATGTGATTATTTTGTTGAGTGATTACTGTAGTGGTTCCTTCTGACCTGAAGGTTAGATTTCTCCTATTCTGTTGAGCTTTGAAGGAGGTAGGAAAAGTTTTATAGAATAGGATAGGATAGAATAGAAATAGGAATAGGAATAGGAATAGGAATAGGAATAGGAATAGGAATGGAATGGAATGGAATGGAATAGAATAGAATAGAATAGAATAGAATAGAATAGAATAGAATAGAATAGAATAGAATAGAATAGAATAGAATAGAATAGAATTTTTTATTGGCCAAGTGTGATTGGACACACAAGGAATTTGTCTTTGGTGCAATATAATATAACACATAATGATATGTGATTTCTTTTTCAAATCCCAGTGAGATCAGATGTTCATTTTCTTTGCTCATTGGTACATAAAGAGAAATTATGGTTATCTAGTAAGTGAATCTTTTGTTTTCATTTTTTCACGTCTTTGTTTTATTGAAATTGTTATGGATAAATCTGAACTCTTTTTTCTTTGCAGGATCCAATCTGGGTCTGTCCCCGCAACCAGAGGTTTAGTCTTCTGAGTTTTGGGACTCGGTCTGGAGCCCATCCTCAAGGAACTTCTCTCTAACGCAATGTGTGCTTTTTTTTCTTGTTTAGGATGTGCAGAAGCACTCTGTCCACACTCTTGTATTCAGGTCTTTAAAGAGGACTCATGATATGTTTGTGGCTGACAACGCAAAACCTGTCTTATTAGATGAAAAGAGGTAAGAAATAGAACTAGGCATGAAATGAAAAATAGGTTTGGCTTTGAACCCAGAATAAACACATTGTGCTTTAAAAGTTCTGCCAAACTCTAGTCATATAGGTTGTGGTTCAGCAGAATCAAATGCAAAACATTTTGGTGGTTCTAGGTTTCAGCTGAAACAAAATTTGGGAATTTTTATCTAATGAATAGGGAAGACTAGTGTGCATCTCTCTTGCATCCCCCATGTGGTTTGTACACTGATCTTCTGAGTACTTTCCTTTCCCTACCTGCCTTACTATTAGTGACTTCAAACGCAGCATATCTAACTGACTTGGCCTCCTCCATCTATTCAATGCTTCCCCCCCCCCAAAAAAAAATTCCTTATGCCACATTTGAAGCCAAGGCAGTCAGCAGATAGGAAAGGAAAGGAAAGCTATCTGAAGACCGAGTGGGACAATATCAGCTAGCTCCCATCCTTCCCCCCACCCCCGCTGATCTTTCCAGTGCTTCCCTTTCCTTACCTCACTTTAGCTTCTACCACTGGCATTGTTCATAGCTTGTATCCTGAAGTCTTCAATCAGTCCAGTATTCAGAGCTATATACCATGGAAAAATGGAATGATTCCCCTTAATTAATGCAGTTAAATAAACTTCAAGTTATTGTATGTTAAATAATCCAAATTGATTTTTGCATTTCATTCAAATTCAGAAAAGTTGTATTTGAAAAAAATGTGTGTACCGGCTCATGGTATAAGTACGTTTACATCAGACTTTTACTACCTGAACCTCTGAATATATGAATCTCTGCTATGGTATGATGATGTTATAGTAAAACATATGTAAAAAAATAAAGATGTAATGAAGTATGTTTTTGTGCAGCCACAAAGTTAAGATGGCAATTAAACTCCGTACAGAGTATGGATCTGTGCTACATATGCCTGTATTGAAAGAATGTGTTCGAGAGAAGGGTTCCCATGGTGTTGTAGAGTCCTATGGACACAAGCAGTATCTCCAAAATCCAGGTTGGTGACAGTTACATGTGTGCAAGTGTGTAGGTGATGAATACGGATATGGCTTTAATAATCCTAAACTCTTGTTCAAGAAACACCTTTTGTAACCATATGGTCACTATCAGATGATAGTAACTGTAGAGATGCTTAGGATTGTTTTATTGGATTTATGTCCCACTTTTAAAGAGAGGGTTGCCTGCTGGCTGAAGAACAGTGAATTGTAACTACCTGAAGGCTTGTCATTGACTTGAGTCATTGATTTAAGGCAGAGATAATTAAATATAGATCAGAATGTAATAATAGATGTCTAGATATTTTAAAATACATTGGCAGAGTATCTGACTACCAGCTATGTAGAAAATTGTAATAACTAAAAAAAATTTTGAACCCCAAGTTAAATTAATGAAAAAGAAAACTGAGTTAATTTCTATTTTCAGAACATGAGTTTGGTTCCACTACTAATCACAAATGGCTAGGATGAGTTCTTGTGGGTAGAGATTCTTCGTGAATTCTTAACTTATGTCCACTTGTTCAATTATTTTTCTTCTGAGTTCAGTCAATGATCTTGAAATTCTAGTCAAAATAAAGTAGATCTTACAGTGTGAAATCTACATGTGAAAGAAAGAAGTATCATTTCAAATATGAAGACTTCTTGAACCTCCAGATATTGTTCAGAATATATTTTAATATCTTTGCTAAACTACTCCTGAGCTTTTCAGATATTCAGATATGTATTTACATACATATACACATATTCATATGCATAAATATATGCATGATTCTTCTACATTAATTATTCAGTAGAAATTCGAATGACGGTTTGCCGTTTGGAATGATGACGGGAATTGTATAATCATTAAATGATTGTTTTTACTGTTCTATAAATGACTTAATACATCTCTTAATGTTTAGGAGAAGATAATGATTATTTGATAACAGGAACACATCCATATCCTCCTGGACCTGGTGAGTAAGCTTACTGCCAAATACAATTATGTTTAGGTGGAATTCTGTGGTTTTCTTGAACAGGATCTTAAGGAAGATGTCATTGTATATTAAGGTGCAGCATAATGATGAATGTTTTTAACTCGTTGTAAAACTATTGTGAAACTGGTCTTTTTTAAAATTTAAAAAACTGATTATTTTTGCTGAGTACTAATGAAACTAAGCAGTTGAAATATCTGTGAGACAGCATTAGCTGTATACGCAGAGACTGCAATGAATCAAAAGCGTTCAAACTTGAAAAGCAGTCTATTAAATAGAATAATAATTGAAGTGGGCAATCTGTCAATATATAACATGTCTGTTATCAGTTAAAAACTTCACATAGAATTCCCTTGATTTCCCTGATTCCATAATTGCTTGGAGAAGTGATCATTGTTCCTTTATGTATTGCAAAATGAAAAATGGTACATGTATGAATTATATATTTAATTCATAACATAAATAAGCATTTAGTTGTTAACATTTTATTGTTCTTGATTATATTCTCTTTTTTTAAAAAAAAACAAGGAGTGGCTCTGACTGCAGACACTAAAATCCAAAGGATGCCTAGTGAATCAGCATCTCAATCATTAGCTGTGGCACTGCCTTCTTCTCAATCCAAGTAATTATATTTTATTTATTAATCAGCTAAGAAAGCAAAATGGCATTTCAGAGTCATTTGCAAAACACAGTGACATAAAGCGATATTTGTTGACTCATGATGGTATGCTCCATTTGATTATGCTCTTTGTAAATTGTTCAGCAAGACATTATTTACTGTTGATAATTTAAGAAAAGAGATAAAACAGGGACTTACATCAAACGGCAAAACAGAAGCAGTATGTAAATAGACATATTTTCTGTTTCTGATGGCTTTTGTGTGCCATAAAGCAGAGGTCTCCAACCTTGGCAATTTTACGACTTGTGGACTTCAATTCCCAGAATTCCTCAGCCAGCATGAGCTGGATGAGGAATTCTGGGAATTGAAGTCCACAAGTTGTAAAGTTGCCAAGGTTGGAGACCTCTGCCATAAAGGATCTTTTGACAAAAGCTAGTTTCTATAGTGTCTATAAAGATTCTGTATGAGCCAGGACACAATCCATAAATAATACAACCATAACAGGCTTCTGTTCGGTAATGATTCCAGTTTAATACAGTGTTTCTCAATCTCACCTCCTTTAAGATGGCTGGACTTCAGCTCCCAGAATTCCCCCTGGGAATACTGGCTGGGGGAATTCTGGGAGTTGAAGTCCAGCCATCTTAAAGAAGGTGAGATTGAGAAACCCTGGTTTAATAGGACATACATTCAAGTATGCCTGCGTAGGATTGCTGTTAACTAGGCAATCCTAAAAATATAAAGAAATAAATTGCAGCATAAATGACCTGATAATTAACTTCAGCTCTTCACTATATTATTGCTACATTAATACCGACCTTAAAAAGGAAGAGGAGCCATACCAGGACGGATCTGTCTGGTCAAGTATTCTTTTCCCCAATGGCCAGCCAGGAAGGCACGGAAGTAAGATGGGTGCAATTTGCTTACTTAGTCTTCTATGCTGTCTCATTCTAATGTCTCTGGCAGAATACGCTACAATTACAACAATCTCCTGTTTTAAAAAATTCAAAATAATCTATCGCAGGATCAGATAAATCAGTTACTCAGTCACAGTATAATATAACTTTATTCCTTGAAGACTTTAGAGAAGAGCAGTATTTTAATACCCTTTCTGAATATTATTAGAGAAGGAACCATACGGCTATTCTAGGACAGGGGTCTCCAACCTTGGCAACTTTAAGACTTGTGGACTTCAACTCCCAGAATTCCTCAGACAGCTTTGCTGTCTGAGGAATTCTGAGAGTTGAAGTCCATAAGTCTTAAAGTTGCCAAGGTTGGAGACCCCTGTTCTAGGAGGAAGCCATATCCAGAAGACTGCCCTTTCTGCTAATTCTTGATAGATAGATTCCAGTCAGAGTAGATGGTCTTATTAATGGGACACCAATAGCATCTTTTTATTCTTATCTCCAGCAATCCTATTGGACATTCCCTCTTCCATTAGCAACAGAGATTATAAACCATACTTGCCTCAATGAATGTGCATGTATGACATGTTTCTTCCTTTGGTGTTATGATAAGCACTGATATAAAGTGAAAATTAGTAAAGTCTAAGGCTCATGAAATACTATGGAATCTAATAGTCATGATTAAAATGTTGCTACTTATTACCAGTTTAGCTGGATTGTGATCTAAACATATTTGTTCATTCTGCGCTAGCATGATGATATTTTACAGATTTTCTCGAATAGGTATATTATCAGTTATATACAAAATCAGCAGTCTACTAATTCTGGAGGTAATAAGCCCTCATCATTTCTTCTCATTTCAGAATAGAATCAAATAGAACTGCTGCTAGCGTAAGTGATATATATAGACATGCTGGGATTTCTGAGCGTTCACAGCCTCCAGGTTTGACTATGGTAAGTTTCACTTCTCCTGTAAGTTAACCAAATTATATTTAGTCTTCTAATGAGCTAGAAAGAGCATAGAATTTTTGTGACAGAATTATAGGCCCATGTGAAAGTAGTTGAAGAAAAATATATGATGTCATGTTTGTTCAATTTATAGGCTATGATGGAAGCTGGTGGGAATAAAAATTCTGCATTGATGGCAAAAAAGGCTCCAACAATGCCAAAACCACAGTGGCATCCACCATGGAAGCTATACAGAGTAAGTAGTAAATATATTAGAAGTATTTATTGCCGGATAAATAGTTTGTTAAATGTTGGACTAGTTTAGATGGGAATACAAAACCATATGCTGAGGTTATTAGAAGAGTAAGCCTATTCTGATCTTGAGTTCAGTTACTATCAGTCCTACTTCAGTATGTTTCAGGTAAGTTAGAAACATCTATAATTACACTAACAGCATTCTAATTAAAGTTTATTGACTGAATCAAGGTCATAGATTTTTATCCTATCTTGTTCCAGTAAATCATAACTGAATTGCAATTTCTGTGACCTACTTAAAATTTGAAGTGATGTTTCTAATCACTTTAAAGTAGCAGAGAAGATAGCAAAAACAGCTTGATATAGAATCTATTGGAATCTAATTGGAATCTAATCTAGTTGGAATCTAATTCCAACTATTTTTAGTTCAAATAGCTTGTTCTTGCATGGAATACTATTGGCGGAACTGTCAGAGTGAGTGGAACTAATTTTTTTAAGCTCCCATTCTTCAGAACTTCATGGAAACATACTGTATGTAGAGCCCCTTAAAAGCATCTAGTTCATTACATTCATGTACACAGTAACTGACTTACTCATACCATCAAGGAGGAAATTTAAAAAGATGAAAATGATGCAACTTGGGGGGGAAAAACACAGCTCCAAACATTGAAGTTTAACTAATACGATACTGACCCTTTTAATCTAATTCTATGGATGATATAGAAAAAGGTGTTGCAAAGGAATTTGCCCTAGAAGGCAGCAACAAAAATAATCTTATTTCGAATAAAATTTGAAATTACATAGTCTACAAATTCCTGATCATTGATGGATTGGCTGTGGTGGTGCAGTGTAGGAGCCCTGGTGGTTCTGTGGTTAGAATGTAGTATTGCAGGAATTTGATCCTGACTGGCTCAAAATTGACTCAGCCTTTCATCCTTCCAAGGTTGGTATAATGAAGACTCAGATAAGTCTTATTGCTATTGCTATTTGTACATAATGACAATCCTAATTTAGTGCAGAACTGGGCAACCTTTCTCCTATGGGTTTTGCAATTTCCTTTGAAACCCCTTAATCATTATTCATTGAAAATTGGCAACATTACATTTACTGATAAATTTGAAGCCAAATGACCTAACAAACTTTTTGTTGCCGTATGTAATTGCTTTAAGCTGTCAGGGTTTATATTTTCTCTAAATTGATCAACTGTCCTGTAACCTTTGCAGGTTATCAGTGGACATTTGGGATGGGTGAGATGTATTGCAGTTGAACCAGGAAATCAGTGGTTTGTTACTGGCTCTGCTGACAGGACTATAAAGGTGAGATACTGACTTAATTGTGGTCCAGTACTTTTTTTTATTATTTCGGTAATATACTTCATAATAGTGCTTTAGTAATATCCACTTCAGTATATTTTATTATCTTCTATCTTTGCCTATAGGCCAAATTGTTTAAGTGTGTTAGTACTCCCAAACTGGGATTAGTATAGTAAACTATTTTTTTCAGTCTTTCTACCATCATGAAGGAATGTATTTTGTATTCTACTAAGATCTTTGAGATGTTGCTCAATTAGAATAAAAGATGTTTGTGTGTTTATTTCAAAGAACACCAAAGATGTATTTTTCTCATTACAGATTTGGGATCTTGCAAGTGGCAAATTAAAACTGTCTTTAACAGGACATATTAGTACAGTTCGAGGTGTAATAGTCAGTGCAAGAAGTCCTTATCTTTTCTCATGTGGGGAAGACAAACAGGTGAAATGTTGGGACCTTGAATATAATAAGGTAACTAAATAAACTTGAAACAGTTGAAATCTTTCAGCAATGTAATGATGATATGACATTCAGTACTGATTGTAATATGTTTACACCCAGGTTATTAGGCATTACCACGGCCACCTAAGTGCTGTGTATGGTTTGGATTTGCATCCAACAATAGATGTGCTTGTAACTTGTAGCAGAGATTCAACAGCACGTGTAAGTAAAGCAGAAATTTTTATATCTCTTTTTTAAAAAAACTTGTTTGTTCCTGTGGAAACTAATGTGATTTTTTTTTTGTCATTAGCTATTTATTCTCCCTTTTAAAAACCTTCAGATTCTACTAATTCCAGTCAATCAAATAAGAATGATATTTAAATATGGGAAGTGAGTTATCTGATGCATGTGTAACCCCAGCACCCCAGGATTGTGCCCAGGGGTGGGCTTCAAAAATTTTAACAAGGGGCTCTCTGCCCGGTTGCTGGGTGGGCGTGGCCTAGTCGGCCTCCTGCACCACGGCGGGAGGGGGGGCGTTTTTGCTCTCCCCAAGCTCCGGAGGCTTTCCTTGAGCCTCTGGAGGCTGGAAACAGGCGGCCTTCCTGAACTTCCGGTAGGCCCGTTTTTCGCCCTCCCCGAACCTCCGTGTGCGCCCTGCACTTGCCTGCATCCAAAACGGGCTGCGTGGGGACTCCTGGGAGGGGCGGGGCCAGCCAGGAGTGGGATTGGGGGTTTTCCGAACTGCACAGAATCTTAACTAGAGGTTCTCCCGAACCCCTGCAAACCCCCAGCAAGCCCACCCCTGATTGTGCCACTGAGATACTTTTGCAAAATAACCAAATTTGGGGAGTACTGTTTAATACTATTTTGTTTTAAGGGTTGGGAGTAGACATAAGAGAGGTCCCTGGGCTGCAAACTGTAGTAATCCATGCTTTATCCCTCAAAGGCATACAGAAATAAGCTGAGCAGTTTCAGTTCTGCTGCTTACAATAGCAAACCATGCCAGTGGCAGGAAGTGTTTGTGTGTTTCTGTTATTTTCCTACACAAATACTGTTCTTACTGTATGTGCGAGTTCATAAGTGATACTAAGGTCAGCAGGATCCTGAGTGATAAGCTCATAATTATATACAAATGGTAACGTGTGTTTGATAAAGATTGTTTATAACCTTTGCATTGTTGTTCTTAATTGTTTAAATTTATGCTCTTATTAGATTTGGGATGTAAGAACAAAAGCTAGCGTGCATACCTTGTCAGGACACACGAATGCTGTGGCAACAGTGAAGTGCCAAGCAGCAGAGCCACAGATTATCACAGGTATGATTAATGCTGCTTGTTAGAGTGGAACATAATTCAGTAAGTTGGTCCTGTAGCCAACTTGCACGCAGTTGCTTATGGTTTAATAAAATGCTTCCATTTGTTGTATTTTAGTTGAGCATTCGTAGTTTTCAAATATGTAAATGTTTTAAATAATTCTGCATATAACTAAGAACCTCTGGGTATAAACAAATATAAATACCCAGAATTCCTTTAAAAAATATACTAAGAGTATGAGAATCTTGAATGCTTTTCAGAGTTGTTATTGGATTGCGGCTAGTACTTATTATGCAACAGGCAAATAGATTTAAGTTTTGAAAAACTGTCTTGCAAAGGAAGAGAAGGTCTTTCAGAAAATCATCTCTTTACTGCTTTGGGCATATGAATAAGGCTCACAAACAAACTAGAATATGTATCTGCAGCAGTTCAATTTGTGGCTCCTGGGACTTTTCCTGGAGCTATGATAGAACAGAGAGGGTACTGTTCTGCCAAGGTCATAATTGTAGTTGGCAGCATGTTGTATGATCTTGGTACTACTGGAGCATGTAGTTGGGTGCCAGAAGTAATACCAGTATCTCTACCACCTTTCTTATCTTAGTAAGACTCAAAGCAGCAGGAAGATTTTCAAGTGCAGAGGAGACAGAAACGTTAAGGAAAAACAAAATATGGTCAAAGTATTTCTCTCTATTACTTCTTAAATTCATTTCTTCACTGCAGGAAGTCATGACACCACCATACGTCTCTGGGACTTGGTAGCCGGAAAAACACGGGTCACGTTAACAAATCACAAGAAATCCGTAAGAGCAGTTGTCTTGCATCCAAGACAGTAAGATTTTCCATGGTTTTTTTTTAAAAAAAACAGGCTTTTTAAAAAGTAAATATACCATTTTTAGTGTAGATAAGTCAGATTACCAGTCATGAACTCAATACTGTGCTCCCTGTTTAAGGCAATAATATGTTTAATTTGCTCTAGTAGTTGTAACTATTAGAGCAATGTATGATTGCAATGTCACATGACCTTGTGAGCTTTTGATCATTGCTTGAAATTTTCCTTCATCAGGGCCAGAGGGTTTGTGTGCAAAAGTTAGTTCCGTATACAGCATAACAAGATTAAAGTATATAAGATTAAAGCTGCAATCTTGTATGTGCTCACTTAGATTGTGTTTCACTAAAATCAGTCAGGAAGAGTTTGGTGTTTATTCTTAGATTTAAATAGTTCATTTTTTACACAGATGAAGGCAGTATGCCTTCTTGCTGGTGTTGTTCCCCTTTTACATCACAATAAGAGACTGACAGTGGTTAGATTTGCAAATTAAGCCATAATGTGATTTGTTTCATTTAGACTTAATACACCAAGTTACTGTGGCTTCTAAAATTATTAGAAAATACCTTCTAACATTCTGCTCACCAAATAGAGCTATTTATTATGGGGGGGGATGAATATTGGAAAATACCTTTTAATATTCTACTGACCAAATAGAGCTATTTATGTGGAAAAAATGTGGTCTACTTTGGTGGATTATTCCCATACAGTAAATCTTTGATTTTATGATCTTTAGTTGAGTAAAGTACCAGGGGGTGTGATGGTTCAGTGGTTAAAGATGCTAAGCTTGTCAGCTGGAAAGTTGACAGCCTGGGTTCGAGACCCAAGTGCTGTGCAATGAGGTGAGCTCCCGTTCCTGCCCCAGCTCCTGCCCACCTAGCAGTTTGAAAGCATGCAAATGTGAGTAGACTCCAAAGGAATTGGGAGAACTAGAGAATTAGAGGCCAAAGTCTCTAATAAAATATGGCTTCGGCCTGACAAGTAGATTAATAGGTACCACTTCGGTGGGAAGGTAACAGTTTTCCGTGTGCCTTTGGCATATAGCCACATGACCACGGAAAATGTCTTCGTACAATGTTGGCTCCCTCAGCTAAGAAATGGAGATGAGCACCGTGCCCTAGAGTAGGATATAACCGGATAGGGGAAACCTAGTTAAGTAATATAAAGATACAGTGGACAAAAATCTATCTGTATGCTATAACTTTCTGTGTGTTATACAAGCCCACCTACCATTTTATACTGAATAAAATAAATATGCATAAATTTTCCTTCCTAATTTATGTAAGTATAACTTCCCATTCATATTTAACAATATTTGGCTTTAACAGACATCCTACTCCTCATTCATCAGTTACTTTGTTTTAAAACAAGCAGTCTATGGTGCTTAAATTACTGGGTAAAGAACTTGGGCTTTCTAGTTGCTGCTGAATGTCAAGTTCCATGTAGTTTTACTATTAATAATGTAGACTGAGATCACTGGAAGTTGTAATTCAAAAATATCTGGAAAGCTATGTTCCTTTCTCACAAAAAAATAGGTCAGAGGAAATAATTTAACATTGAAACTGTAATTTTAACAACCAATAATTAAATACTGATTAATTAGACATCCAATAGTTATTAAGATCTTAATATACATTTTCTTACAGATACACATTTGCATCTGGATCACCAGATAATATAAAACAGTGGAAATTCCCTGATGGAAATTTCATCCAAAACCTTTCTGGCCATAGTGCTATTATCAATACGTTGGCTGTAAACTCAGATGGAGTCCTGGTTTCTGGAGGTAAGTTAAAATTTGCATATGATTTAAAAAAATTCTATTTTGCTATTATGCACTGTAAGACTCGTGATACAGCACTGCCTTTTGTGTGCTATTCTAAAGCTCAGATTATTTAGAACTTATTGGCACACTTAATGATTAGCATGAACACATACACACAGAACATCAGTGCTGGAAGGATTTAATATGGGTTTCCAATGTATTTTGGCCCTTAATTTTTGGAGTGCTAACCTGTGACTATTCACTGGATGTTAGACTACTGTATCCATCGTGTCTAACCAGTAACATGCAATGACACTGAGAATCCATAAGTTTCCCATTTCTAGTTTAAAATGTCCTTGCCCAAGTTTCAGCATCTTCTCTCCTTTAAGATTTTCCTGCACAAAGGCAAAAGTGAATAGATTTACTTCAGATTCTGGTATTTGCTAAAATCTGATATGGACAAGGAGCTGAATCTGCCCAAAACTAACAGTTCTGCTGCTCACCAGGGTTGGTGCATCATGCCAGTTTTTCAATTTTTTCTTCCTAAAGGCAGCAATATACACTCGTTTCAACAAATGTTTGCAGGGTAGTAATTCCATTTTTCAGCATCTGGCACTGCAAACTGCTTTAAAAATAGATTTGGAGCATTTTACATTTGGTTCTTTTGGGACTGGATAATTAAAATAATTAAAAATACTAAGCACCCAATGCTCAGTTATATTTTTATTTTAAAAATTATTTTTGAATTTAAAGGAATATGTATCTATCATACATCCATGTTCTTAGGAGAGCTTTCAGTGAAAGCAAATTCAAGCCCATTTAAATATATATACCAGAAGAAATGTTAAAGTAAGTTTAACCTAAAAAAGAAACACAGATAATATAAAGGGTTTCTATCTGGTGCCATTATGTTAGCAGAGGAATTCTGGGAAGGTTTTTTTCTCCTGGGCTTTCTAGTTCTCAGGTACTCTAGTGTTACGTTTGGCTATAACTCCCATTATGTATATAACCCAGTACTTAGAAATAGCCAAGACTAGAAGACTATCTGCAATACATATTAACTGCAGATAGCAAGCATTATTTTCCCATACATAGTATCCGTACAAGTTATAGGAAAATAAAATACTATATCTTGGTAGAGCACTCGTAATGTTTACATTTTTCTAGAAGTCAATCCTAATGAAATCAGAGGGGCATAGAGTTAATCTTATTACATAGAAATGAATTGTGTGGAGGCAAACAGATCTGGATTATGATGGATATTGTCAGTCTTCGGAACAACTCCTGCTATATACTTGATTATAACTTCGAATGAATATGCCATTGTTTTATTTTCAGCTGACAATGGTACAATGCACCTTTGGGATTGGAGAACTGGGTACAACTTCCAGAGGGTGCATGCAGCTGTACAGCCTGGCTCTTTGGACAGTGAATCTGGAATATTTTCTTGTGCATTTGACCAATCTGAAAGCAGACTTCTTACAGCTGAAGCTGACAAAACTATAAAAGTCTACAAAGAAGATGAATCTGCGGTATGTGGAATCTTTTTTAATAACATTTTACAGCATAAAACTAGGTTAAAGATACACTTAGTGCACATATTCTGAAATTAATCTCAAAAGCATATTTAAGGTTAAACTGTTATTAAATAAGGCTCACAAACAACATTTTACAGAAGTGGAAACATTATTTTAAAAAAATAGGGTTTATAAGTTGAGTTCAGTTGCTTGAAAGTTCAGTTAGTTGAACTTTCCAGTAACAGAATAAAATAAATGCTTTTGCATTCTGTTCTTCAGTTTCAGTAAAGTAACTGTTATGTGGTCAGATATTTATTCAGTTTAGCTAACCAAATATGTATTTATGATTGCATTTTAAAAGCAGTGAATTATAGAACAATTTTACATATATCTACTCATAAGAAAGTTCAACTTAGTTTTGTGGAATTTATTTCCAAGTAAATTTATGATATTTCAACCTGCTTTCACATTTGGCATGGCAGCATGTTGTGATGTATAAAGGAAGATACCGTATTTTTCGGAGTATAAGACGCACCTTTTCACCCCCCTAAAAGAGGGTGGATATGTTGGTGTGTCTTATACACTGAATACAGCCATTTTTGGCCTCCCGAAGCCCCCGCCCCCACATCCCATTTTTGTGAAAAACGGGGCGCGCAGAGGGTTTGGGAGGCCTGCAGAGTGCTTCTGGGAAGAACAAAAACTTTTTTTTCTTACTTACCTCTTTGAAATCTTGGTGCGTCTTATACACCGGTGCGTCTTATAGTCCGAAAAATACAGTATATCAAAACAAACCAACTAGTCGAATTCCACTAGTTCACAAATGATAAGAAATCACTCTTAGACTGTTTAGCAAAATATCTGATTAATTAAAATAATAAAATAGAGCACACACTTTCAAAAACAATTGTAATTCTTACATTTCTTAATTGACACTGTGGTTTATCTGAAAGATTTCAATTGGTCTTTTTAAATTCTTCCCCAAACTGTTATTCATGGATAACTTGAGATTAAATAGGAAATAAACCTATTTGTGTTTCCATACCACTAGTGTCTTTCTGTTCCCATTAAAATTTAAAAAGAAATGGAGAATATTGATACAGAAGATAGGGCATGGAGTTCCTCCTCAGCTAGGGATTGATTGGGAAGTTAGTATGAGTTACTGTTCTAAATAAGAAAGACCAAAGTAGTCTAAATTGGCATATCATTTGGGATTGTATTCAGAAATTCCCTAGAGCCAGTCTTAGGAAATATGTAACTGTAGCATATGCAAAGTTAGAATTGGGCTAGAACTCTTTTTTCTCCTTTAATCTCTCCAGACTGAAGAAACTCATCCTGTTAGCTGGAAACCTGAAATCCTCAAGAGAAAACGATTTTAATGAGACCAAACTTCCATTGATGTGCCATAATCCCAACCCTTTGTTACATAGCCGAAACACTGCTAAAGCCATTGCTTCTGTTTGCAGTTTTTACATTTTGTATTGCTTTCTTCTCCGAGTTTATCTTTTCTCTTCTCCTATAATGCTTTATTTTGGAATTTATCTTTTCTCTCATCCTACAAAAATCAGCTGCAACTATTATACATGTCTGAAGAAATCAGAGTACATTACATAGTAGAGTGCTGTTAACTGTAAACCATTAAATGTTTGCATGTATTTCTGTGTGGATGGAAGGTGGTGCTCTTTTCTTTCTGATGAAGAAGTAATGTTGAAAAATTTTGATGATTATTTTTTTAAAAAAAAAACCTTACATACTACTCTGTCCTAGGACCCTGAATGGTAAAATTGTCAAGGGAAAACAAAAGCCATTGTAGTAATGATTGTATTGTAATAATCCTTAATACAATGTGCTGCTTGTCAAGATGTAATTCAATACATTTCATTTCCCCTAAAATAGAAGATTTAACTGCAGTCTCATATGTTGAATGTGCATCATTCTGCTTGAGTCACGGTTCTATTTTTGCCTATCCCATGTTGGAATCATCATTAAAATTTTATTGAAACAACCTTTCAAAAATAATTTGATGTTTGTCTCTTCCATTTTTACTTTCTTATTTATAAAAGCTTGAAAACAAAGTGAAGGTAATACATTGGAAAGGATATAGAATAAATTTCAGAAATAGGTGTGCTTTTCAGCGGAAATAAAATATCCTTGTATAGGGGTGGACTTTGCTTTTACATGTAGTGGCAAAGTGTTCCTTATTTTGGTTTCCAGCCCTTCATACAACATTGAATTTTGCTTCTGAGTAGCATGACCTCCCTAGCTTTTCAGAGAGTGAGAGGAAGTCTGTTAGGAAGGACTGAAAAAATCACTGCACATCCTTTTCTGTTTTGGATTTTGCTTGCTGCTTCAAAAGTGTGTCTAATATAGATTGAAATCTTTAGCTTTTTCTCCTCTCCATGTGAGTTGTAACGAAGACAAGTTGGATATAAATGATATAATGTCTTCACTTAAACTTTCTTTAAAATGTTTGAAGTATGTATTATATGTATGCTTGTATTCATTCACATGTTATGTTGTCAGTAGCATGCTTGATTTCTAAGTTACTGTTATTAGTGTAATTTCCATATAATACCTGAGGCTGTTAATGAGTAGGTTTTGATAAAAATATGCAATTGTTGTAGAAAGCTTTTGTTACAAAGATCATGTATGTTGCAAGTGTGTGATGATACATTTTTAAGTACCTTAAAAATTGGAATAGTTATCACTTTTCCTTATACCCTGACTCAGGTTGGAGTCATTGTGAAGCTGTGATCCATTGCTTATATTTATACCAAGGCAATCAATTATACTTAATACCAGGTAGAACTACTTAGGAATTTATGGTGCAAGTCTCTGTTAAATGAAATGACTGCATTGCATCAATATTTTTAAACATCAGCTACAGATTATAAACCTAAGTTTAGCATATCACAAGTATATGACCTCCTGGTGCTAATAACTATTTTATTTCTCATACTAGAGAATTCTGGGAGAAAAGAACTAAATGTTTCACTTGTGCAATTGCAATTTGAGAAGAATCTCTGATAGAAACTTTCTTTTGGTCCATATATTTTCAGAAGAATGTTAAAAGCTATTTTCCTTATGTTTGATTCTTTGGGTCACATTCAAAGTGTTTTCACTTAAAAACAATTGCTTACTATGTTGAGTACCTGACATTAACATTTTAATTGAAAACAGGGATATTCTGGTTGGAAAGACTTCATAATATTTGCTACTTGGCCAGGATGCTCTGAAGCTTTGTCAAGTAAATCAGTATATTCTAATGTTTCAGAATAACCATGTTTTTTAAATTGTGTCTCAGGCCAATGAGCTGGAGCTAATCTCAGGAACAGTGCTCAGATCTTTATTCTATATCAATGAGAGCTTTCAATGTGATCCTTCGAGTGTAATCTTCCGGGAGCTCCAGGGATCAGCTACTCAGGCCAAATTCTAAACAATCTCTTAAGTACTATCTTATTCTTCAGGAGCCATACATAGGATGGTTAAATGGGCAGGTATATAGAGTACCCACTCCCCCAAAAACCAAACAAACCCAAGGATAGCTTCCAAAAGGGTAAGCTGCAAAGCTAATTGCTGGAAGGATTTCATACTCCAACCTGCTTGGATTTTACATAACATTTGTTGAAGAGGTTTTAGAAATCATTGGTTAATTGCTAATAGATTTTTTTCCAAGATACTAAACAGAGAAAACTAGGAACTGGGTATAAGCTGTACAATGGTTACCTCAGTTGATATGAGGATACTCATCTTTATCTTAAGAAATACCAGAACTATTATAAATATTGATTTGCACAATTGCAGGTGTAAGTAAAATGGTGATCATAGAAAATAATGTTATGACTAAATTACTTTTAGATATCATTTCTGGATGATAATCATGGAACCACATGGATGGAAAATATCCTATATTTACAATATTGAGATGTACTCAGTCAGTCTATACTGAGGTGAACAAAAATTCTTGGTCTGTAAATTCTTAGCTCTTAAGGATAAAACTGCTATTTGGACAATTTGTCAGGGATATATTAAGTACTAGTAATGTTTGATTTTATAACAATTTTAAAAACACAAAATGATCTTTTCACATTTATTTAAAGGAAAAATACAGATTCTGTTATGTGTTTCATTTATTCTGCCTTTATCATTATTGCCATTGTTGAAGGCAATGAGCTGCTCATATGTTGGACTAAGTCGTCAACTGCATGAAAGAGGGCTAAAGGGAACTATTTATTTCCTTGGCTATGGCAAGACTATTACAGTAATCTATTTAGATTTGTGCATGAAAAATGTTTTTTAAACAATATCTCTTCCACGTCAATGCAGGTAATTGATAAGTGTACCACTGAAATGCTGGTGAGGCATGTTCCCCCCAAAAGAAACAAGGACTAAATGCACTTGACAGGAAATGTAGGTTTCATTCCATTCTATGAAATTTATCTCCAAGTAACGTGTATATTACTCCGCTATAATGAGAAACAATAGCAACTAAAATTAATGAGTGGATCTGTACTGCAGTGAATAACATCTTTTAGATAAGAAATATTAGACGTGATTATTCTTTTTCAGATTATGAGTTCCAAGTTGATTCATAAAGGTGGATCCCTCAAAATCAGAAAGTTTAGATCATGTTGAATTGAAAGAGATTGTATGATTCCTGTTAGCATACCTCAGAGTGTGATTAGAATTCAAACAGTGTTTTCATATCCAATGGAATGGTCTGTTCCAAATTTGTAGAAATACCCATTTTTGTCATCTGGTTGTTTTTGCTTCCAAAGTGTAGATAAATAGAAATGTAGGCTCTTGTAATTTAATTGCATTGTTTTTATTTTTAAGGAAATTAAAATAGAATAAAATCTTGTATGTATGCTAGCATGCAGTATAAATGTAGAATAAAGTTGCTACTATTTGTGAAAGAATGGTCAACAACGTATTTTTTATTAAACCCTAAATATTGGTCATGTTTGCAATTACTGACAAATTTTTAATTAGAGTAGTATTTTGTTCCTATTGAGAACACGCTCCAAATAATTAACATTATTTGGGCAATCACATAGTGTATTGAAATTTTGGGGATATTCAATGATGCTCAATATTGCTTCTGCTAAGGTTTAAAATATTAGATCTCTTAGTTCTGCATAATAAAAGGCTGTTTCTCTGAACAGTCCATTCTGTGTGGAAAACTTATGCTGGTCATTTATTTTATGTCACTCATTTGCTATTGAGTGACTCTGGGTGGCTTACACTATAAAAAGAATTTAAAACATTAAAATTAACAGAAGTTGGGTAAAACTAGGTAAGCATTACATGAGCAGGATGCAGATGGAATTTTCTTAGTCCACTAGCCACCTCCGGGGTAGAATGCCCCCAAAGAAGCCTTATGATGTGGAGTATGTTCTGTTTATAGTAGACGTACAGGTATAGTGCTAATTATTTTTTAAATAATTAGTATTGTGTATAGACACCTGTTCTTTCATAGTGTTATTTTGCAAACTATCCTCAAACCATATTTCAGAAACAAATGTACATCTAGACACATATGAGAACAAAAGATGAATAAACACACCAGTTAGATCCTTTTTTTATATAGATAAAAACGTAAAATAGCAAACAAATACACTGCAAAACAAACTCAGAAGGAGTCCCATTCAACTGACACTAAATGCCTGGAAGAAGGACTTAAGGACTTTCAAACAGGCAAGTTGGGTCCTGTTGTGTGTGGCAGGGAGGGGGGGTCATTCCAGAGAGCAAGGAAATTAAGTTAAAAGAGTCAAAAAGAGGGCTGTGAAAATATTTACAGACCTCTCACATCCTGGACACAAACTGTTTCAACTCCTACCCTCAAAACGACACTATAGAGCACTGCACACCAGAACAACTAGACACAAGAACAGTTTTTCCCCGAACGCCATCACTCTGCTAAACAAATAATTCCCTCAACACTGTCAAACTATTTACTAAGTCTGCACTACTATTAATCTTCTCATCGTTCCCATCACCCATCTCCTCCCACAAATGACTGCTTATTTGTACCAGGACTATCATTAAGTGTTGTACCTTATGATTCTTGACGAACTTATCTTTTCTTTTATGTACACAGAGCATATGCACCAAGACAAATTCCTTGTGTGTCCAATCACACTTGGCCAATAAAAAATTCTATTCTATTAAAAAATTAAACATGAACATAAATGTCAAGAGTAGTACTTGGGTCAGAAAAAGTATCTCTACATTTGTCAAGCACAAGCAACTAGAACCACTTGTGGCCCAAAGAGATATTTTATTATTGATCACCTATATACCTCCTAGAGTAACCTCTGGTGAGAGGCAGCAAATAAATTTAACAAATAAATATATATTGCAAGAATTTTGCCAGATGTATACCTAAGGGTTTGATCTCAGACGTTTTCTCCCCCCCCCCCCCGTTAGCTGGAATGTCTCTTTACTTTCCATTGTAAGGGCCCCTCCCCTTCAACCGGTGATTCCACCACAACCTCCTCCTTCTTCCTAGCATATTCCACCAAGTGCAGGGTCCACTTTTCGGATTATTGAGCGCCACTTTGTACGGTCAGCTGCGTCTCCAGGGCGCAGGCCTGTGGCTTGCATATCTTTCTTGATAGTGTCTTGCCATCTCTGTTTTGGGCGCCCGCGAGGTCGCTGGCCATTGACTTCTAGTTGGTAGGCAGTCTTAGCAACGGTGGAAGGCTCTCAGGACATGTCCATACCAGAGGAGCCGGCCTTCTCTTATCTTCTCTATAATTGGTGCCACACAAAAATGTTGTCAAAATGTGTCATTTGTGATGTGGTCAAGAAGGGAGATGCCCGATATCCAACAGAGCATTCACATTTCCATGGCACGGAGATAGCTTTCGGTCCCACCACAACATTATACTATATAAATTAATTCATGATATACACACAAACTGATAATATGGTAAGGTTTACTAATGGCCTATTGAAACAGGAATGGCTTGCCCGACATCTGATTCTGATCTGCATGGAGATTCTTTATAGTCTTGCAGTCAAGATGATGCACAAATCATTTCCACTTAGCTGTGATGTTGTCTGATGCTGAAAACAAAACTGACCCTGAGATGAAATGCATTAGGAGTGCTATCCGCTTCTTTACAAAGAGGTTACTTTAGAGTAACATTTGTTTCTGAGCTGCAAACATACATTTCTGATCAGTTTTAAATTGTCAGCCTAGTAGGCGCTCTGTGGTTGTGTTCATGAATCTTGTATTGAAACAGTTTTATATGGTCTTTCTATGGAACAGCATATTTTTCCAATGTTCTTTTACAGGGGAAAACCCAGACAGTTATAATTCATCTTTTTAATAAGTTTAGGCATTTGAAAATAAAGACTAGCAGAATACTTTTTGTTTAGTTATTTGCAACACAAGGAAAGATATTTCTTTCAAAATTCAGTTTTTGCTAGTTGTTAGAATATGTCTAGGTTATGGCAAAAATGACTCAATTCTCCAAGGGACATTGTCTCATTAGATATGACATAATGATTAGACTTATGCTTCAGAGATCACAGCTAGCTTTCTGATACAATTTTCCCCCCAAGGTTTTGTAGGAAGGCTGTTGAGCAGGGTTTCACTGAGTCTCACATGCGGAAGAAATATACAGTCAAAACTATGACTGCATAAGTCTGCATTTATATGTTTCTTTGGAAGTATGTCTTCTTGAATTAAACTGAGTTTAAATATGAACAGATACATAAAAGGCAAATAGTTTATATACTGTATGGTGCTATTGAGATGGGGATGAGAATTTAAATTTAGATGTGACCAACTCCAGGGACTCCACATGGCACATAATTTTAAAAAAAATAAATAAAGAGAAAATCTGATGCATTTGAACAATTAAATTCTATATAATTTTTAACTTTATTATTTCTATCTTGGTTTTAACTGCTTCGTGCCAGAATTCAATATTTGTATGTTTTATGTTTTTTATGTTTTAATTTGGTCTAGTGTTTAAGGCACCAGGTTAGAAAGCGGGAGATGGTGAGTTCAAGTCCCACTTTAGCTGTGAAAGCCAGTTGGATGACTTTGGACCAATCACTCACTCTCAGCCCAATCCACTTTACAGGAATGTTGTGGGGGGGGGAAGGGGGAAATTGTATCAGATATGTTCTCCACCTTGAGCTAAAATAATAAAGGTAGGATGCAAACAAACAAAAAAATTATTGTATACTTAGCCCCCTAAGGCCTGGAAGGCAGGCAAGTTTTTAAAATTTCTGGAACTTCATAAGGTGAAAGCCAAAAGTCTATCATTTCAGAGAGTAGCAGCAGAGAAAGCACACTTCTTGTGTTGCAAAATATGGCATTGTTCAATTAAAGGGACCCCAAAATTGGCAATGTTGTATGTTTGTGTTGTTATATTCCTTTGGGTCCTTGTCCTGAGAGGACTCTTCCAATGATTGTTTTAGAGCATGACTTTCCACTGGCTAACCTAACACGGGTTGGTAGAATTCGTTTAATATTTCTGGAAGGCACCGTTTCACTTCATAATAGTAGGTGCTTACCATATTTACTTGAAAGAGACTAATATTGTCTGTGGGATATGGAAGCTAAAAATAAGAGGAGGTTGGCACTCCCAAGAAATTCCTATTTTTCATCATGTTTTAGTGGAACTATATTGTCACTGGATTTATTTTTAAAAAAAAACTTATTTGCTCATCTGAGTGTAGACCAGGGGTCAGCAACCCATGGCTCTGGAGCCGCATCCCTCTGCTGCAGCTCCCTGTCGCCGGTTGGCTCCACAGTTGATAGGACTTTTGGTTAGGACAGGTAGAGGAAAAAGGATGCTGCGCTAGGAGGAGACTATGGTGGGGGAACCGGACTTCCGGTCGGCTCCAGAATTGAATGGGGAGCTTCCGGTTAGGACCTTTGTGGCTTTTTGAGTGTTTAAGGTTGCCGACCCCTGGTGTAGACAGATCTAAAATGTGAGCAGGGTGCAGTGTTTAGCAATTAAAGTTATTTTATGCTCATTTTAAAAAATGGAAATCTCAGGAGTTGTTTTTTCCCCTTCTTTCGACAGAAAATAGAGATGTGTCTTTCCTATTGAAATAAATACATAACAACCTGGATTTCCAATTATATCATAGAATAGCAGGCTGTTCTTCCCTGCATATTCTTTTTCTTTCCTCCTGATATTAGCAGACAGTTGTTATGGTGCAATCTTTCTCTAAAGGTGCTCCCCTCCTCAGCCCTTATATTAGCGGATGGCTAAAGGGGTCTCTATGCAGGTAGTCATGATGGCATTTCAGCATCTCTGCCTTTGTAATACCACTGATATAAAACAGGATGGAGCATGGATTAAGAGAACAAATACATTAACTTCTTTTCGGGAATTTGGAGCTATTTCCTTTTTTTCTAACTGATATCTCAGCCAGTTAGATTTAGTTTACTGTACAAAATATTGTACACTGAAGTAAAAACAAGGATAGAGAAAGCTCGAACAGCATTCTTCAAAATGAAAAAGGTCTTCTGCAGTCACGACATACTGTAAGCCTGAGATTGAAAATCAGGCTAGTCAGATGCTACATCTTTTCTATCCTGCTCTATGGAGTGGAGAGTTGGTGTCTGACAGAAAACCACTTGAAGAGACTAGAAGCATTTGAAATGTGGATTTACAGGCGGCTGTTATGTATAAGTTGGGTTGACAAAATCAGAAATGAGGTGATAAGCCGCCTGGGAAAGCCAAGGGAAATAATCAAAACCATAAAAAAGTGAAAGTTAGAATATTTTGGACATGTGATGCGACACCCAGAAAAATACGGCATATTTTACTTAATCCTCCAAGGAAAGATTGAAGACGAACGAGGTCCAGACAGAAGAAGAACATCATGGCTTCAAAATCTAAGGGACTGGTTTGGACAAAACTCAACAGCACTTTTTCGTGCGGCTGTTGATAAAAATAGGATCGCCAACATGAACGGCAACGTTCGATGACGGATATGGCACAAGAAGAAGAAGAAGTACAAAATATTGATTGTCATGCTCCAAACAATAAAATCTCTCCTTCTATTAGTTTTATATATCACAAAAATATGAAAAAATTAGAAGTATAAGTACAAAAGTAAATAATAGCTCAAGATAATAATAGCCCCATTTGTAATTTTGAAGAATTATTTGATCACTCAGGGAAGTGTAGCTCATTTTGTGTATCTGGAATAAGAATTATTTTTGCCTCCAAGTTTAATTAAAGATAACAATGAAATGCAAGTACATTTGCATACAATAACATCTTTAGCAAGCACACAAAGTTCCTTTGCATTAGAAAAACAAATAAACATCTTGATCCTAAACATATTTCTTTGAAAGCTAATCCCATTATACATGCCAGAATTCTTCCAAGTAAGAATGATTTAGCCAGCATCTCCAATCAAAGCAAATTCCATTAGCTTCTGCTAGGAAGCCTCTGCTTGCAGAATACACCTGCAATTAGAAAGGAATGGCTGTCATTAAAGCTCAATCAACTTCAAAGTAGTTTGAATACTTATTTTAATGCAAATGTTGATGGTAAATATTCTTCTGACTTGGACATTTGAAAGCTAACCTGGTTATCTACTGGTATTTGACTCAATATGGAATAATAATTACATGGCATTTACCTTTCTTTTTTTCATATCCGGTATATGGTTGTGATAGATCGTGAACAAAATGCTAAATAACCAAAGTTTTGGCATGACCACAGTTGGCTTTTATGTAAACCATGAAGGAGATTAAAGCTGAGATTTGTCTTAAATTGGCAACACATTCAGCATTATTTTAAGACTTGAGGAATGAGCTAAAAGCCATTTTAAAAGCAAGTAATAGTTCCAATTTCCTGAAAATAAGTTAATGTGATGGAGTATTTGTTCTCTTAATCTACTAAGCTTTGAAAAAGAAAGAAAAAAATATTTTTAATCAACTACAGATTTATAGGCACTTTTCATATTTTTTTAAAAAAGAAAACATATGCCCTATTATCTTAATGCTCTTTAGCATTTTCCAAAAACATTCTTTTATACTTTTTGGTCAGAATTGAGATTTTTGTGATTGAAGAACAGGAAGCTAAGACAGCACCACGACAATGGTAGTTTTAATTTAAAACTTTGCTTCCATCTTTCTTTTGCTGATTTTCCAATAACTTTTTTAAAAGGCAGAGAGTACTTGGAAGACTTGGGTTATGTCACAAAACACATGTTTCCCTAAATTAATATAATACAATCCACATAGTGAAAATGTATTTTCCAACACATAAAAACAAAAACTTTACACATCTGGAGAGTGCCAAATTCTGATACATGACAAAGTATGGTATGACACTATTGTTGGTGAGTACTACTGATTATCTAAAAGGAGTTACTTCTGACAAGCAAATTGCACACTTTACAAATTGGAATGAAATAGTAGTGATTGGGACTCTCATTTCCCCCCAAATTCTTGACTTGTTTTGCAAGCAAATGGGGGAAAGGGGAAGTACAAGATTATTTCTTCTTGATCTGATCCTAATCAATAAAGATTTGTCAGATGAAGTGAATATAATGGAAACTGAGAAAATGCAGCCGTGTAATTCTCAAATTCTTAATATTAAGTTAAATTAAAGCTGAATATTCTCAAACATATTGTCAGGGTTCCAAGTAAGGGGAGTAGATGGTCTCGACATAAATCACTGACCCAGCCCCTGTGGCTCCCTCCGTGGCTGTCTTGTCTTCCTCCATCTTCCCTGAGTCTTCACGCCGCCCGGTATCGGGTCAACGTTCGGGGCTCAGGACCCCGGACAGCACCCCAGAGTTCGGGGAGCTGGTTAGAGTTTTAAAATCAGGGTTCCAAGTAACACCCCAAACGAAAAGATGCCAAGACTAGGCATTCCTCAAAGTTCCATTTTATTAGAGATGTCATATTGGCACATCTGGGAAAACCCGAATCTGAAAGCTTCCAGGTTTTCCCCACCCAAAAGAAAGTCCAAGTTCCTTCCCCCTGCACCCACATATCCATCACATGGTCCAATCAGTGCACCGTCCCAACTGGAGATGTTTCCTAACCACTCCCCTCCAGGTGCAGGGCAGAATGTCCTTGACTCTTAGAGAAAGGAATGTTATTATGACTACATATCTCCCCAGCTCCATACAATCCCCCCTCCCAGTTTCCCACAGCACTAAATGTGGCAGGCCTGAAGATCCAACGCCCAAAATGGCTTCCAGGCCGTGGCACATATACCTTGGACTTCCAAGAATGCAGGACATCAAATTGGGTGGAAATTCCTAAAAAAAGATAAAGTCCTCGATATATGACCGTAATGGGCAGGTTCAATAAGAACTCCCACCCTCTGTTAACAACTCCCACCCTCTGTTCTCTGAGATACAGCTGTTAAACAAAGGTGTGGGTTATTAATCAGAGCACAGGATGCCTCAGAGATGGGAGAAGCCTTTTGTCAGGCCGAAGCCATATTTTATTAGAGACTTTGGCCTGCCACACTTTATGCTTTAGAATGTATGCTTTGCTATGGGAATTTGGGAGGGGCCGTTGCATGAGGGATGTCTGCACGTAGCCATAACAAATTCCTTTTAGATTGTCAAGGTCATCTTTTGTCCTGCACCTGCACGGAAGGAGATGGGAGTTGTTGCCAAGTGCCAGATGAAGATTGGTTCATGTGATGGACTTGGGGGTGTGGGGACAAGGGTTTGAACTTTCAACTGGGTGGAGAAACCCCTGGGACTTCAGATTTGGGTTTCTCACAGCCGTACCAACATGGCTCTATTAATAAATTGGAAATTAGAGGAATGCTTTGCCTCGGACTCTGATTTGACTTTAGATGCTATTTGGAACAGGAACAGGAACAGGTCCTGACACAGGGCCTGACCCACCTGCCTTTGGCCTCCCAAGGTGGTCTCACACACCTTCAAGAGTGTCTATGACAATTCGCCACAGCCAATTTGCCATGGCCAACTTGTCACGGCCAACTCACCACAGCCAACTCGCCACAGCCAACTTGCCACAGGACAACTCACTGCAGGACAAGAGTTACACTAATATCAAAGAAATGGTGGAAGAGAATCATTAAAGAAAGGATGCAAAAGGAGGGACAGAATGAAATGTGAATGGCAAAAATTAAAATAATTTTTATTTATTTTAAATAAATAGAATTGTTAAATTGTCCCACAACAAGTTATCTCGCAGTGAGTTGGCCTTGGTGAGTTGTCCTGCGCCAAGTTGCCTGTGGTGAGTTGGCCGTGGTGAGTTGGCTGCAGTGAGTTTGCCGCAGCAAGTTGGCTGTGGCAAGTTGTCCCAGTCCCCCCTCAAGACATCCCATATTCCATTTCCTGCCCCTTGGGTCCCCCGAGACCTTTTTCCTTTCTCTCTGGGTCTTACAGGCATTTCCCTCAGCCCCCAGGTCCCTACTGTCCTTTCCCTCAACCACCAACTCCTTTCAGGCCTTTCCCCCCTCCCAGTAGGTCCCAGAGAAGGCTATTCTCTGCCACAGTGCTGTGCAGACTGCATTAATGAAGCCTAAGGCCTGTTGGGACATGGTGGGCAAGTGAAAGGCCTGTGGGGACCTTGGGCTGTGTGGGGAATAGGTGTGTGTGTGTGTGTGTGTGTGTGTGTGTGTGTGTGTGTGTGTGTGTGTGTGTGTGCTGAAGCATTCCTGCAATCAGTTGTAAGTTGAAAAACTGAGGGGGTGCTGCAGTGGCCATAATTTCGGGACTGAGTCATAAGTAGCTTTTGTGGATCTGCTGAAACTTCAAACTGCCATTAAGTGACTGCCTGGTCATAAGTAGAGGTATACCTGTCCCAAAAGTACAAACCAAAAGCCAACATGGGTTTGTCAAAAACAGATCATGCCAGACTAATCTTATTGCATTCTTTGACAAAGTGACAAAATTAGTGGACCAGAGGAATGCTCTCGATATAATTTACTTGGACTTCAGTAAGGCATTTGATAAAGTAGACCATAACCTACTACTAGATAAAGTAGAAAAATGTGGGTTAGACAGCAACACCACCAGATGGATTCAAAACTGGCTGACCAACCGGACTCAACGTGTAGTGCTCAATGGAACTGCATCTACATGGAGGGAAGTATAGAGTGGAGTACCCCAAGGCTCTGTTTTAGGCCCAGTACTCTTCAACATCTTCATCAATGACTTGGACGAGGGGATAGATGAGGAACTCATCAAATTTGCAGATGACACCAAACTGGCAGGAATAGCCAACACTCCAGAAGATTGGCTCAAGATATAGAAGGATCTTGACAGACTTGAACATTGGGCGCTATCTAACAAAATGAAATTCAATGGTGAAAAAAGTAAGGTTCTACATTTAGGCAAGAAAAACAAAATGCACAGGTACAGTATATGTGGTACCTTGCTCAACAGTAGAAACTGTGAGAGGGATCTTGGAGTCCTAGTGGACAA
>QLTV01002109.1:1434532-1456360 GCA_003457575.1 Thermophis baileyi | reverse complement strand
CCCCTCCCCTCCCCTCCCCTCCCCTCCCCTCCCCTCCCCTCCCCTCTCCTCTCCTCTCTTCTCTTCTATCTAAAATCAGATCTTGCATAATGTCATATAATTTGCTGTGTTCACTCTAAGATGGAACGCTTATCATCTGCAACTGTTTTTAAGAAACCTAGCCTGGGCATAGTGACTCATCCTCAGATAATATTTATGGGATTATGATGGTATGATTTATGCAAATTTGATTTTCTTTAAAAGATCGATGGTTCTAATTGCTACTGGAGTGCAAATTTTCCCATAGATTTAAAAGACAGCTACTTGTACCATAAATTGCTTTGGAGCTGGATTCAAATGACTGATCTGCAAAATTCTATATCTAACCACAGACTACCTCCAGTATCAGAAGAGGGGTGTGTGTGTGAGAGAGAGGGGGGGAGGGAGAGAGGGAGAGGGAGAGGGAGAGGGAGAGGGAGAGGGAGAGAGAGAGGGAGAGGGAGAGAGAGAGAGAGAGAGAGAGAGGGAGAGAGAGAGAGAGAGAGGGAGAGGGAGGGAGAGAGAGAAGCAGGGTCTTTCTGTGAAGAGTATCTCAACTCTAAATTCCCTTCCTTTCACCCTTGTCCAACTATCCTCACTGGTTAAGACAACAGATTAAAAAAGAAAAACTTTAAAAAAAAACCCGACTGCTTTTTGTTGTTCTATTGTTGCTTTTTCTTTTTACCTAACAATTGTTAGCAGCATGATTTAAATTAAATTGAAAATGTGTATAATAAGAATTACCGCCATCCCCAATTATGATTTCATGTTGCGTTCCCTATTTGCATGATCCAAGGAGAAAGCAGAGCTAATTTAAAATATTACAGGTAAGTCCCAAATGCTTTGAAGATCTTTCTGGAATCAAAACTGAAGCACTGAACATTACATATGATTTAAGAGTTTAGTTCTGGAACTGAAATGTACCAATATCTATAACTTTTGCCTTATGCTTTGCTTAAAACACTCAAACTAAGATGGATTTAGAAAATAGAGCATTTAAGAAAATCATTGTTCATACTGAATGAAGTTGGGTAGGAATCTTGCTTAGTAGGACATAGGCATATCCTTTGCCAGTTTCAATCCCTGATTGTTCTAAAACAAGTATAGAAAAAAATTATTTTCCAACCCCCAGAAAGCTCCTCTGTGTAATCAGATGTGGTTCTGCTCCGATACTATAAAATCTTTAGGTTCTGGCCTGATGATGGTATTAGGGAAGGATATTTATAGTGCAAGTCTTTTTAAAAATCTACTTTTAAAAAGACAGCACAGCAAAAAAAACCTAGGGGATTTAACTTAACATACTATTATGGTTTGTAAAGACTTCCCCACAATGCTCTATTATATCCACTAAGTTTGGCAGAATATTGAATTTAACTGTTGAGAGAAAGATGATATGAAAGAAAGATATGATGATGAAAGTTGTCTGCAGGGGACAACTTTGTTTCCCCTCCTAGTTAACATTGCCCAATATGTAGTTTTATTTGTACCTACTGGATTAAGTATTTCAAAATTGCTCTCCAACACCCAGAAAATAAAAACTCTCATATTTTCCCCTAATTCTATGCTAGAAATAAACCTACAGTACATAGTTGCTGGGGATCAATTTTTCTATGGGAGATCAACCATCACTTCTGATCCCAGCCTTGGTGGGACTAGAAACCACTTAGGACCCTTCCAGCTCTGTGATTCTGTGCTCTGTTGTTTTGCTCTTTTATTCAGATATTTTTACCTTATTGTACTAATATTTATATATACACACACACACATATTAGATAGGGGAAAGAGATCTTTTGGAATTTGAGAGTTTTTTTAAAATATAATACTTTTAGCTTAGTAGGTTATTTTACACTCTCTCCCTTTTAAAAGTAGCATTTCTTCATTTTGTTAGCGAATTTCAGTTTCTCAAATTAGGTCCTGGGGTGTGAAAGTAGGACTGTGGAGGCACATATTGCATGGCTAATAGACTGCCTATCATTGATACTACAGCATCTGTCCCAGAACTAGCAAAATATTTTGAATTTCCCGCCCTGGATTCCAAGATCAAGTATAATACTTCTTAAAAGGCAATGTTTTCTTCTAATCTGGGTTGTATTTCTGGTGATTTCATGGAGGTATCCTATAATTTTATTAGCAACAATATGGAAATAGTTTGCCATTGCTCTCTTCAAGGATTCCCCCCCCCCCAAATTTTCCAGGCAAGCTTCCAGTCCTGGTATTTCCTGTTGATCTCCTATCCAAGTTCTTATCAAATCTGACTCTGCGTACCATTTTAGCATGTTGAATCTCTCAGTTTCTGTTTGGTGTTTCAACTTTCCATACTGCACGTTTTGTTCATGCTAAAAACTTCCTACATTGCAACTTTTTCTCATAATAGAGCTGGTTCAGTCTCGATAATTTCAGTTATGCTTTTCTAGATCAACTCCAGAAAATTGCACGGGGTGATAATTTCATTATATTTATCTTTCTTTAAAAAGGGATTACAGTTATACAAAGCTGAATGATATTTGAAAAAAACATTTTGTATCACACAGAATATAACAGGATTTTTAAAGCAAGATAAGTGATGCCAAACAGTATCACAAAAATTTGGAACTTTAAATAGTATAGCTGTCCAAGAGGACAACTACAGTAAAAGTGATTATCAGAGAAAGCTAACTCCCAGACTTCTAAAACTCCAAATATTTTAGTATTAATAGCTTTCTCCGATAATCACTTTTTAAAAGCATTGGGAATTATGAAACTAAATGCATCCATCACAACTTTTAAGTTCAGCAATGTAACCTATGTCCTATAAGAGTAGGTAAAAATGTTGCCAAGAAAACTGCATGGTCGCAGGAGCCAAAGACAATAATAGTATTATAGAGTTATATTGGAAGGCACAAGGCTGACTCTTCTGTTGTGAAATGATCTTATGTAAGACTTCAGTCTAGAGTAGAAGATGTAATAATTCTTATTTGTTATAAGAGTAAAATCAGATAAAACAAACAAAACACTTTAAAGTCCCGAAAGCATTATAAAAATGTTTATTGTTACTGTGAATTATCTATTTAGTAAGTACTGGATACATATCAAACATGTACAAGTTATCGTAGCTTTCTATAAAACATATATACAGTACACCCCCTGCTCATCATTCTTTCTAATTATGATATTCAAACTGTTAGTTCTAGTTCCTCATTTAGCTTAAATAGCATCACTCAGTTTTGGAGACTTCCAAGTTTTGCAAAGATAAAGTTAAAAAAAAAAAAGAAACACCTGAAAGAAACATAAAGACCTACTAAGATGAGAGGAGAGCATCTCAAAATTAATTCAGCAAGGACTACTGAGGGTTGGCTTAAAATAGTTTAAAGTGATGAAAAGAAAAGATGTATGTAAGAGATTAGAATCCTGAACCAATAGTATTCCAACATATAAATTGCAGAACCTAATTGTTAACGTTAGAGAAAGTATGCTTTAACAAGCTGTGCTATATAACTTCCTTTGAAAGGTGGGAGGCCAAGAGGAATTAAAAATGAATTAAAATAAAATCTTAATCTTGTTTCAAAGTTAGCTGGGTAGTTAGTGCCCAGCAAGGCTGCTATAGGCTGGTTAATTGGGGCTAAGTCCCATGCTACCCATCCCCCCCATCATCACATGGGGTAGGGGTGTGTTAGCATCTCAGAGGTCCTTGGGCAAGACTGCTGCAGCATCATCAGAAACAAGCAGTCAAGTTGGGAGAAAGGCAGGCAGATGTCTTGCCCCTGGCGCCTGGCACCAGGTTTTTCTTAGCCTGAGTTTTATGGGTGAAAGCAGTCTGACCCCAGGAATGCACTCAGTCTAGGTTACAAGGAGGGCTGAGAGTGTGGAAGAGGAAAAGACTAAGGAGAAGCCCTGGTCACTCTGATTTGGGTGAGCTACAAGTGCTCCTATGGGCAGAGTGTTTAATGCACCCGGGGGGAGGGGGGAAAGCTTCCTCGGTGTGTGGCTGAAGCAAAGAGATTGAGGCGAGCATGGAGCTCCGGTCTCTCGCCTTGAAGACGAGGAAGAGATGGAGGAAGCTAAGGGGGCGACCGGCACTTAAGCCTTGGATCGCCGGGAGATGGCCGATCCCACTATGGCTCTGCCTATGCATTGCGGGGGAGTGTTCAGCCCAGGTGTATAACCTCAGCTTGGAAGTGGACGAAGAGCTGCCGGCTGACACTCTGGTAGGGGACATTAGCGCAGGGCTGCCCCCAGCGGAAGCCAACCCCGGTGGGTTTTTCTTATCGGAAGGCAGCGGGGAGTCCGCCCTGTTCGCAGATTTCCACGTGCACACGGACACCGGCCTCATCCTCACCGCCAGGCCCCTGGATCGCGAGCGGACGACGCGCTACAGCTTCGCGGCGGCCACGCTGAGAGGGGCGATCGTGCAGGTGGAAATCGCCGTCGCCGACGTGAACGACCACGCTCCCCGCTTCCCTCGGGACTTGGTGCATCTCAGCGTCTCCGAGCTCAGTCCGCCCGGCAGCGCTTTCCGCTTGCCCGCTGCGCGCGATCCCGACGAGGGAAGCTTTGGCATCTGGGGCTACTCCTTGCTGCCGTGGGATCAGGACGGCTCTGCGGAGGAGGAAGATCCGTTTTTCCAGGTGCGCTGCGGCGCTCCCACTGACCCTCTGGATCTGCTCTTGCTGAGACGGCTGGATCGGGAGCAGGCGGCTACCCATCGGTTGCTGGTCGAGGCTTGGGACGGCGGCAGCCCTCGCCGGAGCGGACGCCTCCGGGTAGAGATCCAAGTGCTGGATGAAAACGACAACGCTCCCACTTTCGGGCAACGCGAGTATCGCGCCCGCCTACGGGAAGACGCGGCCGCGGGAACTTCCCTGTGTCGGGTTTTCGCCACCGACCCGGATCTGGGTGTCAACGGGGAGGTGCGTTACGCTCTTAGCCGCCGCCAGGGAGACTCTTCTGCGGCGACTTACTTCGAGGTGGGCGAGCGCAGCGGGCTGCTCCGTTTGCGTCGGCCGCTGGATCGCGAGCTGCGCGCTAGCCATCACCTGGCTGTGGAAGCTCGCGACGGCGGCGCCCAGCCCGAAATGGCGACCGCCTGGGTCTCCGTGGAAGTCCTTGACGTGAACGACAACCCGCCGGTCATTCAGTTGCTCTATCTCACCGAGGCCGGCGCCAGAGTCTCCGAAGGGGCGCGGTCGGGGGACTACGTAGCCCGGGTGTCTGTCTCCGACCCCGACGAACAGCCGGGCGGCGGCGGCGTGGTGCTGAGCCTGGAAGGCGCCGAAGGCGCCTTTTCGCTGCGGCGCTCTGGCGGCGACGGCGGCGGCGTCTATTTCCTGTGCGTGGAAGGCCCCTTAGACCGGGAGACCCGCGAGGCTTACGAGCTCCGCTTGACGGCCGTCGATGCCGGCGTTCCGCCGCTCTCCTCGCGCCGCGCGCTGGCCCTCCGCGTGGCCGACCGAAACGACCAGGCTCCCGCCTTCGCGCAGCCTCGCTACCGAGCCACCGTCTCCGAAGCCGCCTCGGCCGGCGCGGTGGTCTTGCGCCTCAGCGCCTCAGACGCCGACGAGCCCGGCTCTCGCAACAGCCAGGTGCGCTACGCCTTGGCCCCCTCTCAGCCTCACGGCGCGCTTTTCCTCCTCGACCCGCTCAGCGGCGTCCTGAGTCTCCGAGCCGCGCTGGATCGCGAGCGGGAAGCGCTGGTGCAGCTGTGGGCGCTGGCCCGGGACTTGGGCGCGCCTCCCCTCTCTGCATCGTGCCTGGTGAGCGTCACCGTCGCGGATGCCAACGACAACGAACCCGTCTTCAGACGCCAAGTCTACAACGTGAGCTTGGCTGAACACTCCGAGGTCGGCTACTGCCTCTTGCAGGTAACTGGCCGGGGAAGAAAAGAGACGCCGGGTGAGGAGAAGAAAAGGACGAGCAACCTCTTGTAGGTAGAGCACAAGGAGTGACCCCAAACGAACTAGTGTTTTTTTGGGTTGCAGGACCTGCAAAAATCGGTGAATTTTGCCAGCTAAAGCAAGCTGATGTTTTTAAATATTCTCCTTTATTGGTTTAAAATATTCCCTTCGCCATCACCGTTAAAAATAGCAGTACTTTATTAAAATATGTTAAGCGCTAAGCTCATCCAGGTGTCTATCCTTGCCTCAATAGATAGGCTGCACTGGTTGGAGGAGAAAAGTTTCTTCTCTTTGTTTTGTTAAGAAACATTTGTTAGTGTTCTAGGTTAGAATGGAGTTTGTTTAATTATACTTGTATGGATTACAGGTACTTTTTCAATATTTATTTAGCCTTTCATAGGTTTCCCAGATATTTGGGACATGCAGGTTTTGGATCTGCACAGAAGTGACATTTTCTATCTGATTCAGAGCAAGGAAGTTTAGTGGGCTAAGCAGGACATTTTGTGACAATATAGGTGATACAAAACTGTGAAATGCTAAATGAGCTCATCTAGCAGCTTCATATAAGGAGCTGTGGTGGCTCAGTGGTCAGAATGCAGTATTGCAGGCTAACTTTGCCCATTGCCAGGAGTTCGATCTTGACAAGCCCAAGGTTGACTCAGCCTTCCAACCTTCTGAGGTCAGTAAAATGAGGACCTAGATTGTTGGGGGAAATATGCTGTAAACTGCTCAGAGAGTGCTGTAAAGCATTTGGAGTGGTATGTAAGTCTAAATACTATTCTTATTGTTATAAAAGTTAAAAAGGGAGAAGACTGGAATCCCATAACATAAGTAACCACCAAGACTATCTCTTTTCTCACAATAATAATTGGCTGAGACTGACCTGTGAAGGAGGAATGGAATCATTGCAAAACAGCACTTCCATTCTTTAACCACATAAGATGGCCCATAGTATTAAACACTGTTGAGAGATCCAAAGGATCTCCAAAGAGAGAGACACTACTCTCCAAAACTCAACAGAAGTCATCTATAAGAGCAGCCAATGCTATGTTAATGCTGAATCCTGCCTGAAAAGGATCCAAGTAATCCAACGTGCTCTGTAATTATCTGCCACTACTGCCTCAGCAACCTTTCTTAAAAACAGAGAGGTGGAAACTGGCTAATGGTTGTCTAAATTTAGATTGTTGGATCTAGGGAAGATCTCTTCAGGAAGAGTCATACCATAATCTCTTTCAAACCTCTTCCCATAAAAAGGCTATGATAGTCTCCCAGATTCAGAGGGTCATAGTAAACCCAACACCATATGGAAATTGAGCTGGGGATGGGTGAAGCGTGCAGATGGCAGAAGTTAATCTAGAGAACACTTGTCTACTTCCTGGGGGTCCCATGTAATACAACAAGATAATGCCCTCTCATTGCAAAAAAATTCCATCCATGCAAATAGCTCTGAATAAATAAAAACTGGCTATGAAGATAAGCAATATTCAGTTTATTGCATAAAATGTGATATCTGTTGACATGAACCTGTGGGATATATGTGACATGATGGTTTGTCTGCTACAAGCTTGTTCTCTAAAGGCCAAGTTATTTAATTTGGAGAAGCAGAATGGGTCAGAGCACTTTTTCAAAAATTCCTCTAGTGGTGCAGAAAATAATTTCGTGGAAGCCATCACTCTGAGAAAAAGAGAAATGATCCCTTAGAAGATATCTTTCCTAAACAGGTATACAGATATTTTGAAAATGTATGCCTCGTTGAGTGCTAATTATGTGAATATGATCTGACTGCAACATCTGTCATTCCCATTGGTCACTACGGTTGATTCAACTGATATGGCTGGTTAGATGGTATGCCCTCCCTCTTTTATCTCTTCCTGTGCATCCTTCTTGAAGTTGTTCTTGATGGAAGAGAAGGACCAGATAGGAACGTGGCAATCTTCAGTCAAGGATGTATGACAACTCTTACATCAGAAGTGTGGGTTGATTAGCAAACAAGAAACAAGATGCACATACTAATGTGGATTGTGAAGCAGAAGACACACAGACTCCAGCCACAGGATTTTGCTTAATAGGTTGTGTGAACAAGTTGTTTGCAAACTATAGCTTATTGATTAGTGTCTTGTGTGAAACGAGTCAATTGTGGCCTTAAATAACTTCCATTAAACCCATGCTTACTTAGATATGTAGGATAATTTGGGTAGAGCTGCCCAAAAAAATACTTTATATTTGTGAATAGAACAACCTTTCTTATTTTGGTACATTACTGAGATTTTCAACTATACTTCGCATAAAACCCAACTACCAAATTCAGACACATACTGTAGAGATTATAGGTATTATATAGCTCAACATCTCTGGAAGGCAACAGGTTAGGAAAAAGTGGCACTGTATATAGAGAGATGGGGGAATTAAAATAATGCATTTTAAAAAATAAATAAAACAAATTTCTGCTACTCTCTTAGCTGATGGTAATGATCTTGAACTTTATAAATCTTTCACAAGTATTACTAATGTCATGGCGTCCTCTTCCTCTTCAGGAGAATCTTCCGCACTTTTTCTGTTCAAATGCAATTTGTATTTGTATTAATTTTCTAACATTAGAGCATACATATTTGCTGCCTTCATTTTCTTTAAACTGGAGCTTCCAAATTCTTGTCAAGTGCTGTCAGACTTCTACATGGTAAAATCCTGACAGCACCTGAGTTAAGTGTTGTCTTACTCAAGTGCTGGTAAAAAGTTTTGCAGGTCACCAAATAGAAAAATAGATTATCATCCCTTGCCACAGATATATAGGTGACTGGATATGCTTCAATTTGTGTAGAAATGTGATCACAGCATAGAAAACCAATTTGCTGCAGTGATTAAGGTGACCCTGAGTACTCGTTCCATCCTAGGCAAAATCCAGCTGGGTAACCTTTTTCTCTCTCTGTCAGTCCTTGAAAACAGGCAATGACAGACCACTTCTGAAATGTTACCAAGAAATCTGCAAGGACTTGTTCAGATAGTCGACAGGAGTCAGTATTTATTCAAAGGCATGCACACGCGCACACGTACACACAAATTATCACAGCATACAGTGGACCCACAATTCTGAAATATTTTTATCTGTGAAAAAAGCATTACAGGTAGTCCTTGACTTATGACCACAATTGAGTCCAAATTTCTGTTGCTAGGTAAGGCAGTTGTTGGGCAAGTTTTGCCCCATTTTTATGACCTTTTTGCCAGAGTTCAGCAAGGTGTAGTTAAGCAACAGCTTGACAATCTAGCTTGTCCCATTGACTTTGCTTATTGGAAGTCAGCTGTACTTCTCTTTTTCCTCTCCGTCTTTATCTGAGTTGTGCAGTTTTGGTTGTTAGTCACTTGAAATGTAGCTGATTGCTGCAGAAAGCTCAACTGCTCCCTTTCTCTCTCTGACATACTAACACTTGCACCATGAAGAAGGAGGGAAAGGATATCATGAAAAGACAGGGGAAGAGTAAAAGGCAGTAGTTTTGTTCCAGGATGTTGAAGTTGTTCAGAAAAAAAAAACATTGCTTTCTGTGTCTCTTCTGTTTGTAGAACTGACAATATTCACATGCATACACACACATTCACATTCTCAAGAACTAGCACTCTATTAAAGCTGTGTTTATCGGGAATCTGTTAAACCTCTAATAAATGCTTCATAAAGCACCAGTTAGGCATTATGTTGACAATTGCCTCTGTAAAAGCCAGGCAACTGGTTCTTCATTCATCCAAGACAATAAAGTCTTAGTGTTCTGGTCACAGAAAGGAAGCAATAGGCTGGCAGCTGTTGAAAGTTGTCAACAGATGTTGGCAGATCTCGGTCCTGGCAGCCTCAGCACCAACATGGTAGCATGGTAGATTGTTCATTAGGGCGGGAGTTTTGTCAGGACAAAAGAATGATGCTAATTGGAATAGCTAAAGACAAATTTAAACTCTCTTCACTGTGAGCTGGGTGTGAGATGAAGGCAATATTGTACGTCTTTAAAAATGTCTAGTAGGGCATTTTATGTATTTAATTAGATACGTAACGATGGGACTGAGTTTATTGGCTTTCACTCTCAAGAAATTAATTTTAGGACTTCTGGTCCAGTCTAGTAATTACGAAATTCAATAATATATTATTCTATGTTCAAGAAGTAGAATGAGAATAGGGTAGCACATTGCTTTGTATCATTGCTTCTCTTGAGTGGAAGACAGTTTCCCCAGTCACTGTTTTATGACTAGGGTCAGATAAATGCAAGCCATTTCTGAGGTAGAAATGGCGAACTGAAGACGGTTCTGCTAAAAGCGTATCTAATGACTGTGATGGAATGAAGAGCAAATGAGTAATACAGCCTTTTGTAGTTCTTCTCCAGGCAAGGAGAGGACATGACATCACCCTCAAATGTTCCAGACATTTGCTCCACATGAGGAGATTGTATGATAGCGGTCTCTGTCAGGTTTAGAACTCTGGGAAATAATGGTATAGCCACCTTGCCATACTTGAACAAAACATGATGGATTCATTTTGATCCAATAACCCTCTTTGGTATACCTCCTGTTTCATCTATATCAGGGATGGGAAACCATGGCCCTTTTATGACTTGTGGACTTCAACTCTCAGAATTCCTGAGCAATTCCTGTTTCTGGCTCTCAATGTCTGCTGAATGACTGTTTACTTTTAATTCATGTTTATTTCACTTGGCACTTTCTTAATATTATTTAAATCCTAATCAAAAACATTTGTGTGTTCCCCTTTGTTTATCTATTGAACAATTTTATTTTACAGAGTTTGGGGCTCCATAGCCTGTTTAAGTGGAGTGTTCCTGTTTTAGTGTACTGGCTTAATTTAAACGTCTTGGCAAAAGAAAAAATGACGATGAACCCGTTGGGTTAAGTTAATATATAAATGGAATTTAAGATATGTACCAGTACTGGGATTCAGTGCACTAATGCACCATCCTGGCTAGCAGCTTCTCGGAATTCCTAGGTGTTGATGGTAACTCTTAAATGAATGGTTGTGTAACATTTGGATGTTAAGTGTCATTGTGCTATTGATTTATGATTTTTAGGCCATTATGAGGGGTGGGATATAGATTCAAAATAGTGTCTCTGTTGGTTCTTATATTCTATGAGCTATTATGTACTCAAATCAGCATATACCTATATTAGCTTTTGTCCGAGATACATTGGACCAATATGGTAGATCTCAAAAGTCTTTTTGTTGTTTGTGCTATAGAAAAATTGATGAAAAGTCTCCAATTCTCATCTATGGGGAAACTTCTAGTAATTTATAAAACTATTTTTCTGTTCTACACAGGTAGATCTCATTAGATTTCTTCCAGTGAGTATAATTTACCATACTACATCCAGTAGCATCTCTATGATATGACAGAACTCAACTGGCTTGCGTGATTTGATATGACATTTTATCCTTTTATAATAATCAGTCTCCTTTATTTCTAATCTTGCTGTTTGGATTGGGGAAGTCATGGTCCCACAGCTTCATATCTTTCTCAGAGTCTGACTTTATATCTCAGTCCATGTCAGCTTCCTTACTAGCCTTTCCTTACTGCAACTTAGGGAGAGAAAAGAGGTATGAATACGATTTCATTTTTTAAAAAATGCAGTCTTAATTCAGAGATTTACCTGAAATTCTGATTTACCACATTTTGTATTTAATGAAGAGTTTTCTCACACAATCCCACGGAGCCAAATAATTTACTTGGCCTAAAGGACATTTTTTCATTCAAGCATTTCATTTGAATAAGTGTCTTCACAACCTCAGCAAGTGTGTTTTATGTATGAGAAGTGTTTCATTTTCTGCTTTCCATGCTGAAACAAGTATTGTTAAGTTAAAGCAGCTGCAGGTTTAGTAAGCCTGGGGAAAGGAGCTGAGAACAAATTAGGCCCAGCTTTTTTGAAGTAAATAAATTTCAGTAAAAAGAGAAATTGTGAAATAACCATGACACTAAATAATAAACAGAAATTCTTGATTGCTTGAACAGCTAGTGCTATGTATAGAAACAACAAATACAACTTTATAAATGTTACTAAAAAAGCAAAAGTTCAAAATCTTAAGCAAGTCAAAAGAGGTAAGAAGTTCCCTTTATCTTAAAAACTAATTGTGGAAAACCAGTACATGACACCAAAGCAAAAATTTAACTGTAAACTGAGTCCTTGGTTTCCTAGAATCAGGGGTAGGTTCTGACTTACCTCGCTGCCGGTTCGCTTCCTCCCGCGCTGTGTGGGTCGCACCACGTGGGGGCACGAGCGCAGTGCTGAAAATCCAGCTTCTGCGCATGCACAGAAGCAAAAAAACAGCTTCTGCGCATGCGCAGAAATGAAAAACAAGATGGTGGCGCCTATGGTGCCACCGAGAGAGCCAGTTTGGGGGCGTGTCCAGCAGGCCATCGCTGCCAGTTCAGCGAGGTGGGAAATTCCCGCTACTGGTTCTAAAGAACCGGTCCAAACCGGCAGGAACCCACCTCTGCCTAGAATGCTTGATGTAATCTGGATAGAAGCCAACCACTGCTGGAAAGTGTATGGTGTCCTCCCCAATCTGATCCTCTATAAATATATTTGGATTGCCAGTAGTTGTTGTTGTTGTTGTTAGCAAATGGCATTATTTCATTAGCCAGGAGACTATAATGCAATTGCAGAGCAGTAGTTCGGCTGCTTGTTTACCAGCTCAGTCAGGTACATGCACAATTCACAAGAGGGCAAGCTGGCTTCGCACCAGAAAGAAAGATAAGCAGGTCTTCCTGCAGCATCATTCAAGGCCCCCTCCCTCCCCTGAGCCACCTCGAAAACAGGCACTGCAACTGGGAAGGTTCAGAGGGCACGAATCTGACTGCCTGCACAGAGCACCAGCTCATCTCCCCCCCCCCACTCCAAGTGGTACCTATTTTATCTACTCGCATAGAAAATGCTTTCAAACTGTTAGGTGGACAGAAGCTGAGGCGAGTGATGGGAGCTCACCCCGACACGCAGTGCAAGACTCGAACCGCTGATGCAGAAACCATCTCCAGCATCATTAAGCCATTGAGCTATCGCGCCTCAAGATTTACCAGTAAGCATAGCCAAAGGCTCATGCACTGTAAATGTAAAACACCAACAATCTCTTGCAGGTGCTCTGTTTATTTTGCTTATATACTTTGGCTTGGGTTAGGGTTAGACCTCTGTGACCTGCAGAATCTATGTATGGAATAATGGAATGAGAATTCTTGTACTCATAACCATGCTTGTACTTCTTATATATTCACAAACATGTGTATACTTTGTTTATACTTTGTTTGTAATCATATATACGCTTGACAAATAAATAAAAAAATAATAAAATAAAATAAAATAAAATAAAATAATAAAATAAAATAATAAAATAAAATAAAATAAATGGTGGAGAGTTCTAGTCCTGCTCACTCACTCTCAGCCCAATCCACCTCACAAGGTTGTGGGGTATATAGGAGGAAAATGTGTTTAATATTTAAAATAAAATAATAAAATAATAAATAAAATAAAATAATAAAATAAAATAAAATAAAATAAATAAAATAAAATAAAATAATAAAATAATAAAATAATAATAAAATAAAATAAATGTATGGACTTACGCTAGCCTCCCATTACATCCACAGGCTAGATTATGAAGGGAAAAAACAAATCCAGAAGAAGATGGTAGCACACCTCTTTCATAGTTTTGCCCAGAAAATTACAGAGGCACACTCAGCTCATGGGAATCTTACATTTTTACTGGTTATATAAAAATTGGACATGTTTTTCCTCTTGTTTGAAAGCTGCAATATGCTGGGGAAAAGTAGTGCAATGCTTACTGTATACTATCAATATTTTATATGGTTGAAGATGACTAGATAATATAGTCCTTATTATTGGGATTAGAGAATTGATTTAGTTTTGTTTCATCATATAAAGAAAATCAAAACAAACCTTTGTTTGTGGTTAGAGCTGGAATACCACAATCATGGAGCACACTAGATTTAAATGATAGATGTTAAGTAAATAGTAATAAGTCAATTTTGTTATGCTATGTAAGTTCTTTGGGCATTTAAGCACTGCTATTCTGTCATTTCTAATCCCATATAATATTTTGATTTTTAAACAGGGCTAATGATGTTATATTATCTTTTTTCCACATATTTCAAAATACATGTAGTGTTTATGGACTTCGACAGGTGCGGATTTTGAAACCCTTTATTTTCTTCCTAACTATGGCAGCTCCCAGTGCAACTAAATTCAAAGTACACTTTTTAAAAGTATTTCCCATTAAGAATTGTGTTTGTTTGGAACAGGGGTTCTGGAGACTCCTGGGATCCCCAAGACCCTTTCAGGAAGGTCCACAAAGTCAAATAAATAAATATTTTAAAATTTTTCAGATTTAATTTCTAATACAGCAGATATTTATATGTAACACACCTAAACCCCAAGCATTTTGAGGTTCCCAATCATTTTTATGAATGTAAATGTGTCCTGAGGCCAACATGCTTGAGAAGCACTGATTTAGAAGAGTGCTTTCTTGCCAGACTTTCTTCTTTTAAAATGCCTTCGTCTGTTCTGCTTTGATATATATTTCCTCCTTTTGGGACCAAACAAAGCAGTTTTTAAAGTAAAGCATACTTTTCTTATACTTAAATTCTATTTTACGTAATCTAGACACTTTACCTAACTGTCTACATATTTAGAATTGTCTCTTTGAAGCCTCAATTATAGTAAGCAGGAAACCGTTAATACTGCTTTAGGTATGTTTTATTAACAGAATAAGCAAATGCACAAATTTTTCATTTCTGATTGATGCGTCTGTCTCCCACATTGACTCTCAAGCAGTAGTTTTCTTCCACTTTATGCAAGGGCCGTCACGCTTAAGTCTGCTCCATTTCCATTCATGGCACTACATCTGGGAAAAAGGTGAAAGGAAGGGCAGTCATTTAAACTTCCTAGACATGCTTGAGACAAACAACTTAGGCATGCTTTATTGTTCTTACAACTCCCACCCATGTAAGGCATATGGTTTAATGTAATGTTCAAAGTACTGGATGTATATTTCCACATAGAGAAAATATTTAAAGCTATTATACATTGAATTGTTTTTTATTCTATGTTCCATGTTTCTGTTGCTTTGAAAGTGCAGAAATAGCGTTTTATATCTTGTGGCAAATGACTCTAAATAGCTTTGTTCACCATGGTTTTATAGAAATCTAAATTAAGAATTGTAGAGGTTTTTGATAGCGAAAACATAGATGAATGCTGAAAAACCTGTGTTTGTGTATGTCAGTATATAGTTTAAATCTAAAAGCTCTTCCCTTTTTTGAATTGGAAAGTTTAGAAGGAATTACAAGTACCTGGGACGGTTGACTAGCATCAGTCTCTTGTCCTCTTTCCACTTTGCAGAATTTCTGTAATCAATATGAATTTGTGTATAGCCTATGGTTAGTCATTGCTCTTAAATGCTAGGAACAAGGTGTGTACAGGAGAGTTAAGGAAGGGGATATTTTTTCTATAATTTTCATTTGCAGATTGCAAGATTTTATTTATTTATATTTATTTATTCCCCAACTTTATTGTTTTTACAAATATCTCAAGGCAGCAAACATACCTAATATTTCTTCCAGAATTTCCAAATTGTGTTGGGCACACTCCACTGGTGCTTTTCCATTATTTTTATTGTTTCAAAAATCCTCATGACTTCTGAAAGTATCATAATAGATATTACCGTGGAACTGACATGTTCTGTTGAGTCTGATCATTATCTGCTCACAGCAAAGAATATCTTCTACATAAAAGATAATTTCCTATACCAAATGATAACAGTGAAGAGGTGTTATTTAAATGGTGTGATTCATAATGATACAAGACTTTAAAAATGAAGATCAGTAATTTGAATTGTGCCCCAAAGCAGGCTAGTTATATGGTCGGAAAACCTGGTGCCAATCAATATTTGGGTCACTGCATTTGCTACTGATATTGCTGGCTAGTGATTTGCCTGCTTCTTCATATCCTAAAGCAGGGGTGTCAAATTCAAGGCCCATGGGCTGCATCTGGCCTGCAGGGTGCTTAGATCTGGCCTGCGGGGCCGGTCTGGAAATAGCAAAGGACTGGCCTGTGGTGCCTCTGCTAGCAAAAATGGGGTGTGGGCAGGGGGACGCCTCCCCGCAACTGCTTTTGGCATCCAGAGTCCTCCAGGAGGCCTTCTAGGCCCAAAATGGGGCCTCCAGAGTGCTGCAGGAGGCCTTCCAGGCCCAAAATGGGGCCTCCAGAGCAGAGGTGGGTTCCTACCGGTTCGGTTTTATACTATAGAACCGGTAGCGGGAATTTCCCCCCACTCGCCAAACTGGCAGCGATGGCCAGCTGGACACGCCCCTGAACCGTCTCTCTCTCGGTGACGCCATAGGCGGCGCCATCTTGTTTTTTGCTTCTGCGCATGCGCAGAAGCTTTTTTGTACTGCATATGCACATGTGTGTGACCCAGGCGCATGCATCTGCGACCCCCCTGTGCGCACCCATGACCCCCGCGTGACCCGCACCCGTGGCCCATCCATGTGGCGCTCACCCGTGACCTGCCCGTGCGATGCGCACCTGCGACCCACCCGCGCAACGCGCACCCATGACCCACCCGTGTGATGCGCACCCGTGTGATGCGCACCCGTGACCCACCCATGTGGCGCACCCGCGACTCGCCCGCGCGGCACGTCCCTGAGCAAACTGGCAGTAAGAAAATCCAGAACCCACCCTTGCTCCAGAGTGGTCCAGGAGGCCTTCCAGGCCCAAAAGGGGGCCTCCGGAGTGCTCCAGGAGGCCTTCCAGGCCCAAAACGGGGCATCCGGAGGGCTCCAGGAGGCTGTCCTTGACTTAGAAGCTTACAAAAGGGAGGAAAAGTAAAATATTTTACCTTTCAGGCTTGCAGGATTCTGCTACTATAGCCTATGTCAACAATTTATAGTTCTAGTCTTCCTATGGAGTTAGTTTCTTGATCTGGTCTCTCTCTCATAAGGTGATCAAGTAGATCAAGTAAGTACTAAAAAAACAAAATCACAGAAATGTACGACTCTCTATTTTTATAAGTTTAAAAAACCATGTCTGCAGAGGTGCGGTCCCGTGTCACGCCCACCCCACCCCACCACCGGCCCTCCAAGGTCAAACCCAATTCTGATGTGGCCCAATGAAATTGAGTTTGACACCCCTGTCCTAAAGGAAGGAGACCATCTTGTGAAAAACCATCAAAATGCAATTAATCAAGGATATTACCTCTAGAACCTACCGCTAAAATTGTCTGCTAATGACAGGAAGAATCAGTCCTATGGGGGAAAAAATTAACTTCAGCCAACATGCAAAGAAGATGAACCAGATTTTCAGCTCAATCTTAATTGATCCCATTTCACAGCAGAGAGTAACATTAGAGACACAGGGTGGTATTTGTAGGATATTTCCTAAGAATTTGGATTTGGAATAATTATTATAATGGCTGTAAATAGCTTTAGAGCAAATGGAATAAAGAAAGCAACTCCTGTTCTGCAAAAAGTTTCAGTTCCTGAAGCTGTTCTTTGGGCATTATGAGCTACATAATTCAGATGTGCGTTTATCCCATCTGAAGCTGGTAGACAATTCTAAGGTATCTGAAAACTTTAACTTGTTTGATTTTGTGTCCATTTAATTGCCATGTGTGGATTCTGGAACACTAAGCAAATACCAATGTTTTTGTATTTTCATAATTTTGTTAAATAATCATTTGTGCAATAAGTGGCAAATAATCTTAGTGCATGTTTTAAGCCGAGTGCAGTTTGGGAGAGAAGGACTGCACATAAAGTATCATTGGGATATATATGTCCATGTGCTAGCTTTGGGAGGTAGTGGGGGAAATCAAGAGTTTTTGACAGTCCTTTTAATCTAGTTATTTTGCCCGTATAGTAGTAACCAGGATAAAATATAGTTAATAGGTTATAACAGGAACTTAATAACAGAATAACAGGGCTTGAAGGAACCTTGGAAGTCTCTTAATTCAATCCCCTGCTCAAGTAGGAAACCCCATAGCATTCTGGAGAAATGGCTATCCAAACTCTTCTTAAATACTTCCAGTGATGGAGCACCCATAACTTCTGGCGGCAAGCCATTTCACTGATTAATTGTTCTCACTATCAGGAAGTTTTTCCTCAGTTCTAGGTTGGATCTCTCCTTGATAAGTCCATCTGTTACTTCTTGCCCTGCCCACAAGTGCTTTGGAGAATAGGTTGATCCCCTCTTCACTATGGCAGCCCCTAAAATATTGGAAGACCGCTATCATTTCACCCCTGGTCCTTTACTTCATTAGACTTAGACATACTCAGTTCCTGCAATTGTTCATGGTATGTTTTAGCCTCCAGTCCCCTCATCATCTTGGTTGCTCTTATTTATTTATTTATTTATTTTATAAAATTTATATGCCGCCCAACTCCCGAAGGACTCTGGGCGGCTTACATCATAAAAAAATAAAACATATAAAAACAATTTAAAAAAGAAAGGGGAAAAAAAACCCCCAACTATATTTAAAATAAAACATTCACACAACCATGCATGGGCCAATCAGAACAACTATTGGCCCCAGGCCTGCCGGAAAAGCCAGGTCTTAACGGCTTTACGGAAGGCCAGTAAGATGGGGGTAGTACGGATCTCAGGGGGAAGTTGGTTCCACATTTTCATATTAGTTTTCTGCTCCTGTGTTAACTATTATCTGTTGTTTTGAGGTAATTTTTGTTTTTCTAAAGGCTGTATACTTTAGTATTTTGGCACTTGTGTGGGTGTACCTTGGCACACCTACAACTGCTCGCGCAGCTGGATTCTGGACCAGTTGTAGTCTCTGGACACTCTTCAAGGGTAGCCCCATGTAGAGCGCATTGCAATAGTCAAGCCGTGAGGTGATAAGGGCATGAGTGACCGTGAGCAGAGCCTTCTGATCTAAATAGGGCCGCAATTGGTGCACAAGACGTACCTGTGCAAAGGTCCCCCTGGCCACTGCTGTCAGGTGTTGATCTAATCTCAGCTGTGAGTCCAGGAGGACACCCAAATTGCGAACCCGTTCTGAGGGGATTAAATTTTCTCCCCCCAGAACCACAGAAGGACGATCAAGCTGGTCCTTCTCTGTACTCTTTCTAGAGTCTCAGTAGCATTCTTTCTAGAGCACTCCAGAAACTGGGTATTAACAGGAATAAGAATCAGAAGGAATTCTAGTGATTGAATTTTTCTGACACTTAAACTGTCTTCTGCATATGTAGGTGTTATTGACTCTGCCACAGAAATATTGGTGGTTCAAATGATAACCCTGTGATGCAGCAGCAGAATACATTATTGAAACATATTGTATGCCAAAAACACCAGAGAATAAGACTCATTTCACTAAGAGTCTATTCTTTTCTGAAGACTGTACTTAGAAATATGCCTCTCTGCAGCCATACTTCATTCTTTTATAGATTTAAGATCAAATCTCTTGCAGAATTCCACATGGCCTAAACCTTTTTGGGGTCTTCCTTTCCACACTCACATGGAACTGTCTCTGATCTTGACATGTGGAAAATAACATTGCACATTACCTTGCCATTTCTTCGGTAATGCAGCCCATTGCCAGTTTCATGTGCTGTTCCGTATAACTATCAGTTGTAGTCTATACTTTAATATAGTGGCTTCGATAAAACAGACCAAGACAAGTAACTCTAAGTAACTTTGCATTAGTATATAACTAGTAGGCAAGCTTTAAAGCATGAAAACAAATCTATTTGTGGACGGGAATAAAGATATCAGACATTCTGTGTTGCTTCAATGACACTGATCATATTGGTGAACACTGAAGTTTGGTATCTTAAGAAATAAGTTCTAATGGACAATGGGTATAAACCAGTCAAATGTAAATATATCTGTTGGAAGTCTGAGTACAACATATTCCATTTTTAATGGTGTGAGAGCAAGCAACATAGAAAAGTAGAGACAGAAAACTGATGATTATTTTTCAATTCAAAGTATGATGTACAGTGCACATGGAAAAAATGAGGATGGATAAAATTATACCATTAAACATTCCATAGAAGAATTAATTTATCCTATAATGAATTCTTTATTCATATTGTTTGATTTTACACAAGTAATTCTTTTCAAAGCTTTGTTTGAAGATTTTTTTCTAATGGTTCAAAACCAAAAATTGTTTATGCAAAACAGTATTTGTTTGGCCAGTATTTTTTATTGTTTCGTTTGATGATTTTTGAGTTAAGATTCATAGATCTGGGGATAATATTTTTCATTTGTTTTCTTCATAAATATGCCTTTGAAGTTCCAGACCTTTGTACAGTTTTTGCATCATTACAGCTTCATAATGGTTTTATGCTGCTACTAGACTGCTGAAGCATTCTGTTTTCATTTAAAAAGTCAAAAATGAAAGAACAGCATACATTTCCCAAATTAAATCTGTACTGTAAATCTGTATGTCATTAATTTGGTGTTATAAACAATCTTCATTTTACAGTGGGGGAAAAAAAGCATTAACAGCAAGTCATGATGTCACAAAAATGACAGCAAGCAGAGCCGAGGTGGCGCAGTGGTTAGAGTGCAGTACTGCAGGCTACTTCAGCTGACTGCTAGCTACAGTTCAGCGGTTCAAATCTCACCGGCTCAAGGTTGACTCAGCCTTCCATCCTTCCGAGGTGGGTAAAATGAGGACACCCAGATTGTTGGGGGCAATATGCTGACTCTGTGAACCGCTTAGAGAGGGCTGTAAAGCACTATGAAGCGGTATATAAGTCTAAGTGCTATTGCTATTGCTATTACTGATGCAAATCCTGCCGTTATATATTTGTTCCAATATCTGATACAAATGCATAAATTGCTGTATTTGGTTCATGATGCATGTTTTGTCGCTTTCCCACTTTCCCCTGTTGGTTTCCATGTGTCTGATTAATATTTCCAGAGTCTTTATCTGTTAATTTCAGCAATAATTTATTTTGAAGTATTGTTGTTGTTAGAGTGATGCATATAAACATAGCTCAGCCTGGGTAAGGCCAGGGTTGGCAAATGTCTACATGTCTCAAATAGCAGACTTGAGTATGTGAGGATAACCTTGATTGATATGCAGCATGCTGTATATTTGCAAATTCAGCATCCAGTTTAACAATTTTTATATGGAATATGGTGTGTGGAACTGGTAGTATTAAAACAAGCCATCTGAGTCTGGGTTTACTTCCCAGTTGCCTCATGAAATATTGCTGAATTGGCACATTCAAGGAATTTCCTGGGCAATGTGTTCCTCCTATAGTAAAAATAATGGAATGGACACTGATATTATCAGAATCTTTTGATTACATTGATTTAATTTTATTTAATGTACTTGTTTATTTTATTTATTGGAATGCTCCCAATTCCACCTGACTCTTAGCACTTCCCAACAATAAAGTGACATAAAAATACCAAAATAAAAAAAGTTACCAATTACAACTACAAAAATAATTAACTATAAAATTATCACAAGTTAGCAATCCAGCAACAAAATAAATATAAAACATCATGTTGCTGGCTAATATACGATTTGCAGCTTGGATAGCAAGAAAGCTGAACACAAGAAAAGACACCAAGTATAATCATAAATAATAGGAGTTTATTAATGAAAACCCAGGATTGACAGCGTAAGACAAATTTCTCCTCTCAATGAGCCAAAGTGATACAGAGTGTTAGATAGTGGGTAGAGATGACAGGAGACAGACTTCCAAAGCAGCTCTTTATTTCAGCTCTTGTATCAGCAACCAGCAAAGAGCAGTCTGACAGCTTGCCCTTTTATAGGGAGCTGTCAGACAGACCAGCCAATAGCGTTTGAGCTTTTTCCCGCTCAAACGCTGGACCTGGTTGGAACCATGCAACACAGTTATAACAGTTAGAACATAACACCCCTCCCCTCCTGGATGGAGCAGTCCAGCATACGTAATCACGCAGGTAG
>QLTV01002109.1:1410545-1424453 GCA_003457575.1 Thermophis baileyi | reverse complement strand
CCGCCCAGATGCCACCATTTAGAGTTCTTTTACCCTCTGCGCATGCACAAAGCATTCTGCGCATGCGCAGAGGGTAAAAGAACCCAAATGGCGGCGTCCAGGCGGGTGGGCGAAGTCTTCCGCTTCTGTCGCTACCGGCTGTCCGGTGACCCGCAGGCACGGCCGAACCGGGAGCATTTCACCCCTGCGAGTGATGGTGGCACCAAGATGGCGGGCTAACGCGCGCAGCAACCCCTGTGAAATGGTCATTCGACCCCCAAAGGGGTCGCGACCCACAGGTTGAGAACCGCTGTCTTAGAATAAAAGGGAGATACCATTATAAGAAACTTCGTACATCACACTTTTAAAACAGGCCAAATAAGAAGATGCCTTTTTTTAAATATAGAGTATTAGGATAAAGAAATATCCTTCTGAATGAGTAGTTTTTAGGATTTAACTTTATATCAACTGGATTTCAATCACTTGATGCAGTCTAAAGAGCATAAAAATATTCACTGTAATTTTAACTTCACAGATGTAGGTGCCTTGAAATCTGAAGTTCTGCGACCCGTCTTCTAACATAATTCTTGGGTATCCTTTAAGAAAGTGATTACCATGTGTAGCAAGCTACATTGACCCCAGCAAAAACAAACTTCGCACAATACTAGGATAATGAAACTTTGCTAGAGATTCAGGGATTAAAATTCGAAGCTAACCACCCCTCCCCCACTTAAAGGATGCAAGAGGAACAAGAAATAGAGGACATCCTATAAAATTCCCTATCTATTTGATCAGAGGACACAGGCTAGACTAAATCCCAGGTAACATGGCAAGAAAATGCCTTAGTCATTGCCCTAGGTCCAGCCCAGGTCCAGTGAAGACTCACTAAATGTGAGCGACTTTGCTGACAAAACATTGTGCTAACTGTCAGTACAGCTACGCGGGAGTCTTGCAATTAGCAGGTAACTGGCCATCCTAAACAGGGCCGTTCAACGACAAACCTAACAATCTGTTGACGCAATAGGGGACGAAAATATGAAAATGCTCCATTTTGAAATATGAAAATGGTCCACTTTGAAATAGACCCTAGCATACTCAAATCAGATTTGATCTTTAGCTTTCTCAACTGGTACTCTAGGGATCACTTCCGCTGAGCTGTCCTGGAAGATCTCGGCACCACCCAGTTTGTCCAATAGAGAGGGGCAATTACTCCAGAGTAAAAACAAGGCTAACATGTGTTTATCTATGTGGCTTATGTCCACAGAGGATAAACTCAGTGAAGCCATAAACTCCTGGGCCCTATTTGACATAGTCCCTATCATATGGAAGAGCATGCCACTAAGTATAGCTCAGGAGTGCTTACAGTCCCTTTGCAAGTGTCATTAATTTTGTAAGACATGTGTAGATTTGTACTACTTAAACGCCATATAAACATAATAAATTGCAATGTCCACTTCATTAGTATGTAGTCTATAACAGATTCAGATCCTTTAGACTTAGTTGTAGCAAAACCTTTGCATTTCAATGTTCTACAGTAAATATATCAGTTCATCATTTCATCTTTCCCCTCCGCCAGGAACTGTTTATTTGATATCAGCCCTGACTAATGCAGATTGTTCCAGTGTGTTGCTGGCTGTTTCTGCTCAGGATGGTGGAGGTCTTTGGTCTGATGTTGATGCGGATGTAACTGTGAGGATCTTTCAAACTGCTGTGGCTCCTGCTGTCTTTGAGCACTCATCTTACAGCTTTTCCATCACTGAAGATGCCCCTGAAGGAAGTTCTGTTGGAACAGTGAAAGCTAGAAAGCCTTTGAGTAAGTGTCCTTGAGATCCATTCCAGCACATTCCAAAACTCTGCTGATTGTTTACAGGTTATAAATACAGGATGCCAATATTCTTTTAGTACATTAGATATGCAGAAATGCGAAAATTAATGCTAAGCGTGGAATCAGTACCACCACCTGCTGGGGTGGGTAGTCTCATATATATATATATATATATTAAATAAATAAATACATGTTAATAATAGAATTTCATAATGATTTTTCTGAATATATGTTTTCGTGGAATGTTTCCTTGAGAAGTGACATTAAAAATCATCTAAATAATGTTAAAAGCCTTTTAAAACAAATTGTTAGACTTTGAAACATATAGAACATTATTTATTTACATCATGGAAAAGAAAGTGTTCTACCATATCCTTCATCCCAAACATATCCCTAATCACATCCATACTCAATCATCATAATCTTTTAACGACCCCATAATCCCTTGCGGGGTGGAGTCTGGGCAACGGAATGCAGCTAGCAGAGTGTTTAATGGCCGGATGCCCTTCCTGTTGCCAATGCGGAGTTTTGTTCAGCAGATATATTCTCATTGTGCCCAGAGAGAAACTAGGATCGAACTCACAGCCTCCTGATTGTGAGGCGAGAGCTCCACCTCTAGGCCACCGCACCACTCCCACATCCATACACAATTAGCCCAAAGTCACCCAGCAGGCTAAGGCAGGACAAAACTCCCAGTTTCCTGGTTTCTAGCCTGGTGCCTTAGCTACTAGATCTTAATAAAGTTTTTAAAGACATTCCTTTGATAGATCCCCTTTGCTTGTGTGCCTTGTGTATTATTAATTCCTTGTTCTATAGTGGGGTCAGGCTTGAATTAACCTCATATCATTTATAAGATCTGACTGCATAAGAACTTAGATGGATGTCTATACAGTAGAATTATTCAACTTAACTGGATGTAGTTAGCAGAGATTTTAAGTAAATTCACATAGGTAGCCTTTGGCTTACTTCCGTTTGTTCAAGGTTATGGTGGAAAAAAACGGACTTTTAACTGGTCCTAAAAGTTCCAGCCATTGCAGCATCCTCACAGTCATGTGATCATGATATGGGTTCTCAGGTGTCCAGATTGAAATTCTGATGTCACAGCAAGCCGCATCATGTGATGACCACTTGCAACCTTCTCTGCTGGCTTCTCACAAACAAAGTAAATGGGGAAGCCCATAGGGAAGGTCATAAGTCACCCCCAGTATGTTGTTCCTGCCTCTTTTTCTCCTGAAAAACCTGCTACGGAGTACGAGATCCCAAAGATGTTTCACTTTTCTCACCCTTAATAGCAAATGCGCCCTTCTATGGCCTCCACTCACCTGCCTGCATGTCCTGATGACCCAAAGGATCTCCATACCCTTCTGCAGCAGCAGCATATCAACCCCAAATTCCTTACCTGCGACTCCTGTCATTTCCCGTTTAATGACCTGTGTGTCCTAAAGTTATAACAGCAATTGGGACTGCTGGAATTGTGTTACTAAGCAATGCAGCCACATGATGTCATGTTTTACAACCGGATCGCATAGAAATGGCAATCCTGGTCACATGTGTGTGTACAGTGTGTGTGTGTGTGTGTGTGTGTGTGTGTGTGTGTGTGTGTGTTTATAATCAAAAGGGATAGAAATATAGCTCTTAGAAATACTCCATAGAATCTTGTTTTCTCTCTATTTTTCTGCATGCTTTAGATTCAGTGAAAGCAAAAACAAATAGGAAGTATCTAAAAGCAGGCTTAAAATATTAAGTTCATTTAATATTGTAGCATGGATTTTTCAAGCAAACTGGAATGCATTTCCATGAAATGAAACCTCTACACTATTAAACTATTCTGTTTGATTCCTTTTTACAGATTTCCTGGATACAGTTTCTTATAGAATTTCCTCTGGCAATTCCCATGGAGTTTTTACTATTGATTCTCACAGTGGAATCATACACACCAAAAAACAACTTGACCATGAAACACATGATCATATACTTCTTACAGTCCAGTCACAATTGGGAAGCTCTTCCGTCTTCAGCAGTGCCCAGGTCAACATAACTCTGATTGATATCAATGATAACCATCCAGTATTTATGATAGAATATGATCAAATATATATATCTCAAAGCACGCTACCTGGAACAGCTCTTTATATTGCTCATGCAGAAGATAAAGACAGTGGGCTCAATGGGCTCATCCATTATGCCATTGTAAGCAGTCAGTCAAGTATTTTTACTATTGATCCAGCTCTTGGGATTCTTTACCTTACTAGAGATCTGAGTGGTCATAAGCAGCATGAGCATGTAGTGGTACACATCAGAGCAGAAGATCATGGAAATCCTTCCCTGAGCTCTGTGTTGATTTTGGGAGTGCTAATTGACAAACAAAATAGAAGTCCTGTGTTGACTTTTGAAAAGTTGTTATATCAAGTGGAAGTTAGTGAAAAATCCTGTCTAGGTGCCAGAATCCTGCAAATAAGGGCCTGCAAGCTAAATCCCCATCACATTTCTGCTACTCTTACATACTCTTTGGAACATAACGTAGATTCTGTTTCTTTTAAAATTGATCCAGAAACAGGTGTGGTTTACTTACGTAATCCTTTGGACTATGAACATTTGCAAACTCATAGTTTTAGAGCTTTTGTTACTAGCTCAACGGATAAGTCAGTACAAAATGCAAGCACATTAATAATAATCAATGTAATTGATGAAAATGATAACTCTCCTGTGTTTCTTCACGATGTCTATTTTATTGAAGTTGAGGAAAGAGTATTACCCCAAGGTGTGATTGGCACAATTAAAGCAATTGACAAGGACTCTGGAAGAAACGGGCAGCTTTCCTACTTCATCTTATCAAATGAAAATTATTTCAGAATCAATTCCAATACAGGTAATACATTTTACAATCTTCCCTATATTCAGGGGGAATGTGTTAGTTTTCTAGTAATATATGAATTCATTGAATTAGTTTAATTATTTAATTTTTTTGTCAATTAACAAACTGCATCTCAGCATTTAGTAAAGCTGGGCATTATAGGTGCAAAGAAAAAAAAACAACACTAAAAAATAGAATGCAGTCTTCTTTACTTGCAGCAATAAAAAAAAAGTTTTTGATACTCCCAGGTATCATAATATAAAATTAAAAAATATAAAACATCAGCACAAATGCTGAGCAGTCTGTGCTTATTACATATATTCTACTGATTTGAGGAATGAACTTCTAGGACAAAAGTCAGTCAGATTCTCTCAGTATGCGCCATCAACTGATACTATTTACAAACTCACCCCTTAATCTGAGTTTTCTCTGTATTCTGCTGCCCCGATTTCTCAGGGTTGCCCTCCTGCTTTAAAACTATACAATTGCCTATTTCCATTCTTGCTGACATATTTGCCCTTTTCTTCTTCTGACTTTTTCTTCCATTTGGAGAATTTTAAGTTAATTCAAACTTCATAGCTAATGCTTACCCTTTTTGATAGGAAATTGACTAGCATGGCTTTACGCAGATATTTGTACGAAATGCTTAATAATAGCATGTCACAGATGTAAATAATGTATATTTTTTAAAGAGAATGAGAGAGCTGATACAGAATAAAATTCAAGAAAAGGTATGGTAATAAATAAATTTTATCAGGAACGAATATGGAATGGAAATTACACATAACTTGCCAGATTAATTGCCAAAACAGTTGTTTTCTAAGATTCATCTACATGTAAATAATACATTCCACAAAACCTGTCCTTTTATCAATTGAAAAAACGAATAAAGCAGCATGGCTGGTAGAGATATAAAGAAATAATTTGGAAATCATGGAGTATAACCACTGCTGTATTATTATATTATGAGGCAATTCATTTTTAAAAGTTCCCAGATAACTCATATTAAGTTGTTGCAAGGCTTCAGAATATCTGCAGCTCTGCACAAAGTGAAGAAATGTTTATTAGTCTCTCAAAAGCATTTGCACTGAGAATCCCCAATACAAAAAGATTTTAGCGAGTTTACTTAACAACTAAAATAACTTCATCCCTTTTGTTTTGCTGGTCTGGGAATCAGAATATTATCTGTGTCAACCCTGAAGCTGACCTGACTGAGGCCATTTTGAGGCTTCAGTGTTGCCACACTGAAGCTGGGGGATAGGGAGGGGAGAATAGAGATAGTTGGGGTTTGTAGCCAAAACAAAATACTTTCTCCTGAGAACCAAGGACATTCCCACAGGTGGTCGGAGAGGGGAGGAGTGAAGTTACCAGGCAACTGGATGACACCTTGATTGGACCATATGACTGATTGTTTAGGGGAGGGAGAAAACTTTTACTTTTAATTAGGTGAAAACCGCAGGAACATTCAGAGTCGGTTTTCACCAGCCTGTGCCAGTATGATATATCCAAATAAAACTATTCTTTAAGGGATCTACCAGCCTTGGATTTATGTTTGCTATGGGTGTATTACTTGGAACCCTGACAATCTGATTGCTTCTGGCTGATAGCATCTGGCTTTGACACTAACTTTTGTGTGAAGTCCAAGTCATTTACTGCACAATGACAGTAGATGCACAAGTAATGCTGAATGACTGCTCTTGCTAGCCTCTGGGTAATGGATCAAGTGACAGAAGCAGCAAATGGTACCTTGTGCTACTTATTAAGACTATCAAAATGCACCCCACAATACTCTTTCTTTTCATTGTTCCTTTTCACCAGGGGAAATTATAAACTGTGTGGCATTAGACTATGAGCAGCAAGTTCAGCACCATTTGATTGCTCTGGTAACAGACCATGGGGTCCCTCAACTTAATGCTACCATATCTGTCTATATCTCAGTTATGGACCTCAATGACAACCGTCCATGCTTCTCCCAGGATCTGCTATGTTTCAAGGTTTGCAAAATATGTGAAGTCTGTTACTGTGCAGGTTTGAGAAAGGGCTTTGGGGACATTTTATACATTTTATTACAGTGAGACGGAATATGGAGGATATTAATTTTAAATTTGAATGTGAATTCTACCCAGTGTATGTTCAATTTGCATTACAGGCAAGTTAAAAAAAATGTATGAAGAAAAATTGGTTTTGGTCACCATCTTGTGGTCAAACGTTTGAATTAGAATTTGGACATCCTGTTACAAAATGTGAAAGAATTTGATCTGAGATCCCGATGATTAACATGAACTTCTTGTGGCAACCATATGGAACTGGTTTATTATTACCTTTGTCAGATAATGTTCCCAATTTCAAATATTAATAAAATCTAATTCAGGTTAGCTTTTTGGAATCATAATTGGTTAAATACTGCTACCTGCTATGGCATATATTTTTTAAAGTGAAACCTGTATAGGTATTACAGAAAAATCGATGAAGTAGATGCTATGACAATGCTATGACATGTCTTGTATAAATATAGTATGTATTTATTTGTATATGCTCAGCTAGTCAGTGAGATGAAGTATTTTTAATACATCAGGTTAGTTATGTTCTGACTGGAAAACAGAGCCCCAACCAACCTCAACAAATTACAACTTACCTATGGCCAGAGCTAGAAGTAAGCATCCTGCAATCAGTCAATAAATTTGACTATAGTAATATTTTGATAAGTAGGCTGAAAATCATGCTGATCCAGCCACTCAGAAAAGGGGCAAATAGATAATAGAAAAATATCTGAATATATGGCATGAACCAGCCCATTTGTGAATATATTTGTGAAAATTGTCTCCAAACCATAAGTCATGATTTTGTTTTGGGACACAAATTATTTGAATTCCTTGTAATTTGAAACATTTAGTTTTAACTGAATTGTTCGATTTTAGGTTTTAGAAAGGCAACCAGCAGGAACACGAGTGGCCAGTATATTTGCCAAAGACCTTGATTCTGGAAACAATGGAATAGTGCTGTATTCGTTATCCTCAGGTAATATTATTTATGAAGTAAAAATGGTATGGCTGCTTCTGGTCATTGTCACCCATTTAGCACCACCCATGTGTAACTTAAGGAATGCTATGGACTCAGGTGACCATTGCCTTTTTTACTTTTTACTGAGGTACTGGGATTCTATGGATTGGAGGGTAGCTGAGCCTGCTGGGGACATCCCATAGAGACAATACCTATGCCATAGGGACAGGAACAAGAACATCATCAGAGTTGGAGGTCATCTAGTCCAACCCCCTGCTCTAGCAGGAGACCATATACCATTTCAGACAAATGACTGTCCAATCTCTTCTTAAAAGCCTCCAGTGATGAAGCACCCACAACTTCTGAAGGCACGCTGTTCCCCTGGTAGATAGTTCTCACTGTTAGGAGGATTTCTCCTTAGTTCTAGGTTGCTTCTCTCCTTGGTCTGTTTTTCTCTGACTTCCATATTTCTTGGAATTATTTAGGAAATGGGAGAATCTAGACTTCATGAATTGTCATGGCTTATTTTGGGAGAACACAGATGTCACATATTCAGTTTGTCATAAGAATATATTAATATATTTATCTGAATTGTGATAAACTAGATGGGTGACATTTGTGTTTTGGATCTTATTCTCCCAAAGTAAGCCATGACAATCTATCCAATGTTTATCTTTAAACTCTGGTAGGTTTATGTTATAGCATAGCTACTGTGTTCAAAACCACAGTTGATGCAAAATGTCCTCTGCTGCTCGAGGGTATCAACTACGTGGGATTTTTTTTTATTCTTTTCTGATATATATTTACCAAGAAAGTACTCTAGTCTTCAGCCAGCAAAGCAAAACTTTATTGGCAGATAACAGTCCTTATTTAAGATTTTCCCTGCTGACAATCTCTGTGCAATTTTTAATTTAATTTAATTTATTCAATTTCTATAGCATCATACTTGTGTGCCTCTGGCAAGTTCTTTTCCAACTGAGATTCTCCATTAGGAGAACGAAATACAATGAAGATACGTTAATTTTCTATATCTTCCCATGACTTGGACTGCTATAGAAAGAAGTATTCTATAAAAAAAGTCCCATACCTAAAATGAGATTTTATGCTCCTTCTTCTCAATGTTGTCCCTTTGCAAGCTTCTTTTGAAAATTAGGATTACATTGTGCATATCTGAACTAACAGGGTTCACTTTTAATCCAAATTTAGAGGATACTATGCAACCCATGCTCCATTAGGACATACTTTCAAAGATATTTCCTTACCAGATTCCTCAATGTCTTTTTGTTGTGACAGTGTCCTCACTAGAAAAGTTGGGGTACATTCAAAGATGTACCTGCCTTGAAAATGATCCATGTTGAACCGTTACACACTCAAACATCAGCACAGGAAATGTTTTATGACATTTATAAAATTTGCCAAATTTTAATTCCGTGGGCATCATGGATACTGTATTTTGTATGTATTCCGTAGGTTAGCCCATTTCACTATGGTTGTACTTTGGTTCAAAAAGTTTTTCTCTGTGGTATACCATTTCGGCCAGTTACAGGAATTAGAGTTTTAGTAGTATATAGATTACCCTCTCAGAGCAACTTGCCATACTATATAGAGAGTTTACCAGAAAATATCCTTATTCTCAGGTATAATATTTGAAGGGAAGCATAGAAAGTTACACTATTAAGATAGAGGGAAAGGTCTCCTTGATTTGAGGCTGTGCAATCTTGGAGAATTTGGGGCCAAATATGGATTATAAGTTTGAATTGCTCATCATTGGTGTAAATGACCTTCATTGCATATTGATTGGGTATATCCTTATCTCTTTAACATGGAGGCATGAGGGGTTAAAATTGTACCTTAAGAAATCAGATTGCTTTTTTAAAAGTGCCAGAGACTTCTGTAAGCTTCCAAAGGATATTAGTTTAAATTTCTATTCCTTGAATTGAAAGTTGATTTTTATTTAAGTGAATCTTTTTAAGACTACAAGACAGAGAGAAAAAATATGCACATTTAGGGAAACATGGTTATATTCTGCTTGCCATGTGTGAGAATTTTGCATCACATAGAAAGGGTAGGCAGTAGCAGCAGGAGTTGAATTCTCAGCTGTCCACTCAGCACTTAAAATTGTTTAAGGTTCTTCTAAATAACACTTTCCTAACATGCTCATGTATCTCTTTCAGAAGAAAGTTTAGGTCACTTTCAGATTGACAGCAGTAGCGGTGAGTTAAGAACTACCAAAGCTCTTTTATACAATTGGCATTCAAACTACCGAATGGTAATCACAGCAATTGACAAGGGAGATCCTTCTCTTCAAGGGGAAACAGTCATCAATATTGAGGTATTGGCTTAAGCATACAGTGTTTTTTGAGAAGTAGTACTTTTGAATAAGAAATGACACAGTTAAACGAACCAACTAAAAGAGACCGAAAGAATGATACTTTGGACATATGGATACCCTGTCCAGAGCGCCATACTTTCAATCTCTTTTCATTGTTTCATTTGTACATCCTTTATTTATTTTAAAGTATGGGTGGTGCAGAATTTGGCTTGAATATTTCCTTCATTAAGGGAAATATATCCCTTTAAATAATACAATTACACAGTACATATGGAAAAATTAAAAATATAACTAAAAGCAGGGGTGGGTTCCTCCCGGTTCGGACAGGTTCTCCCAAACCGGTAGCGGCCCGCTGGTGACGTCACGATGACATCACCGAACCGGATCAGTCAGTGCCGGTCTGTGGGGGCCGCCATCTTTTTTTTGAATTTTTTTTTTGAATTTTTTTTTAAAAATTTCCCCTTCTGAGCATCACAGAAGCCGGCTTCCGGCACTGTGCATGCGGTCGCCATCTTTTTTCAGCTTTGGGGTTTTTTGGGGGTTTTTTGGATTTTTTGTTACTGCGCATGCGCGCGCCCATGAGGCACGCCCACGTGGCGCGGGAGGGAGCGAACCGGCAGCGAGGTAAGTTGGAACCCACCCCTGACTAAAAGCAGCAGAAAAATAATGATGCACATTTTTGTTTTAGTTCCTTTCACTGGTGCACACTCCCAAAGATTCATCAATCTTGAGCAAAGAAATACTGAGCTTGGACAAAAATTAAATTTGGTTTAATTTAAATTTAAGATCAAAGTAAACACATTCAGCTGATATTACCTATCTTCTACAATAATTTTTCTTCTTCTGTCACATGTATTTACAATTCTTTGGCCAATTTGGAAGGTTCTGGGTTTTTTTTATCAAAGGCTTTAAAAGAAATGCGTAATGTTCGAAAGCCATGGATGGTATATCATTAACTTACAGAATGGTTCCTGCTAACATCTTTGCACTCAGATCTTGTTGAATGTGAAAAGTTAATCGTGGTTTAGTCAAAATATAGGTATTTTTATATATTTCTTAGGTTGATCCTTTAATAACCTTTGGGTATGTTAGTATGGTTTTAAGTACCTGAGTGTTTCATTGGAATTTTTGTTGTCCATACAGTACGTTCAGTTATAACCAACCAAATGAAACTATATCAATATAACTCACCACAAAGGTGTGGTTTTACTTAATGTATGCAATAGATGATGTGATTTGATGCATTTTAAGCCACCAATTTTATTTCTTAATAGGACAAAATTTGACACATTCTGTTGTTCAACATAAAGAGCATTGTTCTCTCTTGAATACAAAAAACACTGCATTTTTAAGTATGAATAATCTAATTGTAGTAATATTTAATTGTGACTTCATAACAAAAAATATGTTGTATCATCTAATGAAATAACATTTGTGGCTTAAACACAACAGAGGAAGTCATGCCGAACATTGTATAGGATGAAGAAGATTGTTTTTAATCGTGAGGAAGTGTGGATAGTTCTGTTGAACTAACCTTCTTACCCTGAAAAATTCCATAATATCCAGTGTCAATAAAAAGATAGTTTCATTTAGCTTTAAGATACCTGATTTTCTCTTGATTATGCAATTAGTAGAATATTGTTTCTGAAATTATTTCTGAGTTACTACAGAAGTAGTAGCAGAGTAACGTCTGCCACAGTGCGAAGGTTCATTTGCAAAATTAGTCATTGATTATACTTCATAGGTTCTATACTAACAAACACAAAAGTGCTTGAAAATATTAGAATGAGGCCATGCTAGCATTCATGATATTATATATTATTTCCTGTATCAGAATATTATTTTATGGGAATAATGAACTGAGGAGGTTCTGTTGCAATGTTCTGCTTGTGAGTTTCTAAGGGGAATATTTTCAGCTGTGCAGGCTAATCTAGGTCTAACTCAACAAAAGAGGTCTTATGAAACAAATGGAAAGTTCAAGTTGACCTCGTTCAAATTTTCAAGACATATTAGCATTAACTGAAATGAATGTTATCAGTCAGTGAATGATTAATAATTCCCATTTTGGGGGGAAAATGTTACAAAATGCCATTAATAAACAAATACATTCTTCCCCCCCCTAGGTAATACCTCTTGGCAAAGGAATTTCTTATTCTTCTCAATACATCAGACATTTTACCATACCAGAAGATTTTAGACCTGCTCAGGTCATGGGCTCTTTAAAACTCCCTGATCAGCATTTATATCCCAACAGAAAACAGCATTTTATTATCCCTGAAGAAGATTCTGATATTCCATTTGAAATTGATAATGCTACAGGCGATCTCTTTCTTTCTAAAGCACTTGATTATGAAGCAATATCTCACTACTTCTTCAGAGTTGTTGTAACTGACTGTCTAAGCAGTTCTCCACACAATGAGACTGTTTTCCTCAGTATCGATGTTGAAGATCAAAATGACCACTCACCTTCTTTCCAAAATAACTTCATTGTAATTGGGATAGAGGAAAATGTGCCCATTGGTACTTTGGTGTATACATTTAGCGCAAGAGATGGAGACGGTAGTTTTTTAAACAGAAATCTTCAGTATTCAATGCATAGTAATTACTTGACAGGAAATCCATTTTTCATCCATCCTATTTATGGTACCTTAATTACAGCAGTATCCCTTGATCGAGAAATAACTCCATTTTTTGTCCTCACAATATTGGCTTCAGATCAGGCTGTAAACCTGACAGAGCATAACCAATGTTCACTGACAGCAAAAATTGTCATTTTAGATGTCAATGATAACAGCCCTAGCTTTGTTTCATCTCCTGTTTCCTACATTAGAGAGGATGCAGAGGTAGGCTCAATAGCACATCACATAATAGCACATGATCCAGACCAAGGAATGAATGGACAAGTCACATATCTTCTCTCAAGCAATGAAGACCATGCCTTTTTGATAGATAAAGCTACTGGTAAGTTAAAAGGGATAAGTTGATTCCATTGATGTTACCCTGGAGATAATACTGATTGCATCCTTATTGATTTCCTGGAAACAGAACGTTTTAATTTATCATAGAGTCTGAGGTCTATGGGAAAATAGCTCATAGCTACATATAGAATATGAAAAGTTCAATACTCTTAACTGTTTTCTTAAAGTGCATCTCAATTTATTGACACAGTGTTAAGGAAAAAAAACAGCTAGAAGCAAACAGGCAAACCATTTATTTGATTAGTAACTATACCAGAATCAGCATACTCAAGGCACATTTTAAAATCATACCTCTTAATGACCTTTGTACAAACCAAACAAATAGTTAAAAAGAACATCAAGGGAGATATTAAAGGTTTGCAAAAACGGAATGGCACTTATATTTATCTATTTCCAATGTTTTTATTTCTTTCAGTGATACACTATGTCTCTGAAGGCCAAAGCAGTCATAAAAGCTGATAAGGGCCGAGTAATTCACGGACAGCATTCAGAAAACTAATTGAGAGATTCCATAATAGTCACAGATGATTTTATCTAAGAAGCTTATATTAAGCCGTTTTTGCCAAGTCATAAAAACCCTGAAAATCTCTTAAAATCAGTATTTTTCTATCCTAGTGTTAAAATAAACATAAAAATAAACATTAGAATAGAATAGATAGAATAGAATTTTTTATTGGCCAAGTGTGATTGGACACACAAGGAATTTGTCTTGGTGCATATGCTCTCAGTGTACATAAAAGAAAAGATAAGTTCATCAAGAATCATAAGGTACAACACTTAATGATAGTCCGGGTACAAATAAGCAATCAAATCATAGTAGGAACCAGTCAATATAAATTGTAAGGATACAAGCAACAAAGTTACAGTCATACAGTCATTAGTGGGAGGAGATGGGTGATGGGAATGATGAGTAATAGTAGTGCAGACTTAGTAAATAGTT
>QLTV01002109.1:1382451-1404741 GCA_003457575.1 Thermophis baileyi | reverse complement strand
TATATATATATATATTCTTGCCTCTCATCTGAGGAAATACCTAACCTCTCTAATTCCCAGAACGTAAGAAAAACAATATTGGAATTTATTGTTTACCAGCATTTTCCCATTAGTAGTACCCAATGATAGCTTGTAACAAGATAAGAATAATGTGGAATATTGTAGCTGAAACAACGTTAAAAGCTGTATATTTTAATTTTTCTTAACAAAAGGCTACAGTATTCAAAAAATGAGATTTCACTGTCTCTTTTTTTATAACCCTGCTTTCTGTTCTATCCAGCAAGTTGAATCCAAAACTGAAGAGAAACTACGCTGTTCTTATAAAATGGTCTAGGCTTCTAGTATGAGAAATTGTAAAGTGGGCCTAAAGAATACCGGTACATAAATAAAAGCCAGATTTGAACTTTAGAAAGGGTTTTTTTAGTTCAGTGTAAAAAAGACGCTTTTCACAGGACATTCTTTACAGATATTAAAGAATCTGATTTTTCATAAGCAGAGAACACAATGGCATCAACTTGAGTTTAGTTTCCAAGTCAACAATTGTTGTTCAAGAAAACATAGCTTTTTTCAGAGAAGTGCATTAAAATGAGAAACTGATTGACCACTGTGTGGATAAATTCTTATTTATCCAACAGACGATTCAAGGGGCCAGGAAACAGAGGCAACAAACATGTTTTAAATGGCCAACTTCCTACTCATGAAATCTCCCCCACATTGCAAATAGTCCACAACCACAGTTGGAGAGAGAAAGAGTCTCCTTAGAATAACTTATTTATTTATTTATTTTATTTTATTTGTTTGTCAAACATGTACAAGATAGCAGGTATAGGTATAAACATAAACATAATCAAAGTGAATACAGATAGATGAGGACAATAGGACAGTAGGACAGGGACGGTAGGCACGCTGGTGTGCTTATGCACGCCCCTTACAGACCTCTTAGGAATGGGGTGAGGTCGACAGTAGACAGTCTAAGGTTAAAGTTTTTTGGGAGGGAAAACTTTAAAAAGCTTAAAAAAGCTTCCTTTTTTCAGAGGAAGCACTGAATTATAAGTAAACCAGGCATATCCCAGGTTTCTTTTCCCAAGAATCAAATGGGATTCCCCAACCCCCCCCCCACCCCTATTTCATTCTGAGTATAATATAGATGTCAGTCTGCATACAGTGTGCATTTCGGTCTTTTCCTGAATGCAATCTATAACTTCAGGCATAATTTAAGAACCTCCTAAACTGGCTCCATATTTTTACTGTGGCAACAATACAGGTATGAGCATACTGCTGATTTTTTTTTATGGTAGATTCTTATCTTAGCCAATATTCTGGTAAAACACTGATGCACCCTGATTAGGGCATTAGACTGTTCTCTATGAGCAGCAGTCTATTTGTTGTGTGAATCTCTTAATATGAAAAGTATTGAGCCACAGAAGTAATTTGGCCTCCAAGGGCAACAGAATTACTTTTTCCTCCATGGACATTTTGATTGTCACTTGCAGAACATCCTGGAATTTGCTCAGAAGAAGAAAATGTCTGTCTCTCATCGTATTTATTCCAGGAATTAATTTTACTTAGATCTGGGTCTATAGCAGGTTTGACAATAAAACCACCATTATTATTATAGTTGGTTGCACAGTCAGCCAGATGTTTAGACTGGAATTGACATTTTTGTCCACCTATCGAGTCCTTTCAAGGCCCTGGGATAGCCAGATGTTGTTTAATAATATTAAAGTCATAACAGAATGTAAGCTGTTCCAGGTAAGGCTGCCTTTTGTAATTGACCGATGGTGATTTGTAAATGTCAATAGTGTTCAGTTGGTGCTCTGGATGTTTTGGAATTTCATACAAAGTGCCCAATGTTATTGCTGCTATCTTTGTTTCCTTTGTCATCATTGTTCTTCTATTTTCAGGTTTTTGTATTTTGTGCTTTTCTGTTCTATTCTGCTGTTTCCAGGTTTTGCAATGTCCACTGTCCAGATTTATTTTGTCTTTCTTATAAAAATTGTGAATTTTTGTTGGGTGGCAGATGCTTGTCAGTTTAAAATATAAAATCCCACAGCATTTTAGCTTCCTCATTTTTTTATTACTTTGTCTATTTTATTCCACCAGTTCTTGCTTGCAGGCAAATTCTTGCATGGGGCAAGAGAGAAAGCTTTCTGATAGTTAGGTGTTTCTAGTTGTGTGAAGCAGCTGGCCGCAGTAACAATGTGGAATATGTGTAGTGGTTGGAGCTTTCTCTAGATCTGCTTGCCTTTCTCTATCCTTTTAACCTTTGCTTCAGGGATTGTTTTTCCCGATTCATATTCCATCTTAAGAAATGTGGAGGGAGGGTAGCCTAAATTTGAAAGATAATTCCACAGCCTTGATCCATGTGGACTGGAAGTTATCCCGAGGATTAGTGGTGCTAATCCTTGGGGAAAGAAGTTGAGCTTTAACCAAAGGTTTATAGAAGCTACAGGCACTTTGGACTCAACTTGAATCATGCCTGTCTCCAGTCGTAGGTGTAAGTTTAATACACAGCGTGGTATCTGGAGAGCTGCTCTGATGAATTTAGATTGTACATTTTCCAGAGAGGTGAAACACAAACCTGGGGGCCCAACCAAAGTCCCATGAAGAAACTGGGCTAGAGACTTAGTTCAGTTGGAACATAATATCTTCCCTTGATTCGGAAAAATTTAAGGATAGCATTGGAAGATCTTTGTCCAGTAGCAACCACATATTCACAGTGGGCTTCAGCTAGTGGCATGCATGATTACTCCTAAATACTAAAAGCTAGTCACTTATTCTATTTTGTGGCCATTAGTGCTCCATAAATGGAGTTTCGGCCTTTTGGCAAAAGCCATAATCTTGGTTTTCTGACACCAGCTGGGATGGATACTTACTTGAAGATGACTCTTTTCTATGTAGACTATATGGATCTTGATGTTGCTTTATTTCTTGGGATACTAACAAAATACTTATTCTTATTAGAGCTGTTCTCTCAGCTTTTATGATAGTTCCCCCGTTAATTGGACCAGATTTCCCCAGTTCAGACAAAGAAACAATAGAAAATGCCTAAGAACACCTTGTGTACCATTTATAAGGTTGTAAAAACAAGAATGCAAGTCAGAAACTATTTAATAGTAAGCAGTATTTTGTACTGATATCAGAATAGAGTGTTCCGATTAGCTGTTTTTATTTAACATTTTTCCAAGGCAAGAGACCAAGTAAATTAAAATGTTGAATAGCTGAAGGTAAAATAATCTATAATAACCTGACATATACACTTGTCTATAATAAAGGACTATAGTTATTGTTACAGTATTATTTTGCTGTAAACATTATGAACAAGATGCTATGCTTTCCTCAGCACTGAAACCACAAGAAATATGGAAGTAATTTCATATAAAACTATAAAAGGCAAAAATGGGAAGTAAGTTTCCCATTACAGACAGAAGGCATACAGCTGTTCTAAAAAATAAAGAGCTGTTAAATTTCATGAGTAACATTTTCTTTTGTTACACTCAGATATGGCAGAGTTCTGTCATGACAACCGACTAATATGGAACATTATATGTTTAATATCACAGCTCCATTTTTAAGGGACATGCTTAAAAATCAGGGATATGGTATTCTCAAAGAATAAAGCTCACAATTGGTAAATGATGGATCAGGTCATTCTTTATAGTGGATAAATATGTTGTAATTAAATTGACTGAAGGATTACACCTGCAAATGCATTACAAGAAAATAAGTTTCACTGTACAAAATCCTTAGGATTATCAAAATATACTTACAGAATCAATTTCCGACATATCACAGGAAAGTTAAACTTTTACTTTATAGTGTGATTATGAATAATTTATTCACCTATCTAACCATGGTATAATGCATATAATGTTTAAATGGTTGCTATTCTTCATATGGACAGTGAAAAATATTATTTATTAAATATTTCCAAAACTAATAAAGTAATATAGAATAAGGAAGAAAAAAGAAATAACTCAAAGATGGGTGAAAATGCAAGAAAGAAAAAATGTAATAGAAAAAAAGGAAAAAGAAATACTAACATGTGGTTTTCAATATTCTCGACAGCAGTTATAATTACAATTATAAATTTACCTCTTTCTATAAATTACATTGTGATTCTCTTCTTTCTATAATCTATCTTATCTAATCAACAAACCCATAAATCATAAGTTCATCTTTTTCTGTTTTATGCAAAACATCCATAAGCAATAAACGTAAATGTTGTCTTTTCTCTGATCAAACAATCAAATCAATTTGGCCGTTTAAACAAGTCAGTTTGGCCATGTGATAAACTAAGAATTCCCAGTATTAATGTAAAATCTTTAACTAGTAAAGATATACTAATTACCAAAATAACACTAAAAACCCTATGACCAACATTTATTTCTTAGGTTTTGATCTTTATAACATTTTATTTGGGGGGGGGGGGTTCTGTCTCACTGAACTACAAGAATTAACTGTATCTGACCAATCAGAATATTTTCTCTTTTATTTAATAATAGAGAACTTTAATACTTGCAAACGCCACATAATGTTCAAATTAAAAAGTCATGCTACATTCTTTTCAACCCTTCGAAGGTCTAAAAGAAGTCTCTAAATGTTCATATTTAATATATTTTATCCTTAAACATATTTACTTACAATTGATTTTTAAATAAAATAGTGCAGAACAAATATATAGAAAAAATAAATCTATATCACTCTGTAATAAATGAATACACCAGGAAACTGCTTGAAAGCTATTGTTAATATTATAATGGCACATTTAAAATCTACTGATTTTTATGTGTGTGTGTGTTTGTGTGCGCATTTTAAGGAATCAATTCTCTACTTAAATATGACATATTGCCAGGACCTGCATATGAGAATTTTCAAATAAACTCAAATACTGGAGAAATTAGAACAGCCACCTCGCTTGACAGGGAAATTCAAGAGGTTCTTCATATTAAAGGTAAGGCTTTTGAGATACTATACATACAATGACCCAGAGATTACACATAGTTTTTAACTGACTATTTCCCTTTAAATTTAATTTGTCTGAAATGTACAAGGAAGGCATTACATTTGATTCATATCATTTGTGTTCTATACATGTGAACCAGGGGTGAAATCCAGCAGGTTCTGACAGGTTCTGAAGAACCGATAGCAGAAATTTTGAGTAGTCCGGAGAACTGGTAGCGGAAATTTTGAGTAGTTCGGAGAACCGGTAGTGGAAATTTTGAGTAGTTTGGAGAATGGAGTGGGGTGGGAATGGAGATTTTGCAATATCCTTTCTCCAGGAGTGGGGAGGGAATGGGGATTTTGCAGTATCCTTCCCCTGCCATGCCCACCAAGCCATGCCCACCAAGCCACACCCACAGAACCAGTAGTAAAAAAATTTGGATTTCACCACTGATGTGAACATATTTGAACGAAACAAAGCAGTGTTGCATTGACCATTTAGGGAGAATGGTTCGCAAACTGATCTCGTCAATCTGTTACTATAAATCAGTTTTCAAATATGCTTATTTTCAAATATAGTTCTTGTTCAAGATGGGGGCACTCCTTGTTTATCCAGTACAGCATCAATTATCTTTAGAGTACTAGATGAAAATGATCATACTCCTAAGATCATCTTTCCAGTTTCTGATATCGAAATATTGGAGAACCAACTGCCTTCAACAATAACAACTCTCCTGGCTGTGGATGATGATATAGCTAATAATGGAATTGTGCAATATCAAATAATTGGTAAGGTGAAAATTTTAATAATGTATATTTATTTCGAAAAAGCAAGATTTGAAATTTAGCATTTGCTGACCCTTATTTAACTACTCTTAAAATGTGATCATTGTAATATTTGCATTTTGTACTTTTAACTTGTGTTAATACGATTTATTATTATTAAAAGACTCTTTAAATTCTACAATACAGGAAATATATAAGTCCTTTGAAAAAGTATAGCTGTCTCATTAAAAATCTTTTTTTTTCCTTAGAAAATATCAGTTATTCTTAAATTCACAATCAAATTTAATTCCTGCATCTGAATACTGAATCAATGGTTAATCTCTAAAATTCTGGATAAAATACTTTCTAGTATTTGGAACTTTTGTCAGCGTCACAGCTCTTACATAGAATTTATATATAAATACATAACGGTATAGAAAGTTTTTCTTGATTTTGTTTTGTTTTTAATTGACATACTCATTTTGTATCATTTTGAAGGTGGTAATACTGGAGGATACTTTGCTTTGCACAAAAGTACAGGAGACCTTTTCACTACTTGCAGTTTGGACAGAGAGATAGTGAACATTTTTACCTTGGTCATAGAATGTTTTGATCTAGGCAATCCAGCAAGAAGTTCTGTTATGGAACTACAAATCATAGTCCTGGATGAAAATGACAACAGTCCTTTATTTACAAGAAATCATTATCAAGCAATTATAAGTGAAGATATTGAAGAAAAGTCATCAATTCTTGAACTGTTTGCTGTAGATGCAGATGAAGGTCCAAATGGAAAGGTTGTGTACACTCTAATGGATGAAACTCTTGGATTGTTTACTATTAACAGAACTACCGGTGTTGTCATTACTAATAAACCAATGGACCGAGAGAGACAATCTCAATATATATTTAAAGCTGTAGCAACAGATTCTGATGTCTGGCAACCAAGAAGTGCCAGTGTTACTATAATAGTACAGATTGAAGATGTAAATGACAATAATCCTTTTTTCTTAGAGAATCCTCTTAAAGTTCAAGTATCCTCTGAAACACCAATAAATCAGGCAATAGCTACTGTGCAATCCAGGGACTTAGATTTAGGTCTGAATGGAACTGTGAAGTTTCGGTTTGTGACACCAGCCACAATGTTTGAGATGGATTCAAATACAGGTGAAATATTTCTTAAGGAACCTGTATCTTATGATAGCTTATTCACCCACCTCCTGATAGTGGCATGCGATCAAGGGATCCCAGCTAGAACTGCTACAGCCGTTGTGATCATTTCTTCTAAAGCACACACGGAAATGATTTCTTTCAATCATACTCAGTATGAAGCAGTGGTTCCTGAAAACAGTGAAATGGGTGAGTACCCGATCATATTGTGTCTTCTGTAATGTTATGTATATAGGTATGAATATATGTATGTTAATAGGCATCCTAGGACAGAAAGAGCTTACAGAAAAAGCAAAAATAAGCTACAGTTTGAAGTTTGAATCCCTATTAAAACATGTTCTCTACCTACTGATTTATATCAGAGTGTCTTATTTTTTCATTTTCAAAGTCGTTAGCTCTCTTTTAGATTATCATGATTTTGTGTCTCTAATATACATTGTTCAGTTGCCATCACAACTAGCTCTAAGCTGCAGCAGACAGTAAGGCATTTTTACTTCCTGTTTTAAAGACAATTATTTGGTTTGAATGTTTTCAAAACAGCAATGTACAATTTTAGCTCTCTCTGGGCAAGATGAAATTATATCTGCTGAATATAACTCCGCATTGGCGACAGGAAGGGCATCCGGCCAGTAAACACTCAGCTCCATTCAGTTGCCCAGACTCCACCCTGCAAGGGATTATGGGGTCATTAAATGAAGATGAATGTACAATTTTAGCTGCATAATATTCATTTCTCTGTATTGACTTTGTTGTTTCTTCTTTTGGAGATACAGTTCAGTAGACTACAGTTCTTAATGTTTCATGTTTTGCAGGAGTCAAAGGAGTCTGTGGCCTGCTTAATTTGAGCCTACATAGGAAGCCCTCACTTAGTAATCACAATTAGGAGCAACAATTTAGTCATTAAGCGGAGTGGTCACTAAATGAAACCATTACCATGTGATCTTGCTTTAGCTTTTCTTTGCTTTACAGATCTGAAGGTTGTAAATGCGAGGATTGGTCACAACGTTACTTTTTCATCACCATCATAACTACAATTAGTTTCTGTACTAAGCAGTCGCTAAACAAGGACCATAGTATGAGTAAAGCTGTAAGCTGCTTTTCCAGGCTTAATATTAGCAACATATTCAAATGGAAGGTGTTTCTTTCTTTTCTTTTAGTAGATATGCATATAATTATTAGAATTCAATGAGTTAATCTGATATTGAAACGGTCTGTTACAAATAAGGCCTTGTAAGGGGTGTATTTTATGGAAATTCCCTAAGGGAATACAATATGAGAATAAAAACAGTATGCTGCTAACTAATAATAAACATAAATAAAAATACATTTGGACAGTTTTGATTAAAGCAAGCTTAGGGAATCAAGAGTAAAATCACAAAGGATACATGGAGAACCTCATTATTTTAGTGGCGCAGTGGTTAGAGTGCAGTACTGCAGGCTACTTCTGCTGACTGCCAGCTGCCTGCAGTTCGGCAGTTCGAATCTCACCTGCTCAAGGAAGACTCAGCCTTCCATCCTTCCGAGGTCGGTAAAATGAAGAACCAGATTGTTGGGGGCAATATGCTGACTCTATAAACTGCTTAGAGACGGCTGTAAAGCACTACAAAGCGGTATATAAGTCTAAATGCTAGTGCTATTGATCTAGGAAGAGACTGTTGGGCAGCAACTATTCACAAGATAGGTTCTCTAAATGTACCTGCCCTAACTGAGCCAGCCAGGTGTTGTGAATTATAATACCATTATCCCTAGCCAGAAACAAATAAAAGAATCAGTCTGGCAAAGTTTATAGGTTTTATGTTTTTTTTTTAATTTGTAATATGGAGTGAGCGCCCTTTGTTTAGAGACTAACTTTAGGCATATTTCGATTAATGGCAGCTAAAGTCATGCTAATCGGTTGCTTGAACATGTTTTATACAAAAAGCTTGGTGTTGGAATCCATGCTTAGTTCCTCTGATGCATCATTGGTGCCTAAAACTTTTTATTTTTGTAATAAAACTTAATTTAAATTTTGTTTGTAAGATCCCCTAACCCTCAAAGCCTTTGGCAGTAGTATAAAATGCAGTTTATAATAGAATAGATTGCTAATGTAGCTTAGAAAAAAATATGACAAGGTAGTTAATGCAATTGCAGGCAACAATACAAACACCGTCTGTTCCAGCTCCTAGACTAGTGTAGGCTTTGCTTGTATTTACAGAATGATTCTGTAAATAATTTGACAAAGGCAAATGTACAGTAACCTGAATATATCATAACTGATTAATATCAGTTGCCATATTACAAATTTGTTTTCATAATTGAGTAAAATTCTCCAGTTCTTTATCTTGATAAAATTTTAACAAATGCCTATTGTAGCAAATATTTCTAAAGCTTAGTTAGAGCTAAGTATTGTTATTTGGTTAGGATTAGCCCTTTTTTATTATTTGTCCAATTTAAACTACTAACAGAATGCGTGTTCATTTTGTGCATTTTTTGTATCAGTTCTCTTCTAAATTAGGGAGATGGAATGGTTGTATCTATTTCTTTTCTAGATTTTTGGAGACCATATCTCATACTTTTCTTCATAAATCAGCGTCAGTGGCTTAGGAAGAGTGCCATTATTTGATTTTGTTTACCAGATTTCACAAAGACCACTTCACAGTTAGCTACCAATTTCTTTTCCTATTCACCTTCTTTCCCTCTTCCTTTATAAATCATGTTACTTTGACAAAACATACTGAAAAATAGAAATCTTTGTGTGCCCATTTGATCATTTGCTTCATTGTACTGCCATTCGTTCATTGAATTTATATGTCCACCCACCTCAAATTCATGACTCTGGGTGGCTAATATGGTTTTTATTTTACAATTTTACAAGTACATCAGCAGCTGAGATACAGAAATCGGTAACAAACAACAGCCATTGCATGGACTCTACCACACATCCAAATCTCCAAGCCCAGTGACAAAACTGTTTTTTTGTCTTTGCAAAAAATCAGCAGGGTCAGGGCTAATCTAATGTCCTAGATCAGTGATGTTTCAAAGGGCAGCTGTATTTTATTGTTTTATCCATTATTCCCTGTACCCTTTGAAAAAATACAAAGAGTAAAATAAAAATAAAAAAAGCATGTAAGTGCCAGGAAAATTGTGTGTTTTCCTCTGTCAGAATTGTTTTTAGAACTTTCTAAAGTTAATTCTTCCTGTGTTAAACAGGTAGACATGTATCATGCTTCTGCTCTCTCCTTAAGAGGCCTGGCTTGGGCCTGCTATTATTGAACAACTACTAAGTTATATATAATATCTGCTTTGTATGAGAGATTGTGGAGAAAGTGATTGAGTGACAATTACGGAGAATCCTGGAAGAAGCAAGTTATCTGTTCTTTTTGGCAGATTGAGATTCAGGCCTCAGTATGACTTAAGGTGGGACCTAAATGGAGGAAGCAAGACCTTCCTGGATCTCTTGGAAAACTTTGACCCAGTCAACCACAGTATTCTTCTGGCCAGACTACAAGAAGTCAGCAATATCATTCTTTGATCATTCCACCCCTTCCTGAATGGGAAAGCCCAATAAGTGATTGTAGAGTTGGGAAGATATCTGGCCCATAGATGCTCCCTGATGATATGCTCCATGCTGTGGTCATCTCCCCATCCTGTTTAATTTCTCTATGAGGTCACTCACAGAAGCAAAACGATTGGTTCAGGATTTGTGTCACTACTAAATAATGATAGTTGAATAGGTATATATACTGTACCAGGCCCAATGACTCATACATTTAATGCCATGACCCAGTATCTGGAAGCTGTCACAGTCTGGATAGGAAGAAACAAGCTCAGACTCACCCCAAGCAGCATGAAGTGGTCATTTATTCAGAAGCCTTCTGATTTTTGACTTACCGTATTTTTCGGAGTATAAGATGCACCGGAGTATAAGACACACCTTAGTTGTTAGGGAGGAAAATAAGAAAAAAACTGATCGGGAGGTGGATCGTGCTACCGGAATACCCCCGATCAGCCTGTTCTCAGAGGTGAATTTTAGCAACAGGTTCGTTGGTTGTGAAGTCTGCGCCTTGCTTTTTTTTCTGCCTCTGAAACCTCCGTTTCAGAGGCTTTTTTTCTGAAGCTCCGTTTGAGAGGCTGGGCGGGGCTACATTCGGAGTATAAGACGCACCCAGATATTCACCCTCTTTTGGGGGGGAAAAAGGTGCGTCTTATACGCCGAAAAATACGGTATTCATCTTTGGCTCTCAGTGGGTTAGTACTGCCCTAGACAGAAGATTTGCAGTTTGGAGGTCATCCTGGATTCACAATTCCTGCTGGAAAAGTCTGAAGGCTATATACCCAGCTTGAGCCAATAGCAGTTGTACCAAGAACAAGAGGTACTGAAATCAGTTGTACTCTTATTTCTCGTACGGATTTTTGGAATTGACTTTATCTGGGGTTGCCCTTCAAGCTCACTAGGAAACTTCAAATGATGTAAAACATAGCAGTTCATATACTTATGGGACACTCTCATTACAGTCAAATAATGACTGTAATTGCTGTGGGAGCTGTTCTGGCTGAAAATGAAAGGACCTGCTCAAGATTCCCACGGCTACTAAGAAGTACAGCACTATTGGCCTGAAAACGGTGTGAGAATTCCTCTCATATGGAATAGCTTGTCTGCCCTCTCTGAGATGAAGTTGGCTTCCAGTCTTATGACCTTTGAATAATACAAACTTGCCTGTTCTAGAAAGCCTTTGAGGTATTAATTGGTGAGAATCATTCTGCTAGATGTGTTGATGCATTATTGTTAATAAGTAAATAAATAAAATTAAATGTTTTACTGTATTTCTGTATTTTTATTAGTGTGCTGGGTCATTGCTGTTGCTCTGTGCATTCCAGAGATTCTTTAAGACTAAGATGGTTTTAAAATTTTACAAATAATTAAAACTGAATTTTAAAAAGTGAGCAGAATGCTGATTGACATGAACTAATAAAGAGTTTAGAAAAAGAACTTCAGGGTCCAATAATTCTTACTGTGTATCTAGCTGAACATTACTGGCATTGTGTACCTATGTAAGTTTAATATGTTCAGTTCTTGGAATAAATAACTTCCAAATATTTTATCATCCTTATTTCTCTTCCCTGTCTTCTGCTATCATTATAATAGGCTAAATGCATCATTGATATTCAAAAATGAGTTTAGTAAATATATTCGGAATGTTAATATGATAAAAAATAATTTTCCTGTTATATACCTGTAAACAGTAAATGTATTTTGCCAGTTATCAGTTTAACTTGTTTCATACTTTAACATCTTTTAGAATAAATTTAATATTTCCTTTCACAGGTACTTCTGTTTTTACTGTTGCTGCTCATGACCATTGTTTACAAAACAATGTAAAATATACAATCATCAGTGAACATGAGGATATTTTCTATATTCATCCCATCACAGGTAAATTAACCTATTTATCTTCATTTGTTCTAAAGTCATTTGAGGCTTTAGTAAAATATTTTCCACAGTGGAGTTATGATTACATTTGTATAAACATCATTCAAGGGGTTAGTGGTTATTTATTTAAATTCCAGTAAAAATTGGGTTTAGTTCTTTAATCTTAAAAAAGATGTGTGCTTAAAATAAAATTTTAAATAGGTTTTTTTCCTTAAAATTCATCTGAATTGAGATTATGATTTATCCTTCTATAGTTATGTCAATAGCAAAGGTCAGCAATATATATATATTTATCTTAGATACCTAAAAAACCCCCAAACATTTCATTCAAAATTCCCTAAACCAATTTCTGACTTCATGCAGTAATAAGACCCAAGTTATCCAATGTTTTCAAAGTAATTGTTACTATTCTTAAAGCAAACAAGAGGAATCTCTAGAAAAAGACTATAAGATGGTCACAATTATTAATTTCATGCTGGTGATTTCATGCCAGTATATAACCAAAAATAGAAAACCAAAAATAATGAAATCTTGAATCTATGAATGTTGGATTAGATTTGGGAAGCTATGAGTCATCCTCCCAAGGACTTTCTCCTTCTTCCTTTCACAGGTGATGTATTTGTTGCTCCTTCTCATTTGGTCGCACAGGTATTCACTCCGTGTTGCTTTTTCTGAAAGCTGGCCTTTTTTTGACATGAAGAGCTGATTCAATAGGCGTTGGAAGGAGACCTGCACTCACACTACTAGATTCACAGTAATGTTTCAGCTCTTTTGTAATCTCAGTGAAGGAACATCTCAGTTATCGTACCAAGACGAGTACTGCCAACATACTTCAACAGCTCACTTGATAGATTGTTCCATGAAGATAATGAAAGGGCCTCCCCATGCAACACAGAAGCCCACATGGGACAAGTTGAATGAATAGTAGAGTGAGTTGCTACACATGGAGTCTTGCAGCTGGGTCAGTCCATCAAGATTTGTCTTCAGGATGAAAGGAAGAAGGAACAAATGCAAATACATTTCATGGTCAACTTACCCCAAACACTAAAATAAAATCCTAATCTAATAAAATCTTGTTCAGTGTTAATAATTTTTTAAAATATCTATTACATATAAAATTTTGGATATAAATGTATGAGTATTCAGACTGCCACTTTCAGATTGAATTGATACAATTCAAGGTCTTTTCAACATCATCATATTACTCCATTTTACAAATAGCATACACATAATTCTCTGAATATATAAGTATATTTTAGCCCTGAGTGATTTTGGAATTCAAATGGAAGGGAGTTCCAAAATTATGGATGAGATTCACAGGGTATCATTTTTGCTGGTGGTGTTATGGAATCTCCATGGAAGGCCTATCTGTAGTATTATACTGTATGTGTTTAGAGTGCAGATTATGTACATCACTTCTTCATTCAAAGTTAGGTTTGTTTATTAGTTCTCCAGTTAGCCCATTAATTGTATTGATAAGAAATATTTTTTCCAATAATGTGTTTTTAAAAAATCTAAGATTTCATTTATTCTGATATGGTTACAGCGATTGTGAACTTCATATCAATTTTATTTACCAAATTAAACGAAGTAAAGATGGATTTTTCCATCAGATTTAGTATTTAACATCAATGTTTTACACAGGTTGATCAGAAAAAGGAATGTAAACCTTTTCTATATTTGTGAGAATTGAATTGTATTTTGTATTAAAAGTATATTTTGTATTTTAACTTATCCCCAAATGCTGAAGTGAAAAAGAAAATGACCTGAAACATAAAACTATGTTTTAAAGATTTTAAGATGAAACAGGCTAGATTTTATGAAAAAAGTTGCTATATACTAAATGAATACCAGCTGACTGCTGAAAACATAATTTCCTCCTGGCTGTGGAAAAAGAGATCTACTGCTTAGTTAAACCTCAAGTATGTTTTTAATAATCAATTATTTTATTAACATGACTGTCTTATTTAATCTAAATCAAGTTCACATTTGGGAACATTTATAAAAGATGTTTTCAACAACTCCTCAGCTAATAGAATAGAGTAAAAATAAAACAAAACAAAGTAAAATAGCTTATATACTGCCTGACTTTTTGTTGGCGGAGTAATCAGGATATATTTCATATCCACCCATGGTTTCATTTCTGTGGGGATGATTTGCTTAAATTATTTTGAGGCATGATTTACTTGTATCATCATGCTGTGCAATACAGCTTTACAATACTAGGAAACTGGCATATGCCCAATAGGAACATAACTGAATAATTGTTAACTAGGAACTTGCTGATTAGGAAATAGTGCATGCTGTTATTGCTGCTACAGTATCCAGCCTGTCATGAAGAAATGGCACCATGTAAGGGAATTCTGGGGGCAAGTAGCTAAGATGACCACAGAACCTTATAGTCTATCCTAAGTATCTGTCAGTGACATATGAATTTTCTTGAAATTGCAGCTGGCACATGGTAGATTTTCTTTGTAGTATAGGTTCGAATCACCTGTCCCGTTTCCCCCCCCCCCGCGTTCACTTTTGAGTTTGCAAAGTTTATCTTGTGATTCAGACGGAAGATACATACACTGACTAAAAGCACAGGTTTAGTTCACTTAAAGGCATAAATGACAAATGTAAAGATGGGACACACAGCTATGCCCTTTAAAAGTCTTTTTGGTCCAAAGAATTTGTGCCATTTTTGATCTTGGAGCTTACTGGTTTCTACATCTATTTTCTCGAAATCTGTTATTCTCTCTGTCTTTCGTTATAGGGAAAGCTAACCTTTTTTGCATAGCCTACTTACACCTTTTCTATGATCCACACACAGAGGGCCTCTTTTCTGGCACTGTTTCTTGTAATTCAGTATTTTCAAGGCTAATACCCACATTAATCTTCCAAGTTGGCATCCCACCACATGGAGAAAGTGAAGCCCAACCCTTTCAAAGATAATCTTAGTGACCCGGAAAATTGGAGGAAACTGCTTCACCCGTTCTAAGCTGTATGCCTCTCTAGTTCTCTGGAATTGAGATTTGGTATTTATTTCAATTATATGTGGTTTAAAAGACATGCATGCTTCAATTCAATTGCAAGGATGCACACATTTCTATTCATATAGAATCCAATATATACATTTTAATTTTGCTATTAAGACTCTGGTTTTCTGAAGAGTAAATTTTGGCCTGCTTTATATTTTTTTCAGGCTGTAGGAAAGGGACCCCATAACCAAATTGTTGTGGTAAACAAACAAACGACAAAAATGTTCTACATATCTTTGATTGCTCTATTGTTTAACTTAAGTAAGAACAGATGGTATACCTCAGTATTATCCATTAATTTTTGTAAGAACCATTTTATTAAGATTTCAAGATTCTAACTTGTTACCAAATTGCCAGAATAATTTTTTCATTTTCACACCCTAATTTAGAAATTGTAATGAGAGAATCATTTTCATTGCACATGTAACAGTCTGATGTAGATAACTTCTTTTGTCTTTAGGTGAAATTACAGTAAAACGTACTGAATTTCTTGACTATGAAATCAGAAAGGAAGTGCATTTTGCAGTTTTAGCTGAAAATGGCATGGCTTCAGCAGTGTGTGGTGTGACAGTATTCTTACAGGACATTAATGATAATGCACCTCAGTTTGAACAAAGCTATATCAGAGCATCAGTTTCGGAAGGCCAAGCCTATGATGCATATATTATACAGGTAAGAACATAAGAATACAAACATCGCCCTGCTGGATCAGATCCCTGGCCCATCTTGTGTCACAGCGGCCAACCAACTACTCAAGGTAGCCCACTAGTTATCCACCAGATTGCCTTCAGAGGCAGACAGGAAGTGTTAACACCCTCCCTATAAGTTACCAAGCAAGTAGTACAGTAGTGTATTGCACGTGAAGACATTGTAAGAAAAAATACTACTGCAAAATCAAGAAAGAGAACTTCTAATGGATATGTGATTCCTGTTTGAATGGAAACATAGAACCAGAGTTTAGGAAGCTAACCAAGAGCTTCCATGCACATTATTACCCCTTCTTGTTCAGATGTGAATGACAGAAAAGTTCAAAAGACAAATTTAGGATTTGGAAGTCTCTACAAATATATTAGATTACTACACATATTATTTCAGCAGTTTCAAATATGATAAAAGTTGTCTATAAGTTCTGTTTTGTTGAGATGTATTTCATAAGTTGTTGATGAAATGCATTTGAATTATATATGCACATATTGTCACACATGACCAAAATATGACCAAAAACATATTCCGAAAAACAAAAAAATTAAGCTAACCTCACTTACTAGTATCATAGGCCCTTTTCTGTTCTAGAATGGCAGACATCTGTCCTAGAACCTTTACTACCTCAAGATTAGCATGGATTTTAGCATAGAGCATAGAGCCGAGGTAGCGCAGTGGTTAGAGTGCAGCACTGCAGGCTACTTCAGCTGACTGCTAGCTGCAGTTCGGCGGTTCAAATCTCACCGGCTCAAGGTTGACTCAGCCTTCCATCCTTCCGAGGTGGGTAAAATGAGGACCCAGATTGTTGGGGGCAATATGCTAACTCTGTAAACCGCTTAGAGAGTACTGTAAAGCATTAAGAAGCGGTATATAAGTCTAAGTGCTATTGCTATTTTGTACCCATACAGATCTATGCAACAGACTCTGACAGTGGACGAAATGGAGAAATTGAATATTCTATTTTATTTGGGAATATAAATGAAGTATTTCTGATTGATTCAGCACGAGGAATTATATCTACAAATATGGCCCTGGATCGTGAAAACATTTCATTATATAGGTTTGTAATGATTATAAAATCTATATTCTATCATGTTTGACATAAGCCTTGAAAATGTGTTACTTATATTATAAGCAAATACAATACAGATATGTATATGGGTTATACACATGATTTTTTTTCTGAATCTGGACCATAGCTACACCAAATGTGTTGGGTGTAGTTGTATGTTATGTGAATAATGAATGCTGTGTTGTTAGTTTTGTTACCTGTGTCCTTCGGTGCTTATTGTCATACTCTATGGCAGAAATATGGTATATCAGTCTTACTTACTTAGTTACTTGTTAGGTATTTTGGGGAGCACACGTTTTTATGTATTTGACAGTATGATTTGTGAATCTCATTTTATGACACAGAATCATAAGAAGTTGTCGAATCAGGTGGTGGTCCATCTAGCACAGGGGTGTCAAACTCTATCCCGTCGTGGGCTGCGTTGGGATTTTGTTTGCCCTTGAGGGGCCGGGGTCGGCATGGCCTGGTCATTGCAGCCGAATGGGTGGGAGTAGCTGGGCCTGGGGCGGCAGGGGCCAGTCCCTTGCCATCTCCAGGATGGCCTGCAGGCCAACTCTGCAACCTATCATGGGCCGGATTTGGCCCGTGGGCCGCATATTTTATACCTTTGATCTAGCATATTATTGCTTACATAGTGGCAGAGCTCTCCATAACTCCACCTTGGAATCTTTCTCAACACTGACCCTGAAAGTATCTTCATGCAAATGATAGGATAGATCCCTTTCTTGGGAAATATTACTAAGCATTATGTATGGAATAGTAGTAGTATCTGTGAATAATGTATTTTGCAGAGAAAGTACAGAGAAATAAATATTCTTGGTCACAGTTTGGAACTCATTTTTTACCCCATTTCTGATCAGTCATTTTTTTTTTCAACTAAGGATAACACAACTAATGTTACATTATCAGACTTTTTATACTACACAAAAGCTCTTTAAGCTGTCTATTTCCCCCCCTAACCCTAACCTTCCAGTGGCGATGTCGGGGCGGCGCAGGGGGAAAAGGATGAGCTCTGTCCTTTAATCCCTGATTTTTCATGCTGGGGACCCTTCGAAGGCGTGCTGAGTTTGGAGGACCGCGCGAAATGGGGGGGAAGCCCGGGGGACAGCGAGGTGGAAAGCAACTACCCGTTGGAACAAGGGAATCCCTCCTTAACCCGGCGCAAATGTAATCTGTCATGTCATTTTGACATGGCCGATCAGAGGCCGCGACAATTAAGCCTTTTAAAATAAATTGCCCAATGTGGTATTTAAAGTATTTCTTCTGTAGCTTGTTTTAGCTAAAATAAAGTGAAGAACAGGGTTCTTTTAAAGTAGGTAGTTATAAAATTTGTCTCTAAAAACATAACATTCCAGGAAATTCAGGATGCTTTATTCTGTCTCCAGTTCTAACAAAACTGGAAGGAAAATGCTTTTGATAGCCCAATTCTGTTCATTTTCACGTTCTGTTCATTTAAATGTTCATTTAACTTTGCCTTTTCTCGGTGCCTTGGATATCAGTGTAAATCTTTCTCTCCGTTATATTTTGTCCATTGAAATCAAAGGCTTTAGTGCAGTGGTTCTCAACCTTCCTAATGCCGCGACCCCCGCCCCGCCCCCTTCCCCCGCGCATGCATGTTGCCAGGCGAGACGCGATGAGGTGACAAAGGGGGCGTGGCACCAAGATGGCGCGCTTAGGCGACCCCTGTGAAAGGGTCGTTCGACCCCCAAAGGGGTCACGACCCACAGGTTGAGAACCGCTGCTTTAGTGTGAGAGGGAACCCAAAATATTGAAATAAGTCTTTGGGAATTGTACTTTAACAAACATAACCTAATGCGTGTGACATTTGCCACTTCCAAAGGCACTGGTGAAGATTCTTCATGTCACCATTTCTGTCTTCTTTCATCAGCATTCTTGAGGTTTCATCTAAAATAGGTCGGCAGCATTTGAGGGATGTGGGTTCCTGATCTTCTGGAGAAATACAGTAGGCCATGATATAGTAGGCCACATCATGATATAGTGACATCATAGACACAGATAAAGGTGATTTTACGAGCCTCCTTTGGGAGGATACTTGTGTGCTGAATGAGCAAAGTGGAAATCTGAGACTGATCAGAGACAAACTGCTCCAATTCATCCTCAGAATAAAAAAGCCCAGTCCCAACAACTCCAGCTCACATTTTGGAGGACACTTTGGCTCTGTTTTCAAGGAGTTGGAGGATTTAAAAATGAAAATGAGAGCAGTGTGCCTCTCGAAGGCTTTGAGCTCCCATTCCACCTTTATTATCATGGTTGGTTACACAGTCAGTCAGATAGTTAGACTGGAATTGACATTTGTGTCCTTCTCAAAGGACTGGATAGGCAGATATTGTTTAACCACCACACCTCCAGCTACTGCCACATCCATTATCCAGACATCTGTCTGTCTTAGCAATAGCAATAGCACTTAGACTTTATTTATTTATTTATTTATTTTTCAAAATTTGTATGCCGCCCAACTCCCGAAGGACTCTGGGCAGCTCACAGTATATATATAAAAAAGACAACAATAGAAAAAAAACAATTTAAAGATACATAAATATTAAAATAAAACATTCACACAAACATACATGGGCCAATCAATTAATTATTGGCCCCAGGCCTGCCGGAAAAGCCAGGTCTTAACGGCTTTACGGAAAGCCAGTAAGGTGGGGGTAGTACGGATCTCGGGGGGAAGTTGGTTCCACAGAGTCAGAGTGGCTACAGAGAAGGCCCTCCCCCGCGGGCCCGCCAGCCGACACTGTCTGGCTGATGGGACCTGAAGAAGGCCAGCCTGTGCGACCTCACTGGTCGTTGGGACTTATGTACCGCTTCATAGTGCTTTACAGCCCTCTCTAAACGGTTCACAGAGTCAGCATATTGCCCCCAACAATCTGGGTCCTCATTTTACCCACCTCAGAAGGATGGAAGGCTGAGTCAACCTTGAGCCGGTGAGATTTGAACCGCAGAACTGCAGCTAGCAGTCAGCTGAAGTAGCCTGCAGTGCTGCACTCTAACCACTGCGCCACCTCGGCTCTTGTCTTATTAATCAGACTTAATAATTGTTGATAAGAAAGACAAAAACGTATGTATCATTATTTCAAAACAAAATAAATGTAAAAGTTGCACAAGGTGAGTCATTTTACCATCAGATTTGGGCGGCACAGTTTCAAGATGGTGGACGTACAAATGAGGCTGTTTTTGGTTGCCTAATGCTAGTCTAAAACATATTTGTGCAGGGTTTTTTTTTCCTGATGTATTTAATTCAGTATGCCTGGGAATAATTTCCCAAGCTTTTTTTCTAAACATATTACTGAATGCACAATTAGAAATGATTTCATGTGCTCTAAAATAAATCGTTGCTTTTAAAATGCATTTCCCTTGAACAAACTATAGCCAACCTTAAGACTGAATTTTATTTTATTTTTTGAAACTTCTGAAACTACAATGATCTGTTGTTGAAGCTAAATGCTGGAAATGTTAAAACTTTAAAGTAAGAATTTTAGAGGGAACTGTTGACAGAGACCTTATCTAGATGCCCTTGATTATATATTTTATCGTGTTTTTCAAACACTGAAATTTAAGGAACTGGTTAGTTTAGTATGTATTTCTACGTGTAGCTTACTTATAAATATTCTAGGCATAATATGAAATTATGGCTGTTTAGAAACTTAAATACAAGTTTTTAATTTAAGTAATATATTCTGACCATTTTTAAACCACAAAAACCCAGTACAGAACCAGTGTGATAGATGAATGGCAATAGAATCCTAAAATCAAATTGTAATGAACATTCGTGTTTGTTCCTGACATATGAATAAAGGAAAACAAATATTTGTCACTTTTTGAAAGGAGGTTATTGTATCAGAGATGAAAGGGAATATAATTTTTCCATATTTATTTGACAATGTATACTCTGCTATACTCCAAACATTTACAATAAATAAATTTACAATAAATAAATACATTTGAAGGGATAAAACTGCCGTATATCAATTTAAGACTATTTACAGTATATAAAGCATATTCACTCCATTAAGCCTTTGTGTCTATGCTTAGTCCTGTTCTTTTGTTCTAGCTTTTATTGAACTCTGTGGTTCTTTATGTATCAACATAAAAAGTGCTGTGCAAATGTTACCAATTAAAGTTATTTAGTCTTTTGAAGAATATTTTGCTTTAACTTAGAAGTAATTGGTGTAAAGTAGTATGGTTAAGAGTGTTTTATCACTTTTGTGTAATGCTTTATTGCTTTAGGAAGTCAATGAGGTGAATCAAAACTAAACTGACTATTTTAGTATCAAAGAAATCAATGAGGTAATTAAACTATGTTTTCATTAAAATCTCATTGATTTCAGTGAGAATGAATTTAGACTTGATCCATCTCAATTTTTGCATATTTAATCTTTATGTGGATTATAAAGCAGTTGAAGTCCCACTGAACTCAATAGATGTTATTTTTGAGTAAGACACTATGTCAGGCCGAAGCCATTTTCTTTAGATCTTTGGCCTGCCACACTTTATATTAGTTTAAAATGTATTCCTTGCTGTGGGAATTTGGGAGGGGCAGTTGCATGAGGGATGTCTGCATGTAGCCACAACAAATTCCTTCTAGATTGTCAAGGTCATCCTTTGTCCTGCACCTGAACAGAAGAAGGTGGAGTTCCAACCAAGCACCAGAGGATGAAGCAATGAAGATTGGTTCATGTGATGAACTTGGGGGTGTGGGGACAAAGGCTTGAACTTTCAACTGGGTGGAGAAAACCCGAAGGCTTCAGATTTGGGATGTGTCCCAGCTGTGCTGACATGGCTCTGTTAATAAATTGGAACTTAGAGGAATCTTTTGCCTCAGACTCTGATTTAATTCCAGATGCTATTCGGAACCCTGACACAATCCCGAATCTCTCATAAAACTCTCCCAGCTGACCCAACCTTGGGGTGCTGTTTGGGGTCCTGAGCCCCAGCTCGGTCCCAGCCACGGGCGGTGCGAAGACTCAGGGAAGATGGAGGAGAAAGGTCGAGCCGCCGGGGAGCGAGGAGAGGACGATCCCACGAAAAGGATCAGAATCCAGTACTACCCCTCCCCGGAGGTCGCCATGGAGGCCGCAGAGAGGGAATGCCAGTCGGGGGCGCGGTGCAAACTGCCGGCCCCTGAGCCCCTCTGCCAGATGGAGCGGACCTGCCAGGGAGCAGTTGGAGGGTTGAGTCCTCGC
>QLTV01002109.1:1368039-1378639 GCA_003457575.1 Thermophis baileyi | reverse complement strand
TGTCAGGCCGAAGCCATTTTCTTTGGATCTTTGGCATGTATATTAGTATATTAGTTTAAAATGTATTCTTTGCTGTGGGAATTTGGGAGGGGCAGTTGCATGAGGGATGTCTGCATGTAGCCACAACAAATTCCTTCTAGATTGTCAAGGTCATCCTTTGTCCTGCACCTGAACAGAAGAAGGTGGAGTTCCAACCAAGCACCAGAGGATGAAGCAATGAAGATTGGTTCATGTGATGAACTTGGGGGTGTGGGGACAAAGGCTTGAACTTTCAACTGGGTGGAGAAACCCCGAAGGCTTCAGATTCGGGATTTCTCCCAGCCGTGCTGACATGGCTCTGTTAATAAATTGGAACATAGAGGAATCCTTTGCCTCGGACTCTGATTTAATTCCAGATGCTATTCGGAACCCTGAAACACTACTTAGTCCAATTGGATATTATCTCAGGTGAATTTGTGTATGGCAGGGGTGTCAAACTGGTGGCCCGCAGGACAGATGCGTCATGCGCAGGCCACGTCTACCCCAGCTCCGCAAAGGCAAAAAAGTCATGATACGTCACGTGACACGATTGAGTTTGATACCCGTGGTGTAGGGAATGACCTCCTACTGAAACCAGTAGGATTTTTCAATGCAATTTATACTAACAGAGGTAATTATTTTTTCTCTCACCATTGCATCTACCATTCCTTTTGATCTATGCTCATATAGGTTCATATCACATTATTTTTGCAGAAAAAATGCAGGAGGGAGCACTGTTTGCTGTCTTAAATTCCTGTATAAAAGTCAGTATACAAATCAATAAGAATATCATGTACATTTTTAGTTTTGTAACACTATCTCTCTCATATATATATATATATACTGGGATTTGAACCTGGGCCGTTTGCCTTGTTAGGCAAATGCTTAATCTATTGAGCCACAGGATTCTCCTCCCTATCTGCTTGTTCCAGGGACAAGGAAGCAGTATGCTCCCTCCCATATTTGGGTATACCAGGTGATTTAACAGAAAAAAACATATATATATCCTTGTCCCTGGAACAAGCAGATAGGGAGGAGAATCCTGTGGCTCAATAGATTAAGCATTTGCCTAACAAGGCAAACGGCCCAGGTTCAAATCCCAGTAAAAAGGGGTGTGGCTAGCTGATGAGAGCTTAATAGCTTGAAATAGATCTATACTAGTCTCCCTTTATTTATGTAAAACTATAACATTATATATATATATATACACACATACATACATACACACACACACACACACACACAAACATCTGGATCGAGGTTCTTAAAAAAGAATTATAAAGCAATTATTAATGCTACTGTTCTAATCAATTATTAACATAGTATGTCATTCTATAAATTAAGAAAATCCATTCAGTTGCTTATGTTCTTTTTTATTAAAAAAACTGGTAGACAAATACAGGATTATCTTTCACAAATGATTTTATTATACTAACATTTTCACTGACAAAAATGTGAAAATTTTTCAGACACTTTGTAATAATTAGTATATTAATTAATCTGTGTAATGCTTCTGGCAGCCAATAATCCCAGGTTTACTGATTCCCTGAGGTTGGTTGTACAAGCTGCTGACAAAGGAATTCCCGGGCTATTTGCTATTTGCACGGTAGAGATAGAAGTTGTGGATATCAATGATAATGCCCCAATTCTACAGCCATTTGATGTTATCCATCTTTCTGAAAGTAAGAATGATTCTCATTTTATGCTTGGATTAAACTTTAAACATGGGAATAGTTTTTCTTTCAATTTATATTCTTGCTCAACTAGCAAGTATCATTTCAGCAAATATTCTATGAGATATTTCTAATACCTATGAATATTCTATTTTTGAACTATTTAAAATAAACACAAAAAAATAATGCAATCTATTCCTTTAAATCCCCTAAGGACATTTTGTCTTAAAACACACTATATATAACACATATGTTATACATATATAACACACTGGAAATTAAGAATTGATTATTATTTATTATTCCTGACAGTTTTAATTTCTGTTTTACTTTTGGGGGGGGGGAAAAAACCCTACTGTGAAGCTACCAACTTTAAGAGAAGTTTAGAATACTCTTAATGTTGACAGAAGTAACGAAGTATGGTGTCTTGAGCTAGTGGAGGAAAATTGAAATCTAACTCAAATAATGGTAGCTAATTTGGCAGGTTTTAAAAGTAGACTAGATAGGAAAGAGATGACAATATCAATAGCTACTAAAATAAATGGCTCTTTACTTCTCTTGAATCATTGGCACTGATTGTTGGAAATCAACAGTAAAAAGGGATTTTTACTTTCTTCTCCAGTTCTGTGACTTCCCAAATGCATCCAGTTGGCTTCAGCGTGACACAAAATATTGAATTAGAAGAGCCTTTGTTAAGATCCAGAGGAGTTGTTCTTATAGTTATATAACAATAATTTAAAAATAACTTATCTAGTATTCTGTGATCAGTATTGTAAAAATTAAAAATGGTTAGGTGTAAAAGTTAAGATTCCTATCTTGAAATAATTGTGCATGTGAACAACAAAGGTTTATGAAGGAGGCTGTGGCACATATTGATCTTAGTGATCTCCAGAAGCGAAGTGGATTAAAATCTGGTTAGGAGCAGGAAAACATCCCAGAAGAAGGTTGTCAGGCCTGGAAGCCATCTTTTACCTTTTTATATTCAGGCCTGCCACATTTTCTACTGTGGGAAAATGGGAGGGGGGATTATATGGAGTAGGTGATATGTAGTAGTCTAAATAACATTCTTTCCAGAAAGTCAAGGCCGCTGTGCCCTGCAGCTGCGATGAAGTGACTGGGAGGCATCTTCAGTTTTGGATGGTGCCTGATTGGATCGTGTGTTGGACATGTGGGTGCTGGGCAGGGACTTGAACTTTCGTTTGGGTGGGGAAAACCTGGAAGCTTTCAGATTCGGGTTTTCCCAGATGTTGCCAACATGGCATCTCTAATAAATTGGAACTTTGAGGAACTTCTACCCTCGGAGTGTTGTTTTGTTGGGGGTGTTAATTGGAACGCTGACAAAGGTTGCTTAAGGAAAGTATATTGCTGTGGCCATGAAGTATCTTGAAGTCAAGCTACCAAGTGCAACATACAGGGGGTTGGAATATATTATTTCCAACCCTATGCTCAGATAATTGAGGATAGCCATACATTTGTATTGTTGTTGCAAAATGTACAGAATGAAATGTAATATTATTGTTACTCATTTTAGAATTAAGTTTAAAATTTGCCTAACATCTATATAACTATGATCATTTGTGATATAACACTTCAGTTTTTTACTAAATAATAGAATCAATGGTTCGCTTACATTATTCAAACCATGCAAGAACTACTGTGATATAGTCTCATTTTTAAGCATGATTGTTGTAGGTACGCCAGTTGGATTCCTACTGATACAAGTAGTTGCAAATGATACAGACCTGGGCCCACCTCTTCACTACAGTTTTGCTGAAGGTTATACCGGTAATTATGGAAAGAAATTTGCAATCGACCAATTGAAGGGAACAATTACACTGGTGAAAGCATTAGATTTTGAAATAAATACTCATCTGGAACTTTTTATCAACGTTTCTGATTCTGTGCATCAAACCATAGAACGACTTCAAATTCTTATCGCTGATATCAATGATAATCCTCCAGTATTTGTTCAGGATGCCTATCAGGTAAGAAAAAGAAATGCCAGGATCAGTAATCTACTTTTTAAAACCAATTAATGGTCAATATTTGAAATGCTGTATTTTATTTCTCTTTCTTTCAGGTGATTATACCTGAATGTAGGTACATAGATGACTCTGTCTTGACTGTGCATGCCACGGACAAAGATTCAGAGCACAATGGAAAGATATTCTACAGAATGATTTCTGTCTCTGATACATTTTTTATTGATCCACAAAATGGTGAGCATGCATAAATCAACAACACAAATTGGAAAAAATCCTGTTCAAGATTCTGTTTTCTGAGAATGCTTAATAGGCCGTCTTTTCATGCATACCTTAAGTATAGCTAAATATGTTATTCATGACTTTAAGTAAGGATCCAGGTACTTCTAAGTACTAGAAGAAAGGATCCAAGGGGTGGATAACATCATATAGTGTATATTCTACATTTTGGGTTGTATATCTATTCTTTGGCCTATCTAAATCTATTAATCTAATTTGAATGCTATTATTTTTCTGTGACTTAGAAAATTTCACTAAATTAATACGTTTTAAGAATATCAGAATTTCTTTAAATATAAGAAATAAGTACTCACATGTTATAATGATTTTCACAATAACTACATATGTTTTTCATATCCCTGAATTTACATGAACTCCATTTAATACATGCAATTTTTGGCTGTCTGGAATTGTCCTTTTATATTGTCTTTCTTTTTTGTAGCACTTAATTTTTTTTTTTTAAATGATGAGTTTTTCATCTTTGTGCAATACAGAAAGTGGAAACTATAGTGTTAGTACTAAAAGTTTTTGCACAACATAATGCATGTTATCTTTTATTTTAGGTTCACTATTTCTTGTTAAGCCACTGACCTATCAGTTCAGTAACCCAGAAATCCATCTCCTTGTAGAAGCTAGCGACCATGGAAAACCTCCTTTGACTGCTATGACTTCTGTTACAGTGCAGATACAGGCTATGAATACTTACATTCCTCTGTTTACAATGACAATCTATACTTTTACTATAAGTGAAAATGCTTCAGTTGGAGAGAACTTGTTTACATTTTCAGTTAATGACCAAGGTAGAAATCATCAAGGCACCAATGTTGTGTATTCCATCATTGGTGGCAATAACGATAATAAATTCTATGTGAAAAAGCTTGTATTTGGGCCAGAATATTCAGATCAAACGATTGGAAATCTTGTTTTGAGAAGCACCCTAGATCGAGAGAAATGTTCATCTTATAAGTTGTTAATTCTTGCATCTGATCATAGAGCTGCTCATCTAAATTCCACTGCTACCGTGTCAATTACTATTTTAGATGTTAATGACAATCCATCTGTATTTACAAGTTTGGAATATCATGTTCATGTCAGGGAAGATTTTCCAGTTGGTAATTACATTACTTCAGTGTCAGCATATGATTATGATGCCGGAACTAATGCAGGTATCACTTACAATATAGCCTCTGGAAATGATAAAGGGCACTTCCAACTAGAAGGTAAAACTGGCTCAATACATCTAATCAGAGCTCTAGATTACGAGGATGCTACGGAATTCAACTTGACTGTTCAAGCTTCTGACGAAGGAATATTTCTGAAAAATGTGGCTTTTGCTGTTGTTTTTATCAGTGTCCTCGATGCTAATGATTATGTCCCCGTATTTGTTTTTCCAAACCTCAAGTGTGGCATACATGAAAATATGCCTGCTTTTTCCTCTGTTTGCACAATTTCTGCTCTAGATTTTGATACTGGCCCATTTGGTTATCTTTCCTACTCTATCCAGTCATCTTGCTTGTCTGCTCATGGGAATCTTGGAGATCATAACCTGTTTATAATAGATTCTTTGTCTGGAAATATCCGCACTAAGCAGGTGCTTGACTTTGAACATCAGAGTAAGTACTGTTTTGTTGCACAGGCAAAAGATAAAAGCGATTCCACAGCTACTGTTACTGTTCAGATTAATGTTGAAGGATTAGATGAATTTGACCCTGTGTTCAACCAAGATGAATATTTCTTTTATTTTCCCGAGAAGAATGAAGCAGGGCAGTTGATTGGTGATGTAAAAGCATCAGACTGTGATGGTGGATTGGATGGTGTCATTTATTATACTTTGTTGGAACAATCTTCCATCTTTTCGGTGAACTGTAGCAGTGGGTCTGTTTATTTGGCTAGATCTTTTCACAAAAAAAGAAGCAGCGTGAAGAAGAAAGATGGCACTTTTGAACTTCTAATAAAAGCTCATAGTCCAAAGCAGGACTCAAAGTCCAGCACCTGCACAGTTCTGGTAAACATTTCTAATAGCCCTGAGAGCTATCCCACACTGCCAGCAGCTAACCTGTCTCTTAGCATTGCCATCTCTATCATAGTACTTTTGTTTTTAGCCATGTGCTTTGCTGTGCTTATTGGTAGATATATACTAAAAGATACCCGCAGGTGTAGCCTGAAGAAAGAGATGCCATGTCCCTCAGTTATAGATCTAAACATGCATAGACAAAAAAACTCATCTAAACATTTCCAAGAACCCCAAATCCATGGAACAACTATTCTCCCTTTAGGGAGCATAGCTGATTGGCTAAGTTTGATTGGCACCAGGGAGAAGAGAAATATTGATAGTGTTTGTGTACAATCCAACTCACATAGCCACGGATCAATAGAAGGGGAAATTGGAGAAGATGTGGAACTCAAAAAGGTCAATGAACATCCTTATAGGAAGGGTACTAGATCTGCGTTAAGTGACAAATGCTCATTTATACCAGATTCAGGAATTCCAAGGGATTCTGATCGGTTTTCATGTCAGTCTGGAGAAAATAAGATGATGTCCATTTCTCAAAGCACAGAGGCTCTCCATTACTTCAGAGAATTACTCTGCAACAAAATGCTGTCCCATACACTTGCAAAAGTGACAGTTAAAGAAATTGAGATAATGACAGATCTCACAATGGAATATATAGTAGCACCTGATAGCAAGGATCTTGTTACCACAGTAGACTCTGTTAAAAATCTTGGAGAGAATTATAACTGGAATTGTTTGCTGAACTGGGAACCCAGCTTTAAGCCTCTTGCTTCCGTGTTCAGTGACATTGCAGAACTGCAGGATGAAAGTATTGACATGCATAATTTTCCTAAAGGGGACAAATCTTTCATTTTTCCTCCTCCTTTGCTTACTTCTACAGCTCAACCTGATTTAAAGTCATTTTTCTCACAACTGCCAACTTCATTGCCAGATGTATTTTAAAAATATCCCCATTCATCTGATATCCATCATTTGAAATCTCCTTCAGCACTTACAACCCCAAGTTTTTCACCTTTTCACCAAAGAGCCATGGTGGCACAGTAGTTAGAATGCAGTACTGCAAGCTACTTCTGGTAACTGCTGGCTGCCTGCAATTTGGCAGTTCAAATCTCACCAGGCTCAAGGTTGACTCAGCCTTCCATCCTTCCGAGATGGGTAAAATGAGGACCCAGATTGTTGGGGACAATATGCGGACTCTGTAAACCGCTTAGAGAGGGCTGTAAAAGCATTGTGAAGCGATATATAAGTTTAAATGTTATTGCTATTGCTATTCACTATCTCTGCTGACAATGCAGACAGCTACAACATCTCCAGTTGCCTCATATCTTAATATGAAGGGAATCAGTTGGTCAGCATGCAAACTTTCAACAGATGAAGAAATTTAAGAACCTGTGCAGATAATTTATCATTGGTTTCGAATATAAAACACACATTAGGCATTCTGGTCATACACTATAAAACACAGCATGCTATATCATAAAGTTGTAAATTACTTTATGTAATTGTAAAAAGTACTTAGCCAAGCTTACGGTATTTCCATAAATAATTCTCCACAACATATACTATCAACTTGTCAGATACTACCAGGAATAGTCTATCATTCTCTTTTCTCCTGCCTATGTTTGAGATCCCTGTCTAGGGGAAATCCAATGGAAATGACTTTTGCATGATGTTCATTCTGAAACCCGAGAAGGGTGTTGCTAAAGATGTGTTCATTCAGTGGAGTCATGATGCACTAGAGTCAAACAGATCTATCATGGTGTTGCCAACTGAACAGAGACGATACTAATTTTGTGCCTAATCAAATTACTATGAGTCAAGCATACTTCAGTTTAGGGGGGAAATGGTGCTACAGTATATAATATTCAATCCATATGGTACTGGCTAGCACTGATGATGTTACCTAGTTTGGGTAATGAAATGTCTGCAAGGAAACAAGCAAGCCCAGAGAGCACCAAGGACCCTCATGTCAACCCTAAGCAGGGGTGGGTTCTGACTTACCTCGCTGCCGGTTCGCTTCCTCCCGCGCCGCGTGGGCGTGCCTTGGGGGTGCGCGCGCGCTTTGCGCATGCGCAGTAAAAAAATTGAAAAATTCAAATTTTTTTTAAAATAAGCCAAAAATAAGATGGTGATGCATGCGCAGTGCCGGAAAGTCGGCTTCTGCGCATGTGCAGAAGGAAAAAATAAAATAAAAAATAAAAAAAAATGGGAAAAATTAAAAGAAAAGATGGTGGCGCCCACGGACCGGCACCGACCGAACCGGATCGATGATGTCATTGTGATGTCACCAGCGGGTCGCTACCGGTTCTCGTGAACCGGTCCGAACCGGTAGCAACCCACCTCTGACCCTAAGCTACAAATATTATTCTTTATCAATCCATATACAGTAGATGCATGCTTGCATATTCACATGATAGAGCTAGTATATTTATAGTGAAAAAAAACCTTTTTACCAGTTTTACAGGGTTTTTCTTTTTTTTTTTTTAATGATTGTCTCTGCACCTTCATCATAATCACTGTTTGTGAAATTATGATAAGTTTGAATTGGTATTGGATGAAAAAAAGGTCCTTGAAACGTTCACTTCTTCAGTGCATATCTAGAATAATCGTCGTGCAAAATATCACTGATTCTATGGACTCAGATTGAATGGTTGATTATTCTGAACAATTCAAGACACAAAATATATTGATTCTGTGATTCTGTGACTCCTGCAAAGATAAGAAGGATTAAAATATACAGTATGCAGGAAAGTGTATTCAGAATGGGGTTATTTTGCCTTGCGTTGAGAGGAGTCTCCAGTTTCTTCTGAGATCATCTATGAGGCATTCAGGGGTTATTCAGGTACCCCTTGCAACTGTAACTTGAGAATAGTCTAAAGCAGGGTGTCAAACTGGCGGCCCAAGGGCCGGATGCGTCATGCGCAGGCCACGCCACCCCAGCTCCGCAAAGGGAAAAAACATTGGCGAAATGTCACGTGACAGCAACGTGTCACCACGAGTTTGACACCCACGTTATAAAGAAATCTGCAGAGAGGCATTTGAGTGCAGCCAGAACTTCCCAGTTCTTGCTTACAGAAATGGGCTCCTGCTTAGGGTTCTTGGCTTTATGGACCCCCAATGGCATCCTGCTGTACGTGCGGTTTGGGGGCTCATTTTCTTTGACTTTTGGCTTGATATGAGAAGTGTGAGAGATGATTCAGCTTATAAAAACTGGGTGGTTTTTCGTTTTTTTTACATAATGTGTTAATGATACGAACACATTCTGAAATAAGATAGCTCATTAATTGCATTACTTTTCTTTTTACAACATGACTATGTGTAGTTACACAATGCAGATATATACATGCAAAACAAAGCATAACCAAAAATGTAAGGTCATGGCAATATGATTACATGATTAAATCAAGCAATATTATTTAAATATAATTTTTTTTCTACTTTTAAACTGTAGTTACATTTAGAGTCTTTCAATGCTTTAAGACAGGGGTGTCAAACTCAATTTCATTGAGGGCCACATCAGGATTGTGTTTGACCTGGGGGGGGCAGAGTGGGCGTGGCCAGCTTGTCACTCATGTCAGGGCGGGCTGTGGTAGCCCAAGCACTCTGCCATCGAAAACAGGCTTCCGAGCTCCTGCAATCCTTTGCCGGCGAAAACGGAGCTCGGGAAGGCTGCATGCGACCCTCCGAAGCGCCATTTTCACTGGCAGAGGCACTACGGGCCAGTCCTTTTCTGTTTTCAGGGTGGCCCGGTGGGCCAGATCTAAGCACCCTGCAGGCCGGATCTGGCCCCGGGTCTTGAGTTTGATACCCCTGCTTTAAGAGGAAGTATTTTTCAGTATGACGGTCCAATTCTGACCAAATTAAGAAATCCAGAAACATACATACATATGTAACACTTAAACACTTCTGAAGCAGCTCTCAATAATGATTGACGGTATAATATTTTGGAAAAAGCATAAATATTCAGGTAAGGTACACATTCTAGATTTGAGACAGATATTTGGCAACTAATATTTAGAGATACAGCCTAGATATATTTAGAAAATAAAATATGAACCCTAAATACCTGAGATTATATTGGCTTACATAAAATATTTTTTCAGCCTTATATATATTCACTACTAATGCTTTTTTAGAACAAGTAATATCCTAGCATTCTATAATTCTAAAATGCTCATTGGTGATAAAGTATCAGGTATTACTACTTTGTTTTAATTATTAATAAATTGTATTCCAACACTCTGGTTTTGCTTCTCTTTTTTACCACATTACACTATTACAGTTTTACTTACTTGTTCTTATTTTTTCAGTTTAGATGATAATATTATTCATTATTCATATATTTATTATATTTTTATCATATGCATTATCACTATGCTATTTTTTTACTAGCATATATTGGAAAGGTTAAATTTTAAAATACATATAAATAATATCACAGTCTCATGCTTAAGGTTTTTATTAATGCTTATATATGCAGTTTACATTGATACTTAGTCAAAGATTCTATGTGAATACACATAGGTTAGATACAGGTTAAATCAGTGGTTGCCACAGTGGGCGGTACCATCCCCTGGGGGGCGGTGGGATGACTTAGGGGGGCGCTAAAGACAAGGGTGGTGGCAGGGGGGCAC
>QLTV01002109.1:1323033-1350197 GCA_003457575.1 Thermophis baileyi | reverse complement strand
TACACCTCGCTCTCTCTCTCTCTCTCTCTCTCTCTCTCTCTCTCTCTCTCTCTCTCTCTCTCCTGATTTAAACTGTATTTGTGTTTGAACGACTGCTAAGAAAGCTTATTAGTAGTCCTTAATTAGTAATCTAAGGTTTGTACAGACTTTGTGTGTGCTGTGTTCTTTGTGGTCCGTAGCTGGTGCAGAATAGTAAGGATAAAAGCAACAAGTTACAGTCATACAGTCATTAGTGGGAGGAGATGGGTGATGGGAACGATAAGAAGATTAATAGTAGTGCAGACTTAGCAAATAGTGTGATAGTGTTGAGGGAATTATTTGTTTAGCAGAGTGATGGCATTCAGGGAAAAACGGTTCTTGTGTTTAGTTGTTCTGGTGTGCAGTGCTCTATAGCGTCGTTTTGAGGGTAGGAGTTGAAACAGTTTGTGTCCAGGATGTGAGGGGTCTGTAAATATTTTCACAACCCTCTTTTTCACTCGTGCAGTATACAGGTCCTCAATGGCAGGCAGGTTGGCAGTAATTGTTTTTTCTGCAGTTCTGATTATCCTCTGAAGTCTGTGTCTGTCTTGTTGGGTTGCAGAACCAAACCAGACAGTTATAGAGGTGCAGATGACAGACAATAATTCCTCTGTAGAACTGTATCAGCAGCTCCTTGGGCAGTTTGAGCTTTCTGAGTTGGCGCAGAAAGAACATTCTTTGTTGTGCTTTTTTGATGTTAGGTGTCCAAGTATCTGGCAATGAGAAAGTGGCTCACTTCCCAGCTCTCTCAAGGTCAAACCATTTAATGAGTTTTGAGTTTGGGTATTTAAACCAGAAGAAAATGCAGTTGGCCTCAAATCAGAAATTCGGGGGCTCAATACTGTGTATAAAATGTCTCAAATAAATTTATATCTAGTTTTTAACTAAAAAAACAAAAACAAAAAATGGTCATTCTGTCTTGTGAGTCCCTTCCACTACTGTACTTTCAAGAGCTGACCACACAGATAGTAGACCATTCGTACATAAATCCAAATAAATAAAATACAGATCCTGAAAACTTTTATTTCCAGTAAGAGTGTAGCAACAGTGAACTAGGACTGAATTGTAAGTCATAGATCACAAATATGCAGCCAAGGAGTTGGTGACAGAAAATCTAGTAAAAAGTATGTGACTGGTGAATCAAATTATGGTACGGATGTGATGATGATGAATAATAATTCTTCTTTATATGAATCTCTGTCCCCCTTTTTGTCTACCATTTCTACTCCCAAGGCCTTCCAACCTCTTCTGAAGATTGCTGTACAATCTTTGTCACTGGCTTAGAACACAGAGAACAGCAGATCAATAGGACATATGTCCATCTCAATGAAAGAAATATAGCCAATACACCAATACCATTTACTACACTCCAGGGGTGAAATCCAGCAGGTTCTGACAGGTTCTGGAGAACCGGTAGCGGAAATTTTGAGTAGTTCGGAGAACCGGCAAATACCACCTCTGGCTGGCCCCAGAGTGGGGTGGGAATGGAGATTTTGCAGTATCCTTCCCCTGCCATGCCCACCAAGCCACACCACGCCCACCAAGCCACGCCCACAGAACCGGTAGTAAAAAATTTGGATTTCACCACTGCTACACTCCGTATCTTTTCTCTTCTGTTTCTGTTACAAACTTTTTTTTATTACATTCAAGCATATTTGTTATCCTTTAAAATAGATATGTCAAACTCAAGGCCTGCGTGACGGATCTGGCCTGCGATGGGTTTAGATCTGATCCACGGGGCCATTCTAGAGATGGTGAATTTAATAAATGTAATAATAATAAAAAGCTGTCTTTGCCAATTACATTTACAGAACACCGCATTGTGTATTTATCTGGTCATTTGCAATAACAATTGAGCAGTTGTTAGAATAATTTGTAAATAATTTCTCTGCTTCTTTAATCTGTGGGGCAGTTGCTGAAAAGAACAAGCAAACCAAGCAGCAGCCTGATCAAATCACCTGTTCCTCTAGAAAAAAGGGGGGGTAGAGGATAAGGCTCATGTCTTGCCAATTTTACTGTGGTTCTCTTTGCTTGTGAGTGGGCAGGAACATTTACAAGAGTCTGCAAAATTCAAAACAATCCAACTAATCCTGGCTGCATTTTAAAAAATGGAATAGGCAATCTTTAATAAAATAGTACTTGCTAAACAGAATAGGAATAGATTCTAGAGCAGTGCAAGGCCCATCAGGACAGATCCCTTATTACAGTTCATGGGACAGTGTATTTCTGTTGGCAAGTTTCATACAATTGAAATGGCTTCTTGTATTTTTCCCCATCATTCATTATTAGGAAGAGCACCTGTAATGGAAGCTTGCTGAATTAATGGAGACTAATGTTACCCAATTTGGTTTCTTCCAGATGTCTTGGCCATGTTGGCGGGAAATTCTGGGTATTGCATTCCCAGCACATCTGGAGGACATCAAGTTGGGGAAATTTGGTGTAAGCTCTTCATATAATTTGGAATTCTGCACATTCTTCCCAATCAGCGGAAGAAGATACATATGTACAGCACACTCCATTTTACATAATTTGCTTAAATATGTGAATTTTGTATTTATTCAAAAGCTTATATTTTGATTATGCAAAAAACAGATATTGATTACACAAAAAAAACCAAATTAATATTAAGGATGAAAATATCTAAATCTCAAAATCATATGCAAGTATTTACTATTACTGTTTACAGTTAAACAATTAGAATGAATAAGAATAACTGAATTCAACCAATTGTTTGGAGTATTGCTGCATATTTTAAATATAAGCACAGCAAGTACATTAAAGCAACATATTGAGAGCCTGAAAAAAGCTTAGAATTGAGCTTTTAAAACAATATAATATTTTGGAATGAAAAGTAAACACATCAGCTAGATGTGGGATATCTCTCTGTTAGTCAGACACTGAAAATTATTTGTTTATGTAAGATAAAACATTAATTTGCTGTTTGCTAGTTTTAAAAGTTACAAACTGAATTTTAATAATTGAGAGACAATCTGAAATTAATGCAATTTTCTTTAATTAAGATGACTTTGCTGGAGTCTATTACAACTGAATGCTGTGCTTTAATGGGGGGCAGAGTTCAAGTGATAGAGAGAATTTATTTGAGCAATCAGTATGTAGAAATAAATAAATTTTTATAAATAAATTTTATGAAGAAACTTTAGTTGGTTACTAAGATTCCCAAATTAAATTATTTTTTATTTATTATTGTGTAGCTCAGCCCTTCTAACCTAGTGTCATTCAAATGACTTGGACTATTGAAAGCAAGGCCAATTTAAAAACAGGTACTGTAGGTATGCATTAGGGCTGAATTTAAAGCAGGGGTGAAATGCTCCCGGTTTGGGCGTGCCTGCCAGTCGTTGGAGAGCCAGTAGCGACGGCAGCGCTAGGCTTCGCCCACCTGCCCGGACGCCGCCATTTGGGTTCTTTTACCCTCTGCGCATGCGCAGAGGGTAAAAGAACCCAAATGGCAGCATCCGGGCGGGTGGGCGAAGCCTAGCGCTGCCGTTGCTACCGGCTCTCCGATGACCAGATTTAAAGTATGCAAAATGAAATCTCTCACAAGTCTAATAATGTATAACTCTGTCATGTACATTTAAGACAATGAATTTTTAAATAAAGAAACTGCCTAATTAGGCAATTAATTAATTGACAATTAGAGAAATGAAGTGAGGAATATATTGAAATATATTATTTCATTTTTTTGAAATCAAAACAGAACCTATCACATTCACAATGATTCCACACGTGATTGTGGATGGAAATAACTGTTTTTTCTCAATTCTAGAAAGCTTTATGTTACAGACTAGCATGGCGGGTGCTTCATCACTGGAGGATTTAAGAAGAAACTGGATAGCCACTTGTCTGAAATGGTATAGGGCAGGGGTGTCAAACTCAATTTCATTGAGGGCCGCATCAGGGTTGTGTTTGACTTCAGGGGGCTGGGATGGGCATGGACAGAGTGAGCGTGGCCAGTTCAACATCACTCTTGTCGGGGGCACCTGTGGTGGCCTGAGTGCTCTGCCAGAGAAAACAGGCTCCCGATCTCTGTTTTCGGCTGTGACAGCCTCCTGCAATCCTCTGCCAGTGAAAATGGAGCTCGGGAGGGCCGCGTGCCATCTTTGCTGGCAGAGGCACCACGGGCCAGTCCTTTGCTATTTCCAGGGTGGCCCCACAGGCCAGATCTCAGCACCCCATGGGCCGGATCTGGCCCCCGGGTCTTGAGTTTGACACCCCTGGTATAGGGTCTCCTGCTTGAGCAACCTCCAAGGTTCCTTCCAACGCTATTTTTCTTTATTCTGTAAACAGCATTACAGGTTAAAACAAACAGTAAAAAAAAGTTACATTTTTACTGAAATTTATCTACCCAATATGGTTTAATTTAATAGGCTTTAGTGATATATGAGGTCCAGGCAGAAGAAGAACATCATGGCTTCAAAATCTAAGGGACTGGTTTGGACAAAACTCAGCAGCACTTTTTCATGCAGCTGTTGATAAAAATAAGATCGCCAACATGATCGCCAACATCCAATGATGGATATGGCACAAGAAGAAGAAGTGATGTATGAAAGTCTTTGAATAATTTGTTAAACATGAAGGGGGCCAATTTTTTTTATTCAGAATTCTTAGCACATAGAGCTGGACCTTAAGCCACTAGCTTTTTAAAGACCTCTTGGACAAATTGCATCAGAGCTTTCTTTAACTTTTTTCATTTTCTCTGGCCTTCACCTACAAAGGAAGATGCAAGGGAAAAAATGCATACAGAAGTAATGGTTAATTATGGAATTACCCATGATACTTTATCATATAATGTATAAACAACCTAGGCCAGTGATGGCGAACCTTTTTTTGCTCGGGTGCCAAAAGGGCGCGTGCGCGCAGCAATACCCTCCCCCTGCACATGCGTGCACAACCTCCTGTACTGCCCCCCGTGCATGTGCGCAGGCCTCACTGAAGCCTCTGGACTTCTGGTAGGCCCGTTGGGCCGTTTTTCGCCCTCCCCAGGCTTCAGGAAAGCCTCCGGAGCCTGTGGATGGTGAAAAACGGCCCAACGGGCCTACTGGAAGTTCATTTCCGAACTTCCGGTAGGCCTGTTGGGTCCGTTTTTCACCATCTACAGGCTCCGGAGGCTTTCCTGAAGTCTGGGGAGGGCGAAAACAGCCTCCCCCATCCTCCAGAAGGCCAAAAATCAGCTGGTCAGCGTGCACATGTGCGCTGGAGCTGACATAGGGTAACACTTCACGTGCCCTCAGATATGGCTCCGTGTGCCACCTGTGGCACGCGTGCCATAGGTTCGCCATCACGGACCTAGGCCCATATTAGAATGAGAAGTTGCTTCAGGACATTCAAGGGATGGTCTTCCTCCATATTTCCAAATCTAAATGATGATGCTGATAAGAAAAGAAGCAGGTTCAGTTCACTGGCATTTTGAACTGCTGATTGCCAATCCATAAGGAAGGTGTGGAGCACAGAAGTGCTAATTACACTTTGGTACCCTATTACATATCAGACATGCTAAGGATTTGTTTTACTGCAAGACATTGAGATGCAATTAATTATCTAAGAAAACGTTCTATATGGCAAATGAAGCAAGTACATAAGGAATTAATTACAGACAAAACAGAAATCTACTTTTTTCAAACTATTCTGTATCAACACTGTTATTTATTTCATAAAGAATTATACTAAGTTATCCTGAAAGTCCAATGTATATTACTGTAGGGGAAAAATAATTGGAGCCTGGGGCCATGTTGTTGCAATTAAATGCTTGGTAAATATGTTTAGAGGGGGAAGAATCAATCATGAATCCTGGCCTTCCATTGTTTGTTGGACAAAATAGCTCAAACTCTTTGTTGTGATTGCCAACTGGCAGTTCCATATCTGACAGGTACTTCCTAGACATGGAATCAGCAGGTTTATACTTTATCTGCGTGACAGTCATGAAATTCCTCTCAACTCTCCTTTATAGACCAGAAAACATGTGTTAAATCCAAATCTCAACCAACTAGAGATTAAATAAAGAAAAAGCAGTTTCGTGGGGTGGGAGATTGAAAACTTACAAGAAATGTGGATCCCGGCTAGCAAAATTCATTCTTTAAGAAATCTGTTGTCCCACGGAGTAAATCTTTTCAGCTAGAGATCGGTGTTAAAATTGTATGCTTTAATCTGCTGTACTCTGCTTTATTCTCGGCTATTATCTGCTCTGGTGTCTTTTTTAGCTATGCAAAAAATGGTGAGCTTATATCACTTGGATTCTCAGGGTAACAGAGGTTTCCCCAATAATAAAATAAAAGCCATCTCATGTTTTGCATGGAATATTCTCCTATCATTTTTTTTCCTTGTGAGAAAATTTGTTGGGAATGTTTTAATGCACCCTGTAATTCTTTGTCTTTAACCCCTGAATGTTTTGCACATGACTAAATGAAGTTTAATTATTTTATTTGTGTTTGATCATATCCCCAAAGAGAAGGGATTTGTCCCATGTTTTAAAAGCAATAAGATCTGAACTTATTTATTTATTTTGTTTGTTTGTTTGTCAAACATGTACAAGATAACAAGTATAGGTATGAACATAAACATGAACAAAGGAAGTAAATACAGGTAAATGGGGACAGTAAGACAGGGACGGTAGGCACGCTGGTGCGCTTATGCACACCCCCTTTAAGGACCTCTTAGGAATGGGGTGAGGTCCACGGTAGACAGTTTGAGATTGAAGCTGTGAGGGTTTGAGGCTGTAACAATGGAGTCGGGTAGAGCATTCCAGGCATTGACCACTCTGTTGCTGAAGTCGTATTTTCAGCAATCGAGTTTGGAGCGGTTTACCTTCAGTTTGTATCGATTGTTTGCCCATGTATTATTGTGGTTGAAGGTTATTATTTCTTCCTATGCCTTCAGTTATCTGAATACAGTGGCCGTGACTTGTTTCTTTTTATTAGAAATGTTATCCAGTTCAAGGGGAATTCTTTCTTGGAGTATCTTTTTCTGCCTGGCGTTTATTTTAAAAACCATTGCATTTCTCAAGAGTTTATATTGAGCTTTAGATGAAATTGTATTATTTAGAGAAGATTCCTTTATTTATGACACTATGTGACATTTGTGATCAAAAAGGTCAATCCCATTTGAACTGTTAGCAGGTTATAGCATTGCAGCATTAAAAACAGCTGCCTTATTGGTGGGGATGGTGAATCTGCTTTTCACCTTGATTGAAATAATACAGCTTTTTAAAAATGCATTGGTATATCTTGATTATAACTATTATGATGGTGATTAGAACTTCGATAATTCCCATTTTGAGGACTGAATTTATATTAATGTGATTGGGGGGGAAAAACCCTGAGCAAATGCAAGGTATTCAAGCAATATGATGGGGGAGGATCAGGGGTGAAATCCAGCAGGTTCTGACAGGTTCTGGAGAACCGGTAGCGGAAATTTTGAGTAGTTTGGAGAACCAGAAGCGGAAATTTTGAGTAGTTCAGAGAACCAGCAAATACCACCTCTGGCTGGCCCCAGAGTGGTGTGGGAATGGAGATTTTGTAGTATCCTTCCCCTGGAGTGGGGAGGGAATGGGGATTTTGCAGTATCCTTCCCCTGGAGTGGGGAGGGAATGGGGATTTTGCAGTATCCTTCCCCCAGGAGTGGGGAGGGAAGGGGGATTTTGCAGTATCCTTCCCCCAGGAGTGGGGAGGGAATGGGGATTTTGCAGTATCCTTCCCCTGGAGTGGGGTGGGAATGGAGATTTTGCAGTATCCTTCCCCTGCCACGTCCACCAAGCCATGCCCACCAAGCCCACCAAGCCACGCCCACAGAACTGGTAGTAAAAAAAATGGATTTCACCACTGGGGAGGATGAATTAACCTGACAGCAAGAAAAGGAAGAAGGAAAAATGTTATGATATTGGGTGACAAGACGAAGGAGGGAGCAAAGTGAAAGGATAACTTATGGGAACACATGATGTGGAGGTCTTGGAGAGGAGACAAACTCTTCTTTCTGCTTTTCATATCCCTGATGGCACAATGTCAAACCATTAGCAATTTGAGCCCATTAATATTGATGCTGACGTGAAGTATTTGTCAGTATTTGTGCCAGAGCTTTTCAAACCTTACCTGGAAATTCTGGAATTCGAACATTGGACTTTCACAGGATGTATTCCAGGGGTGGGTTCTAACTTATCTCACCACTGGTTCGCTTCCTCCCGCATGCGCAGTGCTGAAAATTCGCAAAAAAATCCCCCAAAAAGAGCTGAAAACAAGATGGCAGCGCATGCGCAGTGCTGGGGACTCGGTTTCTGCGCATGCACAGAAGAAAAAAATCAGCAAAAAATCCCCCCCCCAAATTCCCCCCCCAAATAATTCCAAAAAAAAGATGGCGGCGTCCATGGACCGGCACCGACAGAACCGGCTCCGTGATGTCACCAGCGGTTTGCTACCGGTTCTATAGAACCGGTGCGAACTGGGAGGAACCCACCTCTGATGTATTCTACCTCTGAGCTGTGGCTCTCTTGATCCTCTACCTTTATAAATTGCCATAATATATCATATATGGTGGGAGAATTGCCTTTAGTGATAGTGAATCAGATTAACATATACTATAATGGAAGTACTGTATCAAGTACTGTACTGTAATGTATAGGCAACAAGAGAACTATGGAGACGATTGGATTCTTCACCTACACATAGCTGCATCCATAATTGATATCAATAGAAGTTCTATGTATTATGATGAAGCCTTCAGTCCAAATAGAAATTTAATTATATAAACTGAGAAATGTCAATTTTCTAAATTAATTTCAGGGATGTGTATATCTCCTTTTCATTTCCTAATCCTTTATCTCGGCAACCAGTTCTAAGTTTGCTTCTTACTGGACTTTTTCGCCTGTCCAACATCTGTTGTACACCTTGGTTCCCTATAACTACGGGTTCAATAAATGCTTTTATCCTTGAACACCAAGCTCAGCATAAGGCAACAGCTTTAAAGAGGTCTGCAGAGATTTGGTGAAGGTTGTGTGTGCACATCCATCAGTTTTTCCATTTGGAACAGGGAGATGATACCATGCTCTCGGCTATTTTCCCTGCTAAAATAAACTGGGCAGATGTAGCAAAAATGAAAATTAAGCAACAAGAACAAAGGTGTTACCACAAATTTCCTGTTAGATGAGGAGGATTATTGGCATTTGGGTCCATTTTGTTGTTGTTGTTGTTCTGGATATGTCTGAATATGTTGCCAGAAAAGAAAAGAACTAGGTCTTTTTATGGCTTAGCTCAGGCAACATTCTAAACTCCAACTAAGAAAGCAGAGTTCCATTGTTCATACACTATGATATATTATGTCAAAAGAAATAAATCAGATGAAAATTTAATTGGAAGGCCTGATTCTTAAAGCTTGTTAAAATGAATTGCTTTGCTGATCCAGAAGGGGTCCTTAACATCTTTTTAGTCAAACTGGCTGCAGACCTTCCTCAAAAAGTTATGCGTGTGTGTTGACAAAGAATTGTTAAGCAGCTGGAAACATGAACAATTTTCTACATTTGCAAACAGCTGAATATTTCAATATTTCAAACATATAATTTTGCTTACTGTTTTATCTCTAGAGTTATATCATTTAATGTTGTACAAAGCAACTATATGTATGCTTAACAGATCTTAACAGATTAACAGAGTTGGAAGGGACCTTGTAGGTCATCTAGTCCAACCCCCCGCCCAAGCAGGAGACCCTGCACCATTTCTGACAGACGGCATTCCAGTCTCTTCTTGAAAGCTTCCAGTGATGAAGCTCCCACAACTTCTGAAGGCAAGCTGTTCCATTGGTTGATTGTTCTCACTGTCAGAAAATTTCTCCTTATTTCTAGGTTGAATCTCTCCTTGATCAGTTTCCATCCATTATTCCTTGTCTGGCCTTCAGGTGCTTTGGAAAATAACTTGACCCCCTCCTCTCTGTGGCAGCCCCTCAAATATTGGAACACGGTTATCATGTCTCCCCTGGTCCTTCTCTTCAGTAGACTAGCCATGCCCAGTTCCTGCAACCGTTCATCGTATGTTTTAGCCTCCAGTCCCCTAATCATCTTGGTTGCTCTTCATTTTCCCATTCGGGTGGGGAAAAACAGGCAAAGGCCAATGTCAAGAAGAGCTTATTCCTTAGCAAAGATTTTGCAATAAAATGCTCTGATATTAGTAATGGGAACAGATGTTTCCGAACTATTGCAAAACAGACATTTATTTGTATCTTCTAAATAGGTAGTAAGCTCTGCCTTGAGTCGGAAAGCAGTTAGAAAAAGGATCAAAAGCAAAAGGACACCCTTCCCTTCTTTAATAAATTCATTGCTATATGAGGGTTAAAGTATAGTTTTCAAGATTTTATAACCTAACTTCTTTTCCCATGCAATAAATATGAATAATGAGTCTGTAAGTGAATTTTGCTTCCTTGAGTTGTTTTTAGGGGCTGGACAGAGTTAAAGAGGAACAGCAGTATTAGTAGGAGAAGAGGTTTAACAGCTAGTAAATACCAAGAATCCATCTGTCAGAAAAGCAGCTGAAAGTTAGGTAGGGTTTACTTTACACAACTTCTGTTGGGGAGGTTGCATTATATATGTTATGTGTTTACAACAGAATTAAGGTGGGTTTCACTGTGAACATATGTGAATAATGGCCTATACAGTACAAGGATTCTATGATGGAATCCAAAGTCTTTTATTCAAATATACTGCTACAATTCTCATTAGTTTATGGAACATCCCTGCATTCCAAGTTTTAAACCACAAAAAGCATCAAATTAAAGGTGGCTCCAGTGGTTTTGGAACTTGACCAACAAGTTTTATCTCATTAATAGTTTCAAAGGAAAGGTACCATTTTTGTTAAAATATTTTTTTTCCCCTTCATGATAAAGGCAGTAATGGAATCTCAGCAAAGTACCCCAAAGGACTCTGAACATACTGGCAGTCAAGTCAAATTTGTGCCCTTAGTATTGGGTTAAGTAGACTTGGCACTTACCTAGTTTCTGCCTTCTTTCTCCTAAAAAGCCCTCAACAACCTTGATAGCCTTTTTGCTGATTTACTGTATTATTTACTAACTGACATTTTCTTGGCTTTAAGTGAACATTTGACGCACAAATCCCACATGTCAAATGATATTGTAAAACAAGCATCCAAGTGTCAGCACGTAGACCAATAGTCTGGCGTCTAAAGAACAGAGTAAGGCATACCTTGATAGAATCTTTCATCTGCCTTCAGTCATCTGCAAATAATCTGATAACTAATTTTAAAGGCATCAGATTGGTTCAGCCTATTGGTGCAGATGAAACAAAGGTTTTATAGGCTCACTAAAGAATAGATAAGGATTTTATACTCCAAATTATTTATTTTGGAAAGTAAAAATAAATCATGTCTAATATTTTGATGGGTTAATTGTAAACCATGACTTAATTGTGAACCATGACTACTGTGTGAGCAAAGTAGGAACACTCATATTTCACAATTTTGAAAAGTTGTGCAGCTGTTCCATTTGTTTTTTTTCTATTTCACTGTTCGTTTTTATTACCATTACTATTGACATGGATTGATACTTAAATTTTGGTGCATGACTATGCTTTGTAGTAAAGGTTGCTGCTGCTGTTATCTTAACATATTTATGGTCTACATAAAGAATGTTAGTGATTTTTAATAGGAAAACCGTTGGGGGGAAAAGCAGACGAAGCATGAGAAACATAGAAAGTCTTTCCATATAAAGGCAAAAAATCTTCCCATATCTTATGTCTAAAAACAAATCTTTGCATTTTTTTATCTTTGTATTTTTAAACCTCAGTAAATGTATAGAAAAGTTATGCAATTATTTTCAATGATTCATTTGGCTTTGGTTAAATCTGTTAGACTTCATTCTGAAGACAATATAAGAAAAATTCTGTTTGCAACAGAATACCATATGCCACCAGACTTGAAATTTTGGGCCTAGAAAATTTAGAACTACGCCGCCTTCAATCTGACCTACGTGTAGCACACAAAATTATCTGCTACAATGTCCTACCTGTCAATGACTACTTCAGCTTCAACCGCAACAATACACAAGCTCACAATAGATACAAACTTAATGTAAACCGCTCCAAACTTGATTGCAAAAAATTCGACTTCAGCAACAGAGTGGTCAATGCCTGGAATACATTACCCGACTCTGTAGTTTCTTCCCCGAACCCCCACAACTTTAACCTTAGACTGTCCATTGTCGATCTCACCCCATTCCTAAGAGGTCTGTAAGGGGCGTGGCCATTATAAATTTTCACAAATAAATAAACAACCACTTCACGTTTGAATAAATAAATAAATAAATAAATAAATAAATAAATAAATAAATAAATAAATAAATAAATAAATAAATAAATAAATAAATAAATAAATAAATAAATAAATAAATAAATAAATAAATAAATAAATAAATAAAACAGACAGGAAGTGAGGCAATGAATGAAAAGCTCAAAATGTTTGTTTTGATTCTGCTGCTACCACTCATTTTATCAGAAACAAGGAAAGTGTCACAGGGAACTTAAGTAATTCTCGTGATCCAACCAGACAAACCCTAGCATGTGAAGACCTTCTTGAGAACTTTTTCTTTTCTTTTGTCTTAAAGATACAAAATCTTAGCTTCTCCTTCCTTTATGTAAAGGTAATCATGTGAGATATAGTTCAAGCAGATACCATTGCACACAAGAGACCGGGAGACAAAGAAGGGCATAGGAGTGAGATAGTGGGATGGTGATTTTGAATAGTTTTCACCATGGGCCATGATATTCTTTTGTATTGGCCTTGCATTTATCCTTGTACTATCTTAAGGTTCAGGAAGCTGCCTCTAAACTAATTTAAGAAAACCAGAACACCATTTAAGTGTCCAGATTGGGACACCTGGCTAAGTCCAGGTTGTAGGCTATTGTAGTCGTCTATTGGACAATTCCTATTTGTTGTATTTTCCTATTCCCAGAGCCATTCTTCTTGCTCAGACTATACTTAAACATACAAGTCTGCTCTTGGCTATCTCTGCCAGAGAGAGGCCTTTTTTCCTTCCTTCCTTCCTTCCTTCCTTCCTTCCTTCCTTCCTTCCTTCCTTCCTTCCTTCCTTCCTTCCTTCCTTCCTTCCTTCCTTCCTTTCCTTTCCTTTCCTTTCCTTTCCTTTCCTTTCCTTTCCTTTCCTTTCCTTTCCTTTCCTTTCCTTTCCTTTCCTTTCCTTTCCTTTCCTTTCTTTTTTTTGTTTTTGCTTTCTTTACATTTATCTCAGGGGTGGGTTCTACTTACCTTCCCTACCGGTTCGCATCTGGTTCGCATCTACTTACCTTCCCTATTCGCTTCGCTCATGCGTGCCCCCTGTCACGTCGTGCAAATGACCCTCTGCGCATGCGCAGAAGCCTCTACGCATGAGCAGGGGGTTCTTTGCAAGCCGCTTTCAAGGAGCGGCGACCAGAAAACTGGTTGGGGGCGTGGCCGGCTGGCCATCGCTGCTGGTTCGGTGAGCGGGGGCTAATTTCCGCCACCGGTATGGGAGAACCGGTCCGAATTGGCAGCAACCCACCACTGATTTATCTCCTCTCCTCTGAAGCAATATTAGGGATGAGCCATAGGCCTGCTTGTTTCTAGATAATTTAGCTTCAATTTGCTTTGTCCTGGGCATCTGTCCTACAGATTGTGACTTAAACAATTTTAGTTTGATTATCCCTCAATGCATATTATTTCTTCTCTATACATTTGAGTAACTATCCATTTTATTCCAAGTCTCCACCCACATCTAACAAATGTGCACCATATTGAAAGCTCAGCACAAACCCAGGCAAAGAGTTCTGTGCACATTCAGAAATCTTAAATTATAGTCCAGGTTGTTTAAGTCACAATCAATAGGATTCCTTACATCATCCAATGTAGATAATAGCATTATTTCTACTTTATAAGCCTTTATTGGTAACTTAAAAAAACAACACTCTCTTTTCTGAACCATCTATATCGGGGTGTCAAACTCAATTTCATTGAGGGCCACATCAGGGTTGTGTTTGACCTTGGGGGGCTGGGGTGGGTGTGGCCAGAGTGGGCATGGCCAGCTCAACGTCACTCGTGTTGGGGGCGCCTGTGTTGGCCCGAGTTCTCTGCCAGCAAAAACGGGCTCCTGAGCTCAGTTTTCAGCTGCAACGGCCTCCTGCAACCCTCTGCCAGCGAAAACAGAGCTCGGGAGAGCCACCTGCAGCCCTCGCGAGCTCCGTTTTTGCTGGCAGAGGCCCCACGGGCCATATCTAAGCACCCCGCAGGCCAGATCTGGCCCCGGGCCTTGAGTTTGACACCCCTGATCTATACTGTTTAATGTACCATGTATAAAATAAAGGTACTGAAACAGGGATGGGTTCTAACGTACCTCGCTGCTGGTTCGCTTCCTCCCGCGCCGCGTGACTGCGCCGTGCGGCCGTGCATGCACTTCACATGCATGCGCATGCGCAGTGCAAAAAAATCAACCCCCCCAAAAGCCAAAAACAAGATGGCGATGCATGCATAGTGCTGGAAACTCTGCTTCTGCGCATGCGCAGAAGAAAAAAAACCCGGAAAAAATCCCCCCCCCAAAAAATAATTCAAAAAAATTCAAAAAAAAGATGGTGGCATCCACGGACCGGCACCAACCGAACCGGATCTGTGACATCATCGTGATGTCACCAGCGGGTCGCTAGTGGTTTGGCCGAACCAGTCCGAACCGGGAGGAACCCACCTCTGTACTGAAATGAAAACAAAATTAAACAAGTTGTATTAAAGTACCACCTACAAAACATTTGGAAAATTGTTCTTGATATTCATTACATTTGTGAAGAATAGTCTTTTAAAAAATATTTAAAGGCAGAAAATAAGTGTACTTTAGTTATATTAGCATAGTTTTATAGTTTTAACTTCCAGAAAACAGTTTCTTGGCCTCTGTCTTTCATTATTTTTGCCTTGAAGGTCTCATTGGACCTTAGCCATCATCTCAACACCTGTTTTAACAATATCAGTATCACTGAGATTCAGGGACTTAAAGGTGTTTATAAACTGCTTCAATGCACAGAAACATGTTAATGTACTCAAAAAAAATCTTTTAAAAATGTTCACTTATATTCTTGGAAAAAGTTATTTAGTACAGAAAGTTGGATGATATTGTTTAAATTAAGAGTTGAAACAAATTTATTTCCATAAGTTCCATTCAGAATTCTCCTTAATGAAAGGAGATATTTAATGTTCACCACCAAATGTTCCGCAAATACCGGCCATCTGTATTTGACAGCTGATTATATTTGATTTCGTAGTAGTTAATGTACAATGGCATTTTAAAATTGACAAATCAGAGATTTAGACTGCAGTTCTACATCTGTGCAACTAGAGAGAGAATTCACTCTCTGAAACTGAAGAGAGACTTCCAGTCTTAAATATATCAACATTCTCCCTGTAACCCCAAAACCTCTGAAGCTGTTTTGCTGTAATGTTAGAGTTTTATATTAAAAGGGGATAAATCAAAATTCATAGATATATTGGATCTAATATTCTCACAGTCCCTGAAGCACAGTCTGAACCCTGCAAAGCAATTTACTAGGGCTGTTTTCCACATGGCTGAAACCCCCAAAATTTTCTTCCATGGACTGGCAAATACCTTAGCTGTACTCCAAACTCAAGTCGTCACAGCGTTGTCACGTGACGTATCGGGACTTTTTCCTCCTTCGCTAAACCGGACATGGGCGTGGCCAGCGCGTGACGCATCCGACCCACGGGCCGGGAGTTTGACAGCCCTGCTGTACTCACATTAGAAAACACTTGGTTGTGATTGATATAATACTGTAACTGATGCACCATATAGTGGCGGATACACTTAAGGGTTGCTATTTATCAGGCCCTTCAGTCCACTTTGGTTTGCAGCTCTTCTTAATCTTTGAGTACGATCCACGTGAACATAAAACAAACTTCATCAACATAAAATAGCTAAAATGAAAATATTGGGTTAATCAGTATGTGTTAATTGTTACCTTTCATTCATCACCTCAAGCAATGTACATAAGGACTCCCTCCTCCCTCCTCCCTCCATTTATACTACTGCTATCCTGTGAATTAGGTTGTGCTGAGAAAGAAAGACTTCCTTGGCTGAGACTGGACTTGAACTGAGTGCCCTGGAGGCAATCCAAGACATAAACTATGACATGTACAGGCTTTTGGTTATTTAGTTAGACCAGTTCCCAGCCTTGGAGCTCCTTTTTCACTTCTGTTAAGCTTTGTTTTGCTTTGAGTCCAGAACAACTTTGGAAACATAAGCTAACAACAACAACAACAAAGGTTTCAGGTTTCCTTGACACTAAATTTCTCATGCCTTTAGCCCATCGGGGACTAAACTGAGACTTCCAGTTGAAAGCATGCAGTCTTTTTAGATCTTCCATTTTTCATTTTCAGAAATTAACCTTGGAATTTATCTCTCTCCCACTCTGCTAAAATGGTCATGCCTCTGCTAAATGAAAAGAAATCACAAAATACAATTAGCCTAGGCATCCTTGTCCAGCTGCTCCATGTCCCAGTCATGTCATGTTATCCCTTGTTTTTAGCCAACCCCCCCCCTCTTTCTTCATCCACTCCATTCTTGCAGTGGCTGAATAGAAAGTTAACAAGCCCAAAGGTGAAGATTCTTTCTAATAAAAACGAATTACTCAGAATTGTTAGCAAGCTAAAAAAAGCTCACCTTGTTTTAATTTTCCAGTGTGCCAGAGAAACATAAAGGAACTTGCCTTGCTCACAAGAGTGTAAATCAGATTAGTCCACAAAGCTCTGTTACAGAGGTATCCAAGACATTGGCCAGATAGTCTATACATCTATTGTTTCTCCTGTCACCAAATGTATACTATTATGTAGTATAACTTTTATTGTGTCTAGACAGGACTAACATTCTTCCATCAGTACTAGAGATTTTTGCCTGATTCTGTTTGATATAAACATTTATCAGGAAATATGGCATTTCACATCCTCTGTCCTTATACAAGAGAAGAAAAGGCCAATGTGGAGAAATTTGGATTTGGATGAAATCTAAAGTTGCACCCAAATTTTTGAATTAAACTTGCAAAATTGAATAGCAGTCTGTTACCTGTAATTATTTTAATTTCATGCTGAAATACAAGTGTATCTGCTGTTGTTTCTTCTTTAAAAGAAAAATAGATATAAGAAATACTGCATGATATTAAATTTGGCTAAAGTCACCACACTATTTTCTCACTTGCTATTTCATTCCTAGGTCTTCATGTAAAGATGATATGATATTCTCCATTGTTGAGAGATAATACATCAGTTATTTCTTATATCTAATTTCAAAACCTTAAGACAGTACAAGGATAAATGCAAGGCCAATACAAAAGAATAGCATGGCCCATGGTACTGAAAACTGTTCAAGATCACATCCCACTACCTCATTCCTGTGCCCAAAGTCTATTTCTGAACATAAGCAACATTAAGAGTACCCAAATCTGGTTTCAAAATAGCTTAGCTTTGGCTTTCATCCAAAATAGCCAGTGTGACACAAGGCTACCACAATTCAAGATGCCACACTTCTTTGTCACCCTGCTCCCAGTGTGTAATGGTATAGGGGAATGATCTTCGAAGACAGGAGGAAGAACCTCAGCCTGGACAACAGTTTCATAAAGAAAATTTGAGGCTGAAGGAAGAGTGGTGAAAGTATTTCAGAAGGGATCCTCCCTAGTTTTTTAGGAGAGGGAAAGTAAAAGTGAAGAACATGAATGGTAATTTCAGACTTGCTTGATGTCTATGGAGATTCACAGTCATTCAGGTCATAGTTGTCCTAAAGGTGCTTTTTCAAGAGGCAACTGGACTCTCTGGTTTTTCTCTGAAGACATTTTGCTTCTCATCCAAGAAGCTTCTTTAGCTTCTTCAAACTTCAAGAGCTGAAGAAGCTTCTTGGATGAGAAGCGAAATGTCTTCAAAGAAAAACCAGAAAGTCCAGTTGCCTCTTGAAAAAGCACATTTGGTTCAGACTTGCTTAATTTTGTTGATGTAACCTTACAATAAAGATAGTGCTAGTACTTCTAGGTGTACTTCATGTCTGGACTAACTTGCAAGGCCTTAATAAGCATTTTTTTTAAAAAAAATCCCAGCTCTGTCAATGTATATTTTATAAACTGGGGCAATCTGAAAACATGTGATGGTTCTCAAGATGAACAGCATTGGTAACAAAGAGAGCAGAATAAGTGAATATTTAGGAACAGCATTTCTGAAAGTCATGCTTTAAAATAATATATGTTTATTCATAAAAGTGAGGAGACTATATGTAATCTACTGACAAGCTAATGCAGGGCCAACTAATGTATAAACATTCACCATAGTTTCTTTTCTCTTAAACAATGAACAGATCATTAAATGGAAATTGCTTAAAAGCAATACTTAACTTAAAATATTTGTTGCTAAAATAAATGTTTTGCTCTTTGTGCCAAATTTTATTTCAACAGGACAAGGCATTTGTCCCTAGCATCCTTTAGAAATATAATATAGTTAAATCTTAACAGAACAGAATAATAGAGGTGGAAGGAAACTTGGAGGTCTTCTAGTCCAACCCCCTCGTCAAGCAGGAGACAATATACCATTTCATACAAATGGCTGTCTAGCCTCTTTTAAAAAGCCTCCAGTGATGGAGTACCCACAACTTATGAAGGCAAGGCATTCCACTGGTTAATTGTTCTCACTGTTAGGAAATTTCTCCTTAGTTCTAGGTTGCTTCTCTTTTTGATCAGTTTCCAACCATTGTTTCTTGTCCTGTCATCTGGTGCTTTGGAGAATAATTTGACCCCCTCAAATACTGGAATACTGCTATCATGTCACCCCTAATTCTTCTTTTCTTTAGACTAGCCAGACCCAAAACCTGCAGCCGTTTTTCATATGTGTTAGCCTCCAGCCCTCTAATCATCTTAATTGCTCTTCTCTGCACTCTTTCCAGAGTCTCAACATCTTTTTTATATAGTGGTGACCGAAACTGGATGCAGTATTCCAGGTGTGGTGTTACCAAGGCCCTATAAAATGGTAGTAACACTTCATGTGATCTTGGTTCTATCCCTCTGTTAATGCAGCCTAGGATTGCATTGGCTTTTTTGGGAGCTGCAGCACAATGCTGCCTTGATTAAGTGATTATCCACTAGGACTCAAAGATTTCTCTCACAGTTACTGCTATTGAGCCAAGTTTCACCTAATCTGTACCTGTACATTTGGTTTTTCTTGCTTAAATGTAAAACTTTATTTTTCTCTATATTGAATTTCATTTTGTTAGCTAGGCCCAGTGTTCAAGTCTGTCAAGATCAATCTGGATCTTGAACCTATCTTCTGGGATGATGGCTATTTCTCCCAGCTTGGTGTTGTCTGAAATTTGATATTCTCTCATCTAAATCATTTATGGAGATATTGAAGAATACTGGATCTAAGACAGAACCTTGGGGTACCCCACTGCTAACTTCCCTCCATATAGATGTAGTTCCATTAACAACTACAAGTTGAGTATGGTTTATCAGCCAGCTACAAATCCATCTAATGGTGATGCTGTCACATCTAGCTTACCAAGAACTAGGTTGTGGTCTACTTTGTCAAATGCTTTACTGAAATCCAAATATATTATGTCCACAACATTTCACTTGTCTATTAATTTAGTCCCTTTGTCAAAGAATAAGATTTGTTTGGCATGGTCGGCTTTTGACAAACCTGTTAACTTCTGGTTATTAACTTGCTTGCTCTTAGGTGTTCGCAGATCTGTTGCTTGATTATCTTTTCCAGGATGTTCCCAGGTATTGATGTGAGGCTAATTGGTATGTAGTGGATTCATTCCTCCCCCCTTTTGAAGATGGGAACCACATCAGGTCTTTTCCAGTCCTCTGGTAGTTCCTGATACTCCAGGATCTTTAAAAGATATGGCTCAATGGTTTTAAGATCATATCAGCCAGCTCCTTCAGAACTCTGGGATGTAATTTACCTGGTCCTGGTGATTTGAAATCATCTAGAATGGACAGGTGTTTTCTTACCATTTCCCTGGTTTTAATTTGTATTCTTAGTCAGTCTTTTATTATTCTGTTTTTGGTAAATTGGGTTATTTTTTTCCTTTTGTGTGAAGACAGATAGAAACAATGAATTAAGCAGCTCTGTTTTCTTCCTGCTGTTTGTCACTTCCTTGCCATTTTTTCCAATAGTGGACCAATTGTTTCCTTGATTTTTTTCTTGTTTTTTACATATTTAAAGAAATTAATGTTGTTGTTGTTGACATTTCTTTCAAGTCTTAGTTCATTCTGAGCCTTTGCTTTCCTGACTTCATCTTTGCAGATACAGACTTTATGCTGGTATTCTGTCTTAGTTATTGTCCCTCTTTCCATTTTTTATACTTATCCGTTTTGTCTTTCAGTTTATAAGAAATTTCGTTATGCAACCATGCTGGTTTCTTTTTGCATTTCTTATTTTTATTTTTCATTGGTATTATGGTGGACTGGCCTTTTATAATCACATTTTTTCAGAGTTTCCCGAGCTTCTTGAGTTGTTTTACCTTTAAGATTTTCATGCATGGAATCCTTCCAAAGCTCTCTCTCTAAGTTTATTGAAATCAGCTCTTTTAAAGTCTAAGACACTAGTTTGATTTTGTTCTATTGCTTGTGTCTGCATTATATTAAATTCCAATATGATGTTGTCACTCTCTCCCAAAGTTCCTGCAACTTCAACCCCCTCTATCATTTCATCTGTTAGTAAGAACTGAGTCCAATATAACTGACCCTCTAGTTCCCTCCTCTACCTTTTGGATGACAAAGTTATCAGCTAGGCTTGTAAGGAAACTATTTGATCTCCCACTTGATGCAGAATTTGTTTCCCAGCTTATTGTCAGGGTAGTTAAAGTCCCCCATTACTACTGTGGTATGTTTCCTACATACATTAGTTAACTCATTAACAGAAAGAAAAGAGGCGACATAGCTTGGAATCTTTGGTGTGTAGAAAGAGGGGAGGGCAGACCCTCCCCTCAGCAATTCATAGGGTACATTTAATATTTATGCCGATAAGCGCTTGGTTAATGTCAGGCCCAAGGAACAAGAAAGACATGAGTTATTTCAAAGTAGTTTCTTTATTGCTGTTGTCTACAATCTTGTCAAGACTAAAACACTTAGTGAATGAATTTAACATCCGATACCACCCTGCCAATGATCAATGATCAATTTGAAAAGTTTTGCACTAATGAGCTGAACAAAGCAACGGTTGTCCAAAACTTTTTTTTAACATTTTCAAGTCTTCTTTATAAGAGTCAGTGTAGAAATTTATATCTATTTTAATTTGCAACAAAATTAGATCGTGGAATACATTACATAGCTAGATATTTAGATAGAGATTCAGCATGTATAAAAAATACTGACCAAGGGGAAATACACTTTAAGCACAAAGGCATATGTAGGCATATTTTCCCTAAATCTGGGGTGTCAAACTCGATTTCATTGAGGGCCGCATCAGGGTTGCGCTTGACCTCAGGGAGGCCGGGGGGCTTGGCCAGGGTGGGCGTGGCCAGGTCGACATCACTTGTGTCGGGGGTGCCTCTGATGGCCCGAGCGCTCTGTCAGCAAAAACGGCCTCCTGAGCTCCATTTTCAGCTGCAATGGCCTCCTGCAACCCTCTGCCAGTGAAAACAGAGCTCGAGAGGGCTCCGTTTTCACTGGCAGAGGCACCTCGGGCCGGTCCTTCACTGTTTCCAGGGCAGCCTCGTGGGCCAGATCTAAGCACAGGCTTTGAGTTTGACACCCCTGCCCTAAATCATTGAGATTGAGATATTCAGAAGTCTACAGCATTTGATAGTCTGTCTTTTCTGAAGAAGCCGCTCTCAGATTATTCTTAGTGTAGACTCAGAAGATAAAAGTACATGTTTGATATATTCAGTATGTTTAAACTCTTTTATTCACACATAGGGTTCAGTTAAATTTAAAGTTAAAGCAGAATGAAAATATAAAAGAAGTGTTACTTCAGATGCCAAACTGGCCCAAGTTTTAGCACACTGACCTTTATGTGATAGGAACAGGGGTGGGTTCTACTTACCTTTCCCACCGGTTCGCATCGTGACGGAAGTGCACATTTTGCGCACGTGCACTCGCTAGGCTCACGCGCACGCGCGCATCCCCTCTTGCAATTTTGCTTCCGCGGCATGCTCAGTAGCTGAAAATCAGCCTGAAACACAGCTGAGGAGCTGATCAGCTGGGCTTCGGGAGAAGGAATAAAGGTCAGTATAAACCCCGGGGGCAGGAGGGAGGGCCCACTTTCAAGCTGCAGAACAGGAAAAAATTCACAAAAAATACACAAAAAAGATGGCGGCGCCCATGGACCGGCACCGACCGATCCAGTTTAGTGACGTCGCAAGCGGGTCTCTACCGGTTCGGGCGATCCTGTCCGAACCGGGAGGAACCCACCTCTGGATAGGAAATTAATACAGCTGCAATGTTGGAAATTGCCAAGAGTTACCTTCTTTCTAAAATGTGCTAGTTTATAACTTTGTCGTTTATATCCTGTTTGTCCTGGAGGCAGGAAGCGTCTAGGAAGTGGCTGTTCTTTATAAATTTATAAAGCCATTTTTTTTTCTGTTCTTCTCTAATTTCTCCACTTCTTATTTCCAGCATGCAGCTTCATTCTAACTTGATTAGGGGATCACTACGGGCAAGATTGAAGAACTTGTGTTTTATTCTAATAGGATTGTTTTGTAAATGTGTATTTTTGAAACATTGGCATAAAGCAGAGTGTAAATCTGACAGAACGGATGACTGAAGAAAAAAAAAATCACATTCTGTAACATCACTATAGGCAATAAATTTATTACAGCCAAGGCAGCATACATTTGTACTAGATGTTACACAATAACAAAAAGTGAAACCAGCTGTTCTTGTTTTTTTTTTAAAAAAAAATTATCCAGATAAAGATTAGTTTTATAAAATCTGTTACATAAATCATGCATTGTAATTATTTACATAAAAGCAGATGTACAGATTTTCAACCAATATCACGATCTCGAAAATGAAAGAATGATTTTCTTTTTCAAAATTAACCTCTTCCATATTCAAGACAGCTAGAATTTAAAAAGCTGCTTCCGGGACTGGTTTAACGTAGTCTGTAAGCAGTGTGCAAAAAGACATGAAGTGATGATACTCAGTCCATAGAAAAGCTTTCAGAGCAAGGGCCTATGATTCTGCAGAAGCTTGAAGTTCTCAGGTAACAAGTGAAAACTGGATTTCTCTGGCTTTCTTTGTTTTAAGTATATCCAAGTTACATTGATATTATTTATTGGTTTTATTTAAAAGAGGTACAAAATCACCCTTTAGCAAGCTTCCAGCACATTTTTTTTACAAGATTTGCTCTAGCTGCCAATCTACTACCGAGTCAGGCTCAGGTGCTGGTACTAACATGTAAAGCCTGAAATGCTTTAAAGCCGAATTACCTGTCTCCTACGTCCTGTTTCCATGCTGTGCCTTAGAAAATTGCTACTTGGCCCCTAGAGCAACAGACCTTTCTGTAGTGGCTCCTCTCTAGTGGTATGACCTGGTCTCTGAGATACACCAGATCTCAAAGCTGGTATGTTTTAAGCATTGTTGAAAGACATATTATAGTGGTTTGAAAAGAACAAAAGGTTGGCTGGTTTTCAATTCCCCACAGCTGTAAAACATAAAACTCATGTGAGGCTGCAGAAAAGGGGTTGCGGCTCTAAAGTCTCATGCCACAAGGAGCAGTTCTTCTGCATTTTCCCCCTACTGCTGCTTGTTCAATTTGAGATAGCAAATTCCTTAGAGACTTTTATTCTCAAAGGAGAAGACATTTTAGAGAATTTCTTTTAGGTGTAATGTGGCATTTTTGCATCTATTTGGTTTCAAAGGAACCAAGGGATGTGTGCGGGTAACATGGAAGGAATACATTGTGGAAGTGCCACTGCAGCTGCTAAAGAGGAGTTGCCCTTGAAAAAAATGTTGCACTATTTTTTTTCCTTTTTTCTTGAAGAAGCTCGAAGAAATCCTCCACCCAATCTTTCTGCTCACAAATTTGCTGGAGAATTTTGAAAGGCTATTTGTATCCAGCTCAAAAATTGAAAAGAGCAAGATAGAAGAATGTCAAACTTACAGTAGTTGGAACCTTAGATAAAACAGAAATTGATGCCTTGGGGAAAATGACTTGAGCAGACAGAGATAGTTTATTATTTATGTTAAAGAGTGGCTTCAGTGGAATCTTAGAAAATTCTGAAGTAGAATAAGAAAGAAATCCCTCACAACACAAACTACTACCGCCCACCTTGCAATGTTTGGTAAGCCACTGTGTGATTTTTGTTAACAGAAATTATGTGAAAAATATTGTACAGACATGCATACACATATACCAGTCTGCAAAGAGTAATGTATACATCTTTTGAACTTTCAGAATGGTTTACCAAAGGAACTACTATCCACATGGGAGCTTGTGAATATGTATTGTTTGGGGAGGTAGAATATGGTCATTAAACTTCTTTCTAAAGGCAAATTTCAATGGGGAATTATTTTGATGGGGGGACAGGAAATCAAGGTAAGTGGGAAAGTCTTTAATTCTGTCCCAATCACCTTTGGCACTTTTGCTATTCAAATGTCTACTCACTACCCATCCATTCTTTCCCACCTTCTCTCCTTTTCTTATAGAAATACAATCCAGGGTAGGTCATAAATCACAATTGGATCAGTGAATCTCAGATGTGTTTAATCTGGAGGGATAGAAGAGACAAAGATGAGAAGCCTGGTGGATCAGTGGAGCAGCAACTGTCTGACTTGGACAAGTAGACCAAACAGCCAAATCAGCCATGGGGCTTGAAGAGTCAATCACAACCAGTTTATTGACACAAATCTATTTCCGCCACCCTGAGAATTCCTCCACCAGGAAAAGAAAATCCTAATCATCCTTTTCTTTTCCTTCTTCTACAAGGAAATAAATAGTCACAGCTGCCAGCACATGTGTTTCAATCAAATACCAGTTACATACTGGAGATTGTCTAAGGAGCCAGCGCACCCAACAAAACCAAACAGAGTTTCTGGAAAAATTGCCCCTTCAGCCAATTCAGCCTCCACCTTTAGCAATAGCAATAGCACTTAGACTTATATACCGCTTTATAGTGCTTTACAGCCCTCTCTAAGCGGTTCACAGAGTCAGCATATTGCCCCCAACAATCTGGGTCCTCATTTTACCCACCTCGGAAGGATGGAAGGCTGAGTCAACCTTGAGCCGGTGAGATTTGAACCGCCGAACTGCAGCTAGCAGTCAGCTGAAGTAGCCTGCAGTACTGCACTCTAACCACTGCGCCACCTCGGCACCTTTGCCCTTCAGATAGCCATTGCCATCTCTTTTCTCTTCAAATGCATTTCAAATACATTCAAAAGCTTATCAGGAAGCACAATTTTTCTAGATGCCATCTAATTGTTCTAATTATACTGCTGTCTATTGACTGCATGAGTTACGTTGGTTCCGTTTTCATCTTTAAAGCACAAAATAGTTTAAGAACCAGATTTTCTGAGGATTGTTGTCCATGTTGATGAATCTGTGGGATGAAGACTCTTTCAAAGTATCTTGAAAAGACTAATTTTTAGAACTATCTTGAAAGAAGCGTCCGAGAGGCATAAAAGAACATTTTCCAGTAAAGTTAATGGTGGGAGATTCAGGAGATATTATTCAATCTATTGCTTCCTAAAATACATATTTAAACTATGGAATTTACTATTCTAAAGTTGGACAATTTGAAAATAGATTTCATGACTCACGGTAAAAATATACAAAATTACTACTACCCACAATGGTTTTCTGTTATGTCTATATTAGCACTTCACTACTCATATTCAACTGGTAGAGAATACAATTCAGAGAGTGTTATTGCACTCATATCCTGCTTACATGAGCACTTTGTTGGCTATTATAGGGGAAGTATGCAGACTCTGAATAATTCTTTGTTGCACCTGGCTTTTTTCCGAGGTTTCTTATTTTAAAGGATTGGCATTTTAACTGCTGCTTTTAATTATTTTAAGTTAATTTATTGAAATAGAATTTAATAGTTAATATTATTTATACAATAACACTGCAATATATGTTTATTTCAAAAGACCATGGAAGAACTTACTTGAAAACATTGGAGTATAGTGATAACATATATTGAAATATATTCTGCCAATATATTTTCAGGGATTTTTCTGATGTGCAGTTCAAACACTGCTGAAAATGGGAAGGTAAGGCATTCCAAGTTGACACAAGGAATAATTAGGATTTTAAAAACATTCAGAGACAGCTGTATATTGGAGGGTAGACGGGTATTATAGGTATCACTGGTCTCCTTGCTTAATCTTTAAAAGATAAATATCCCCCCCCAAAGTTTACTTAATGTGGTGCAAAGTGAAAACCAAGATTACAGCTAGATTTCCCGTTGAGTGTAACTGCAATGTAGAGTTTCCCTGACAAAGTTCTATGCAGTTTCTTCGCATTTTATTGAGTTTTTTTATTCACTCTAATTGTTCTAAAAGTAGACAAAATTAAACACTGCTGTCTGTGCCAGGATCCACTCTTAAAGTAAATATCGTTGTAGCATGAAATATCAATCTGAAAAATCACCAACTTGAACCTCAAAAAGCGCCTATTTACAATTGCTTCATAAACCACTGTGTCATTGGATTCTGTAGTCTCCATAGACTTTTAGAGAACCATGTGAACATTACTTTATTGAACTTGATTATAATGCATATTTGGTACCACGTTTGCACTGTATAATTTTTAAAGGATTCAGTCCTAAAGCTACATACGATTTAAGTAATGTCCTTCTATACCAGCGGTTCTCAACCTGTGGGTCGCGACCCCTTTGGGGGTCGAACGACCATTTCACAGGGGTCGCCGTGCGCGTTAGCCCGCCATTTTGGTGCCACCATCACTGCAGGAGTGAAAAGGTCCCGGTTCGGCCGTGCCTGCGGGTCGCCGGACAGCTGGTAGCCCGGACGCCGCCATTTGGGTTCTTCTACCTTCTGCGCATGCGCAGAATGCTTTGCGCATGCGCAGAGGGTAAAAGAACCCAAATAGCAGCGTCCGGGCGAAGTCTCCCGCTTCCGATGCTATCAGCTGTCTGGCGACCGGCAGGCAAGCCCGAACCCGGAGCATTGC
>QLTV01002109.1:1289052-1302271 GCA_003457575.1 Thermophis baileyi | reverse complement strand
AAACATATTTTTACATAAATATATACCAGGTGATTTAACAGAGAACACACACACACACACACACACACACACACACATATATATATATATATATTACTTGTACATTATTTGGAAGAACCACTATTAGCAATTTAAATTGCTGTGAGGAATTATATTAAGTAGTTCGCCTGACCTCATTAGTACATTCTGAAATGTGCTCTCACCTGGGGGTTCCCTCTTAAATGAGAAACTCCCTCTGACATGTTGAAAAGCTTCAGCTCATTTTCATGTAACAACCATCTTAACTGAAAACATATGAGGGACATCACAGCAAATAATAGCAAAGCCCTGAGAAAATTTAGCATCCACAATCTTCTCATCTGTCAGGAAGAATCCTGATTCCTTCTTTTTGTATGTTTTGTATCTTTTTGTAGCTTGGTTGTACATATCTTGTAGTCCAGACAGTCACACTCTAAAATACTCTCCTGTAGCACAGGTGAATAATTACAAAGTCCTTATAGATGCAGGCTATTGTTCACAATGAGCTATAAGGCAGGGGTGTCAAACTCAGGTCGTCACATGTCACATGATGTATCTGGACTTTTTCCCCTTTTGCTAAACCGGGCATGGGCGTGGCCAGCATGTGACGCATCCGGTCCATGGGCCAGGAGTTTGACAGCCCTGCTATAAGGTGACTGCTTTGTAACAGAGAAAAAGAAAGCTTGTCACACGTCTTAAATCTTATAGGTAAACTACTAAGATAATTGTCCTTATGTTTGTGAAATCAGTTAAAAGACAAAGGGAGCAGTCACTAAAACAACAACAACGAGGTAAACAAAATGTTAACAGACCACAAATAAACCAGTAAAATAGGCCACAAATAGTGATATTAAGCAACCAGGAGCAGAAATTATCACTGGTTTAGGCCTCATCCAGGACACACAACCATTTTCAATTACGTACATGTGCCAGGTCCAAGGGAAACATCCAACATTCCAGTGGGTTTCTGTTTTCATGACAGAAGGTTGGCACTTTCTTGCTATGCTTTTAAGGCCAAAACATAAATGATGTGTAAGATCCACAATGCCATGTTCCAATGTATTTTTCTCCTTGTGAAAGTGGCTAAGAACTAGGATCACAAAGGAAAGCTTTATTTTTCTTTATTTGTGTGTTTTGCTAGGCTTACTTGCCACTCCAGTTATGAATTACTCTGGTGCAGGGTTCAACAGGACCATCCTGAAACAGGAAAGGGAGGGTGATAAAAAGGAAGATTACCCAGAGAGCAGAAGACAACAAGCTGGAGGACTTCTGAGCAAGAAACATATGAGAACCATAAGATAAAAAGTAAAGGTTCAGAAAGCAAAACCTCTTAAGGAGGCTGAGCTGGGATTAAATATATATATATATAGGAATGATATTTCCCCAAAAAGCAGCATATGTTACATATGTAATAGAACGGATCTTTGAGCTAAAGCTTATCCAAAATGTCAAAAGGCACGAACTGTCCAGCAAAAAGTGGGGAAATCAATGTCCAGGAAGTAGAAAGTTCTTGGACACTGGCAGTGGAGAACTTTATATATATATTTCTCGTCCTGCTTCCACAGTATATGTTCTCTCTCTCTCTCTCTGTGTGTGTGTGTGTACACACAGTATATACGGTACTACGGAAGCAGGAAGAGAAAGAATGGGAAAAGAAAAAGCATTTGAAAGACAATAAATGTAGGTGAAATGCAAATTACGTAATCCCTGAAGCAATGAGGTTCATGGTCTTTTATGAAGTGTTTGGGGACTGAGCTATGCCCAAACTAAAATCAACATTAATTGTTCAGATTTGTTGAAAATAGAAGCCATATGCTTATTCTTTCCTCTGTAGATTCTGGAATTACCCATGTCAGAATATCAGAATACTTCATGTTTCCTTATCATCTGTCAGAAACAGCCAGGGAGATGCAAAATACCATGATGAGTTGACATAGGTGAATACTATTACACAGTCCGTGGCTCCATTTGGTCTAGTTGGGGCCTCCGTTTGCTCCCTAAAAGATATTTCAGCAATTCCACAGTCATTATCTGAGATGTAGGGTTTCAAACAACACAAAACCATTCTCTTAACACATGCACATCTGTTCCTGTGAGTTTTGTTGGCAGTCAGTTTCCTTCGTGAATAACAGAGTTTGCTGAACAAATTAGGAGAGAGTCACATAAAAATATAACATGTGTTCAATGGGTAATCCAGCATCATAATTTAGCATAATAGAGAGCAGCATGCAGCACATATCCTACTGGCAAAACAACCTTCAACACTGCACAAGGCCAACTGCTGCAAAAGAGGATTCCACCAGACTCCCCAAATCAGCCTTCAGATATCTCGATTCTCGGCATTAGCAGGATGTAAAACAGAGCAAAGGGTTTAAGCAGACTCTTAACATAAGGGAGATTAATGTTCCAAATTTTAAATGTATATCTACAGGGATTTTACAGATTCTTTTGCAAATGTGCAATGCGTATAAAATAACATTCCAAAAACTCTATTTGGATATACACAAGAAAGATTGTGAATACTCTACGTAGTTCTAGATGGGAGCAACACGTCATGCAGGAGATCTTCTTTTCTATGGAAAACATTAACCAGTTTCCAGGTGTAGAAAACTTTGCCCCTTTTCTGTCCGAAGTCGACATTTCATGTTTGCTAAGGAGAAAAAGCAGTCACGCTGTGTTTGAGAAAATGCAAAATTCAAAGATCCTTTATTTTCCTGACACTCACCTACTATCACTTGAAGCCACCATAATTAATTCTTCTCCCATAAATATTTTCTCTACTAATGAGAGGAGAAGATGAAAGCCTGTAAAGGTAAGAACCAAAGGCAAAGAAGTTAAAAAGTTATATATACAGAACTTCCATTTTGCTAATGAAACAGGGTTAATTAATCTAAGCATTCTTCCTAAACGATATGATTGCTGAACGAGAAAAATAAGTTCATCTCCAGACACTTCAGATATCTGTTTGACTGGTACAAAACAAATTCAATACACGAACAATGTAACTATGACAGTTCTTAGGCCTAGGGTTTTTTTCCTGGCACTTTTTTCTGGATGTACACATTGTTTTCTCATCCAGAAAGGAGGAAGAAACACACTTGGGAGATCTAGAATATCATACAATGCTTCACACTATTCTTGGTGATTAATAGTGCTATCTGTTCTTAAACTGTGTATTTGTCTAATCAACACTAGTGAGGTAAAGCTATTGTGTTGAAAGGGTTTGGACTGGAGAGCTGGAATGGGATACCTTAAAAATATGCCAGCAACAATAAAATTCAAATACCATAAGCTAAATTTAAAGTTGATTCCTGAAGCTTAATGAATTTTTTAGAGAACTGTTGCCTTTCATTTTCTCTTAAATAGATATCTCTTTGTTAGAGATTCAAACCTTACCGAAAAGGTTTGCACAAAATGCAAAAAAGATGTGAGAACACCAATATTGATATATGATAGTGTGTACTATGCAGCCATCATAGGGGAAGAAGTTCTCTCAATAAATCTGTATTTCTGAGCATTGATTGCGTCTGTTGTAATTAAGGAAACAGCTGTTTTCTAGGAATCGTAGAACTTAATATCCACAACAATCCAGTCATTCCATCATAATTCAATAATTATTATGATGGGAGATCATATTAGATTGAATAAAAACTTATTGAACAAATATTTATGGAAAAATATTACCATTCATATTAGAATAATGATCTGGTACAAATCTTTCAGGAAAGAAAAAGAGGTTCTGGAAATAAGTGATTGAATTAAAATGACCTTTTTTGCTGTAATCAAGGTCCTGAAAAATAGTTCAGAATCCAGCATTACTGCCTCAAGTAACAAATAAAATACAGTCAATCACAGACCCAGACTTCATAAAGAAAACAGCACGTAATGGAAAGTACAGTGTAACATGCATAATAAGAAAACCTAGAATTGTGTTCTTTAACAGCACAAATCTATAGGCCACAAATCCAAGTATTGCAACATCAAGAATTATCTTGGGATCTTTAACTGCCAAAAAAAAAAAAAAGCTGTAGTTTTCTGACAGACATAGAAACGAACTAAGAAGAGATGTTAGTAAATCTTTTTATCTCAGTAAAAATTACAGCAAAGCAAAATGTGATCCCATGATTCAATACTCCAATTTATACAAAGTCTTTCAGCATAGGATTTTGCAGTATTTATTCTCTAACACTGCTCATTATAAAATCCACAATAGTGTAAGAGCTCTCCAAAATGTATTATTTGTAAATCAGACTATGCTTGTTTAAAATATAATTTGCTGTTCCCAATTGAGCTCTAAATGGCATCTTGGTTTATTCTATTTGTAATTAATTCTATGCCAACTTATCCTGAACTTATTCCAGATGTATCAGCACCTGACTTGAGAACCCCAATTTATTAAAACCTCAGAAATCATGGTGAAGTGATCTTGGGACACTGCAACTGGTTGTAAATGCAAGTTTGTGAAGCACACAATGCAATCAGTTTCCTGAGAAGGGTGGCTGTTGTAACTTCAAGGAGAGGTTATAAGTAGCTTTTTTGAAGTCTGTTATAATTCTAATGGTCTCAAAATGACTGGTCATAAGTACAGGACAACCTCTATCTGAAATAACTTTCTTAGGAAGCCAAGCCATTTTAAACTGTGTCTAGTTTTTCATCCATGTGGATTTCACTATGCTCCATATACAAATGTCTTTGTGTCTTGGCTTCAAAAATCTTCAAAGCAAATGGCATACTATACCTGCTTTCCTAGAGGGAGTTGCAGCTGAACTCCTCTGAGTATTCAGAGCAGCCCGAGAAATATGAATATGCCACTTTCTGAATAATGTAGCATGTAATGTAACAAAACCCAGTATTTAAAACAAGGTAGTTGTAGAATTATATTTCCTTCAAGAGTCTTGCAGAATTTTTTTTACCATCTGACTTCTCATAATTAATCTGTAATGAGTTTTCCCTACAGAAATTAACAGGTGCTCCAATGGCTCAGACTTACTAGTGTCTGCAACAGCATGATCTTCATAAAGCAGTATAGATATAGATCTGTTAGGCAATTTCAAGGGATGGAATTCTTTTTTGCTTAAGGCATCTATTATTGTAATAATACAATAATTTTAAAAAAAAATACTTGGGGCCAAAATACACCCTTGTTTAATTCTCTTGCTGGTAGACATCCTAACCCTAACCCAGCTATAGTGACATTCACTTATGTTTTTATAATATAACATATAATATAACAATTGTAGATGCTTTGAGTTTATTCCAAAGAGAGAAGAGATAGAGTCAGAGGCCTGCCTGAGATTCACAAATAGGACAAAAGATTCTAACTTAAATGACTGGATATTTTTTAATCAATTCAATTTCAATCAATTAGATCAGTCCTTGATCCTGCACAGCATGATCTTCCCCAACTCTTCCTGATCCTTTGCTAGGAGATTATCTTTTTCCAGCCTGCCTACAAAGTTCCAATAAAGATGTCTAGCCATAGAACTTATTAACTTCCCAACTTCCCAACCAACTTCCCCCCGAGATCCGTACTACCCCCACCTTACTGGCCTTCCGTAAAGCCGTTAAGACCTGGCTTTTCCGGCAGGCCTGGGGCCAATAGTTGTTCTGATTGGCCCATGCATGGTTGTGTGAATGTTTTATTTTAAATATAGTTGGTGTTTTTTTTTCCCCTCTCTTTTTTAAAATTGTTTTATATATGTTTTATTTTTTTTATGATGTAAGCCGCCCAGAGTCCTTCGGGAGTTGGGTGGCATATAAATTTTATAAAATAAATAAAAATAAATAAATAAATTATATTAAGCAGCAGCGGTGAAATCTACTTACCTTCCCTACCGGTTCAGAAGCGCTGGCTCCACTCGCGTGCGTGCACACATTTTCACCTGCGCTCTGCTCGAGCACAGGTTTTTTCACCCTCTGCGCATGCACAGAATGCTTTGCGCATGCACAGAGGGTAAAAAACAACAAAATGGCAGCATCCGGGCGGGTGGGCGGAGCCTCCTGCTGCCGTCACTACCAGTTCTCCGAACCACCGGCAGGTGGTGCTACCGGTACGCCCGGATCGGGCCGAACTGGGAGCATGTCACCGCTGTAATAAGCAGGCTTCGTGGATGGTATGTGGCTAGATTGCTAGATTATCTTTTTTTTTCCTCCTTCATTTCAGATAAAAAATAATTATGGCTGTGCTATAGTGTCTAGAAATGTGGCTGTATTATAAAATGTAAGAGAAAAACTGTAGCCTACAGAGTAGGTTCATATCAGTTCAAGGCAAATTAAATACAGATCTGGAGCTTTGCTGAAGTTTTAATTCATTAGTTTACGTACTTCAGGAGCTGAAACTGGAGTGGCCAGCAGATGCTCTTCCCCTAAATCCGTCTCAGCATCTTGTAAATCCTCCCTTCCATATAAATCTTGAAAATAATTCCCCAGATTGTGGCTGGTCCCACAACCGAAGGCCAAAGTTTAGGAGAGTCTTTTGCAGGATTAAGTCTCATACATCACTTTTGTCGTTCATGAACAAAAAATTCAGAATGCTTCTTCTGAAGGAGAACCTTGTACGTATTAAGAGTTTTTTGGTGGGGTTGGCGACTTTTTTGCACCAATTACTTTGAGGTCTTTTAGAGAATGTACAAGTCAAAAGAGGGGATGTATAATATTATCCTTGATTTTGAACCTGACAAAAATGTGAGTTTCCTCAGTCTATCTTTATTTAAGATGTGAACAATTTCTTGTGTCAAACAAAATTGCATTCCCATCTTACATTGGTGTTGATCCAATGATGCCGTTGAGCAGGGGTCCCCAAACTTGGCAACTTTAAGACTTGTGGACTTCAACTCCCAGAATTCTCCAGCCAGCTATGCTATGCTGGCTGGAGAATTCTGAGAGTTGAAGTCCACAAGTCTTAAAGTTGCCAAGTTTGAAGACTTCTGCCATTGAGTGATTTCTTGGAGAATAGTTTTGGCATTTATTTATTTTTTTAAAATATCATTTGGTCCTAATCTTGAGTTAAAATCTGCTCTTCTGATGGCCAATTCTTATGTATAGTTTGTTCTCAAATCATACACGCAATCTTTTAAACCTGAATATTGAAGTGGTGTCTTTATAAGGAAGTATGTATATGTTTAACCAGGCAAAAGGGGATAGGGATATAGCCTAACTAGGACTGATACTGCCACATTCTTAAATGTGTCGAGCTTAATGCAATGTGCTTCCAATTAGATGGAAACTAATATAGCCAAACGTCCCCTTAGGAGCCCTCCAAATGGAGAAGCAACTGCATCCAACAAAATTGCATAATATCCCTCCAGCTTTAGCTCCTCTCTCAGCCATGTTTCCTGCAATAAAATAAAATCAAAACTAAAATCAAATATTAGTCACACAGTGAATGAATTCTATGTCTCTAGACTTGGCTTGACATCCTGCAATATTCTAGGATAGCAACATAAGGTGATAGAAAGGAGATAAATGAGATTCGTCTGAAAGTCTATCACCTTTTCTAGTGCTGATGATTTTCCCCCTAATAGTTTCTATGTCTTGATCAGACACTGAACTGTTATATATTCTGCTTGAAAGAATAGCATTTAAGAACAATGGATCACACAGGGAATGCTGAAAGACTTGCTATTCTGTTGTCTCTTTTCTATTGGTCTACTCCAGGGCTGTCAAACTCGCGGCCCGCGGGCCAGATGCATCATGTGCTGGCCATGCCCACGCCCTGTTTGTCGAAGGGAAAAAAAGTTGTGATTCATCATGTGATGCTGCTGTGACGACGCGAGTTTTACACCGCTAGTCTATTCCTTATAGTATCAACATAAGCCTTCTCCTGCAGTACACTGCCATTTGGGTCATTTCAGGTTCTGCATCTGAATAACAGAATAACAGAGTTGTAAGAAATCTTGGAAGTCTTCTAATCCAACCCCCGGCTCAAGCAGAAGATCCTATTCCATTTCAGGCAAATAACTGTCTAATCTCTTCTTAAAAACCTCCAGTGATGGAGGACCTGCCAATATATAACTGGGTTTTCCAGGGAATAAAGGTTGCAGCATTCAAAGTGTTGGACAATCCTTCTATAAAATTGCTATTACCTGTAGCTTTCAGTTGGAACTATGACTGTTAGAACACCATATTCCACAACACTTGGACCGGGGTCCTTGAATATGTCACTGCTTGGGTCTTACAAATTGACCCCTCTTCAACTATTATTTTAGGCATCAATTTTCCTTCTATTTTCTTTTCTTCTCTTCGTCCATTTGACTGTAAAATGACAGCAGTATATGTTGCTCATTATGGTAATTGTCATCTCTAATACCTCTCGCTCAAAGTTTCTGCTGCTTTGTTTAGGATCTTCTAATTTGCTGAATATTTTATCTTAATTAGACTTTGGCAATCCTCTGAAAGAGTCAACATGTGAATTGATGAATCAATATTAGGGGCCTATTTTTAAGATGCCACTCTGAGAGCAATAAATAAGAAGAGCCCAGTCTCGGCAATTAGAACTGAATTAGGCATGTACTCAATACAGTGCTATGCCCTGATTAAATCCTTTAAATATTGGTGGAGGTTCCTATAAATCAGGGGTCCTCTGGGCTGCTCCTATTTCCAGGCCATGGTCTCTTCAGAACTGGGCCACACGAGCAGCAGGCAGGCGCATGCCCCCCGCCGGGCCACCAACCAGGGGTGGGTTCTAACTCACCTCACTGCCAGTTTGCTTCCTTCCGCACCGCATGGCCGCGCCTTGTGGGTGCGTGCGCGCTTCATGCACGCTTTGTGCACGCGCGCATGCGCAGTGCAAAAAAATAAAAATAAAAAAATAAAAAAACCGAAAACAAGATGGCAACACATGTGCAGTGCCAGAAACTTGGCTTCTGCACGTGCGCAGAAGAAAAAATAAAAATAAATTCAAAAAAAATATGGCGGTGCCCACGGACTGGCACTGACTGAACCGGATCCGTGACATCATCGTGATGTCACCAGCAGGTCGCTACCGGTTCGGGCGAACCGGTCCAAACTGGGAGGAACCCACCTCTGCCACCAACTCATAAAAAGTTGAGAACTGCTGCTATTAATAGACCCTGATAGGCTATTCAAATTATCTTTGAAGAACAGTTAAGTATGTCTCTAGTATGTTTTACTTAGGTAAACCAGCTCATTTTACAACTTTTCTCGCCACGTTTGTTAAGTGAATCACTGCAGTGATTCAATTAGTTACTTGGTTGTTCAGTGAATCTAGTTTCCCCATTGACTTGGATTGTCAGAAGGTTGCAAAAGGGATCACGTGACCCTGGGACACTGCAATTGTCATAAATGTGAGTCAGTTGACAAGCATCTCAATGTAAATCACAGTACCATGGGAATGCTAAGTGTGAAAAATGATCATAAGTCACTTTTTTCAGGGCCACTGTAACTTTGAACAGTCACTAAGCGAACTGTTGTAAGTCGAGAACGACCTGTAGAAGCAATCACACACATTTGATTTTACTGATAAATTGTTGGGTGCTTAAATGTTAACAAAACTCTTTTTAGATCCTACTTCAGAATGTAGCCAAGAGGTAAATCAGTTGACAACAGAGGAATTGCTTTAGAAATAAAGTAACAGCTCTTTTGGTGTGTCAGTGGCCCCTATAAACTCTACCAATGCCAGGATACTAACAGCCTAGTTAGTTTGAAGCATCCAATTGTTCTTTGTTCTCCTCTTTTCTCTGTTCCATCAGCAAAAGAGATTCCCTCTTGTTTTATCCTTCCTCCTATTAAGATTAAAGTTTGAATGATTTTCTCACTACACGCAAGGTGCTCTTTCTTAGCAACCCTAACCCTAACCCTAACCCTAACCCTAACCCTAACCCTAACCCTTAAGCATTATTAATTTAATATTGCAAAAATCCCTTTTCAAGAAATCCACAGTACGCATTGTTGCTAAACAGTCAAATTTAGAAATCAGTTGTGCTGTCAAAAGGCATTGCCTACATGACGTCTGGGGCACTCTTGTTCTTGAAAAGCTCAACCTGTCCTTTCTTTACAAAAGTTGGAGTTGTTGGGAATAATGGTGGCCTCAAGGAGACAAACTAGTAAAGTCATGCTGGTAAACTGATTTGTCCCAAAAGGGAGGAATAGTAATCCAGCAGTTGTTTTTCAATCTTGGTTTTCAAGCTCCTTTTCAAGATGTATCAGCTTGGCATGTAGTTAGAGCTGGTACTATTACTATTAATTTTACTGTTGATTACTACTAATCTACTAACTGATTCTTTTTTCCTTAGGAGCTAAGTAACTGAAAATTTATACCCGTGTTTCCCTGATATATTTTTTGAACCCTGACATAAGTGCTTGGCCTTTTTGCCATGCATTCAAAAGCCCGATTGGGCTTATTATCAGGGGGTGTCTTATTTTGGGGAAAACAGGGTAGTTGCTTTGATGGCTTTGCACACACCCTCATCTCAAAATTCATCACTTGGCTCTTCTTTTTTGCCCCCCATTCCTTTCCATGCTGCACAAATTATTTTCTTTTAAAATGGTATGGAAATATTGTAATTAAAATTCAAATACTTGGGAGTTAATATTCAGGGACATCTGGCCAGCAGCTTTTTCTCCATTCTTCCTTGATCTGAAATAAGATCCAAATATTGGGAGTGCTTATGATTAGATGCATATAATTCACAATGTTTACTGCACTTTTTGTTTAAGGATATGCTATTGTAAGTTTTTTGTAGAAATATTTCCTACTGAATTAGAGAGCAATATGTACAGTATATCCAGTTATTTAGCAGTGCAACATTATGCATGTTACCCTTTGTAAAATACAAAGTAAGGCCAATTAGGTCTAGATAGCAATAACAATAGCACTTAGATTTATATACTGCCCCATAATGTTTTACAATGTCAGCAGAGGTGGGTTCCTCCTGGTTCGCACCGGTTCTATAGAACTGGTAGAAAACCGGTGGTGACGTCACGGAGCCGGGTCTGTCTGTGCCGGTCCGTGGACGCCGCCATCTTTTTTTAAATTTTTTTTTGGGGGGGATTTTTTTTTTGGAATTTTTTGCTGGTTTTTGCTTCTGCGCATGTGCAGAAGCTGAGTTTTCGGCACTGCGCATGCACCGCCATCTTGTTTTTGGCTTTTTTTTTGCTATTTTTGCTCGTTTTGAATGCGCGCGCAGTCACATGGCGCGCAATGCGTGCGCAGCCACGCGGCACGGGAGGAAGCGAACCAGTGGCGAGGTAAGTTAGAACCCACCCCTGAATGTCAGCATATTGACCCCAACAATCTGGGTCTTCACTTTACCGACCTCAGAATGATGGAAGGTTGAGTCAACCTTGAGCCCCATCGGGACTGAACTCCAGGTTGTGGGTAGAGTTAGCCTACAGTACTGCATTATAATCACTGCGCCACCAGGGATCATGATTAACGTATTCCAGGAATACAGTCTAAATAAGTTTATTAGTTATATTTACACAATGGAGTTTCTCTAAAATTAATTTCATTTTATATCAATATGACTGTGAAATCTTTTTTTTTAATAAAAAGGAAGCAATCAGAGAAAGTTGGCTCCAATTGACAGAGGCTGCAAAATTGAAAACTTCAAGCACATTTTGCTGTCATGCGTTACAAAACCCAGGTACAAAATTTGATTCCCATGTAATAGCAATTATGTGTGAAACCTACTTTCAGTTGTTATATCCCACAAAACAACATAATCAAGAATCTTATTAGAGGCCACAATAACTTCTGAAATGCTTCCACAATGGTCCACTGTATCTACCAAGAATCAAAACAACCAATTGAGCAATTGAAGGACAGGAAAGCCCCTTCTTCCCACTGAAGTCTTTAAAAGTAATATTATTTTTTTGTTCTCTTTCAAATATTCATAAGCAACAATAAATAATAATACATGGATACCTCAATATTAAGAATCAAGTTCAAGATAGAAATCCTAATTAAATTACAAAATAATTAAATGCATTTTGCAATAGTCTATCAATACCACTTGAAGGGACACGGTGGCTCAGTGGCTAAGACACTGAGCTTGTCGATCAGAAAGGTCGGCAGTTCGGCGGTTCGAATCCATAGTGCCGCATAACGGAGTGAGCTCCCATTACTTGTTCCAGCTTCTGCCAACCTAGCAGTTTGAAAGAATGTAAAAATGCAAATAGAAAAATAGGGACCACCTTTGGACGTCTTCAGACACCGCTGGCTCTTCAGCTTTGAAACGGAGATGAGCACCGCCCCCTAGAGTCAGGAACTTCTAGCATGTATGTGCGAGGGGAACCTTTACCTTTACCTTTTTACCACACACTTATCTTTAATTGTACAATTCAAGCAACCTTATGTTCATTAACACCTCAGAATTATAGTTAATACTGATATAAACCATTTTCCTTGTCTTTAAAGGTTTAAAATTATTGTACTGTTAACAATTTCCAGTTTATAGTTTATCATCATATCCAGATAATATCTGTATTCTTTAATGTATTCTTTGCATTTTATAATACAATTTTAAACAATTAAAAAACAATATACCCTGTTTCCCCCAAAATAAGACATCCCCTGATAATAAACTCAATCGGGCTTTTGAGTACATGACAATAAGGCCAAGCACTTATTTCAGGGTTCAAAAAAAATATAAGACAGGGTCTTATTTTGGGGGAAACACGGTAGATTGCTGGGCCCAAAGATTAACAGGAAGTTGGTCGATACATATGAAAAAAATGTGTTAAGGAATTGTGCAGAGTAACCTCTGGGCCCTGCAGGTTTGCACAGTTAACCGTAATGTTGCAGTAGATATGAGTAATGATTCAGTCAATACACAGATACGTTAAAGTGTATAAAAGTAGTTTACTGAAAGAAATAGCACAGTCCAAATAACAGTCCGAATCATACACGATCTATAAGTCAGTATTCAGAAGTACAGCAGTCGTCTGACCAGCCTTTCTTTGTCTTAATCAGCAAACAAAGATTCTCTACTATCACAGATAGCTAGCTACACACAGAGCTTACGTTCAGACACGAAGTCACTCAGCAATGAATCAGCAAAAGAGCGAGAACTAACCATGTTCTCTCGCTCCCTCTTATGGCCGTTACTGCCAGTGAGAATGCACCAATGCATTTAAAGCAATATTACATATATACATTAAACAGTGATTTGTGGCTTGTTTATCTTAACCAACCCAACCGTTTGGACAGAGTCCTAACAGAATACCTTTTATTTCTGAA
>QLTV01002109.1:1255589-1273328 GCA_003457575.1 Thermophis baileyi | reverse complement strand
ATTCTGACACATAGTCAAGGTCTTTTTGAAGGGTAGCAGCATTGTCGGTGGTGTTGAATAGTTTTACATCATTAGCGAAGAGAACACAGTTGCTTATAATATGATCGCAAAGAACATTTATGTAAAATATAAAGAGTGTTGGTCCTAGAACACTGCCTTGGGGGACACCGCTGTTAACAGGTGCAGGATTTGATAGGGTGCTCCCTATTTTGACCACTTGTTTCCTGTTTGACAGAAACGCAGCTATCCAATTATGCAGGGGTCCAGAAATGCCATAAGATTTTAGTTTTAGAAGTAGTTTGTTGTTGAAAAAGCAGTTATTTTGGAATTTAGTTTTCAAATGGACAATAAGTCATGCCTTTTGCTTCTTAAACATTTTATTTGCTTATCTTTGCTGAGATAAAAGAAGTTCTTTTCAGTCATAGCCTGTTGTTTCTTTTTGAAGATCTGTGCAATTTTGGGGACATCATTGTTGTTGGACGACGAGGAGGAGGAGGGTTGCCAGAGGTGAACTAAAATGATGATTCTTTATTCTTTCTCAATTGGATGGAGAAACATAAGGATTTAAAAAGTTGTGGTTTCATTTTATTATTTTCATGAATTTGCCATCTTTATTTGACACTGGGAGTTATAATTTGCACTTTTGGGTTGTTTGTTATGGGAGGCTAAAATCTTACAGTTTTAATGGATTCTGATTGGCCAGGAGATACCAGCTGATCTACAAAAAGCTTTAAAAAAAGATTTGTTCTTTGTCCACAAGAGGGAGCTAAAGAACAGAAGATGAAGCAATGAAGATGTCATCCAAGCGAAACAGAGATTGCAAAAATGATTTTTGAGTAATATTTAAACAAAACAATTCACTTTAGAGATCAACTATGTTCCAAAGACGTCACAAAATAGGAGCAAGAGGAACAAATTACTCAAGCAGTTAGAAAAAAAAGATGAATAATTCCATAGATTCCACCCAATGCAGAAACTTATCAAATCCCTGAGGATTCTGCACAAGCATTTGACAATACAAAGGACTTAATTGTAATTTTGGAATATAAATCTGACACCACATTATAAATATGGTTTAATTACAAGTCCCTCTGTGCAGTTGAAAGAAGAAGAGTTGCAAGTAAATCTACAATCCTCAAGAGAACAAGTTGGGATCACCATTTCACAATTGAAATGGAAATTGACAATGTTGACTTATTATTTTAAAAATCGTATTAGAGAATAGCTTGAGAAAAAGAAGTTCATATTTATTTAACAGACATTTTGAAGAAGAAAAAGATTTTTTATGAGAAAATGCTGGAAGGAGTGAGTTAAATTTGATAGGTTAATTGGAATCAGGCTAGATTTTTTTTATTGGTTTGACACATGCAATTAAAAGAAAGTTGCAATGTTTTGTTTTATGTTTATAAAATGGGGTTGAAAATGATTGGTTTTACATATACAGTGTGTGTGTGTGTGTGTGTGTGTGTGTGTGTGTGTATTAGTTGAGTAATTCCTAAAGTTTGTAAAATATTATTGAAAATGAATTTTAAAGTATGTATGTTAAAAGGAAGTTTAAAAAGATGTATCAGAATTGACTGACTTTAGTTATAAAGATGAAATTTTTTAAATAAATGTTTAAAGTCTTAAAATGAATATAAAAGAATGTTCCTTTAAGGTTAAAAAAAATGAAAAAGTATAGCTTTTTAATATAAAGGATGGTAGTTTTAGTAAAATGAATAAGTGTTATTAGAAATATATTTACCACTTTCCACAATAGGGGGAAAAAAAGAAACAAATAGATTTGGTTAAGATGGTGATGTAAACTGTTTTAAACAAAGAAATTTTATTTGCTCTTGTTTCTATGGGGATATTGCTTGTGATTTTTATACTTGAAATAGAAAAATAATATGTATTGGAAAGAGTCAGAAATCAACAGCTTTTTTCTTCTCTCTCTCTCTTTTTCCTCCTGCACTTCCCCCCTGCTTCGTTTTAATCTTTATTTTTATTGCATTTTATGCTATAGTAAACCTTAATAAAACTTTTTTAAAAACAGTATAAAGTAACTTGTTATGACTACTTTTAATCTATTGGCAATTGTTCATTGGTGGATCCTAATGATTGATATTACTATCATATAATATTCAGTGAGGTATAAATGGTATAATTGATGACTATGAAGGTAGCAAAAAGTGTTTCTCCACACATAAGACCTTAAGTTTTCATCCCCATTAAACATCTGCTACTCAGCAACAGATCTTTTTGGAACAAAATACTATACTGTAGAACACAGTAGGAACTTCTAGTAAGCAAATGGATTGATGAAAAACCAGAATTCACGACTTCTATGAATAAAAGTAATTTCTATTTCCTATTTGTTTATTTCTTCCTATTCACTGTGGCTTCTACACACTGAATTATTCAAAATTTCTTGTTCCTGCATAAACACCCTGCATATATGAAATCATCATATTTCACCACAATGCTACCATTTTCAAATAGTTAGATTGCTATTTTATACGTCACTGCTCTTTCAAGGTAGAATGGCAGCAAGCAAAAGAAAAGAAAAGGAAAGAAAAGAAAAGAAGGAAAGGAAAGGAAAGGAAAGGAAAGGAAAGGAAAGGAAAGGAAAGGAAAGAAGGAAAGGAAAGGAAAGGAAAGGAAAGGAAAGGAAAGGAAAGGAAAGGAAAGGAAAGGAAAGGAAAGGAAGGGAAGGGAAGGGAAGGGAAGGGAAGGGAAGAGGAGAGGAGAGGAGAGGAGAAGAGAAGAGAAGAGAAGAGAAGAGAAGAGAAGAAAAAAGAAAAAAAGAAAAGAAAAGAAGAAGAGAAGAGAAGAGAAGAGAAGAAAAGAAAAGAAAAGAAAAGAAAAGAAAAGAAAAGAAAAGAAAAAGAACTTCATATCTGACCCCAATATTTTCTCACTTATGTAACGCCATTTCCTAACTTAATTTTATGGTACAAATATTTGGACACCTGGACTTATCTTTTGCTTAAGGACTTAGAAATTCTAATTTCTTCAGCTGAACCTTTTAAGGTTTCATGCCACAATGCTCACACTGCATACATTTATTAAATACCCTTCTCACTTTTCCTTCCCCCGGGAATATTACTCTCAGCAATCTCATCCACATTTCTGGATTTCTAGCTAACATGTTGTTTCATATAGCCTTGTCAGTCTTTAAAATTTACATGCCAATAGCTTCCCACTGAGATTGTGTTAGCTGTCTTGGCATCCTTTCCCTCCACATCTGCTATTTTTATAAAGCCAATAATATATTTTTTTGCCAGAAACTAGTCCAAACTATTTCTTCCTCTTTCTGCCTTGCCCTTGCCCTTGCCCTTGCCCTTGCCCTTGCCCTTGCCCTTGCCCTAGCTAGAAGGCAAACAAGTGGCTCTACCAATTGGGGGAGGGAGGGAAAGAGTGCACAATTGGCCAAGGTGGTGCAAATGCAGAGAGACTGGCAGAGAAGACACAGGTGGAAGAGACAACTTGCATCTTCCCTGCCAGGTTCTTCATTGACTTTCTCCCTGCAAGCTTCCCTCAGCAAAGATGGCAATTATATTAGTTCCTTCTGCCTTTGTCATCAACTTGTGGTAAGCTGAAAGGGAACATTGAAAACAGTGTTCCGTGATTGAAAGCAATGCAGTCTGTGGAACATAGCACTGTTGAACACAGCGGCAGCACAGTGGCACCGAAGCAGCAACAACTTTCCCAAATTTTATTCTCAAGGGAGGCATGGGATCTAGCATTCTATAAGTTAGCCCATTTATTAATAATAAATAATAAAATAATAAATAATAATAAAATAATCAATAATTGTTGCCTTATATCTTCCATTTCCACCTAACTGAAGGTTACCAGCAATCAAACAAATCCAAGAGTTTTAGTAGTATATAGATGTTTTTGGCCTACATAGCAGGGGTGGGTTCCTCCCAGTTCGTATTGGGTCGCCCGAACCGGTAGCGAGGTTCTGGTGATGTCATGATGGCGTCGTGGACCCGCCTTGGTCGTTGCCGGTCAGTGGGCACCGCCATTTTTTTCCGTGAATTTTTGGCGGCTTTTTAACGTTTTGGGCCGTTTGTGCTCTGCTGCTGCTTCGGAAAGGGCCCTCCCACCCGCCCCTGGGTTAATGCTGTCCTTTATTCTTCACCCGAAGCACAGCTGATCAGCTCCTCAGCTGTGTTTTGGGCAGATTATAGTGACTGAGCATGCACGGACACAGAATTGCACCGGGGGAGCGCGCACGCGCGTAACCCTAAGCCACGCCCACAGAGTGGTAGTAGAAATTTTCGGAACCCACCCCTGCTACATAGCAATCAACATTCCAGTTATATCAAGAGCGTGAGAATAAAATGGAAAAATATAGAGGAGCAAAAGAGAAGAGAAATGACAGATTTTTTTAATATCTTCCCCAGTCAATTTATTCTGGGGAAAAATATATCTGAATCTGTCATCCATGAACAGAAAGTGTTGCAGAATCACCAAGATGAGTCTAGGCATTCACAACATTGTAAAGAAAGCCAGCGATGGCGTTGCTTCCAAGAAATATTGAACACATAAAAATCAGAAGTATTAATGAGGTAGTAAACTCCTAGATACAATAAGAGATTGCCATATTTTCTTACTGTAAGACATGCTGTAACACAGTATTTTTTGAGTTGGTTGGCCTTAACAAATGTAATAAACGAGCAATACATAAACACATGCATACATATATTCTGTTGGGAAAGAATGTGATTGTGTGTTCTAGACCCCAAATTAAGTTTAGATGACAGCCACTTAGATTCATGGAATGGCTAAATTTATGGCCTTGATCTCTATAATTTTGTCAGTTCCAGTTCTTGTATGGACTAAGAGCTGGATTCATCTTTTATTTTTGTCATATTGCTTGCTCCTTACAAGACCCTAAACTGACTACAAATGTAAATAATTTTGCTTAGGTCATATAAAGGGCATAAAAAGACATTCAACTTTCATTGAGATTTCATGAACATTGTACCATAATCACAAATTATTATTTCCCTCATACTCTAGTTTAGAAAATGTTGACATGTTGCAATGGCCAAAACTCTAAAACCAGCAGAAATATTTCTAAGACTTACTTTTCAATTTAAATGCTTCTCTCAATCAAAGTATTTCTGAAGAAATAATCTAATCATCTCTTAATAAATAAAGGTACTCTTCAGGAATTCTAATTTGGTCCCTATAAGACACTTGGTAATTGAGAGACAGGTTGGTTTGTAATGGGAACACAATGCTATTTCATCATATACATTGATTTTCTTTAAAGACATTTTATGTCCAGCAGAAGTACACACCATGCTTGCAAAACATATTATCCTTCTTAGTGGTAGCTGCCTAAAGGAGCCTTTGTTACTGATTGAAAAAAGGAGCTTTATTTTCTTAGCCGAGCTTTGCAAAAGCAAAGCATTTATTATCTACTTTCCTTATTTAGGCAATAGGGATAATGGCAATTTTCCCACTTAAGGATCACTGCTATGTGATCTCTAATGGGTAGAGAGTCCAGCTCATCCATCTTCCAGTACTTGGTTGGTTTGCTTAATTGTAAAATTTATATCCCATATTTCTGCAGGGGTTTACATGAGGATTTCACTACATTTTAGTTTTAAATAAATTCATGATCTTGTTGGGCTAGTAGAGTAACTCTTTTCCCAATAAATAATGTATTTGAGGTACCTTCAGTGATGGGTTGCTGCCGGTTCGGACCGGTTCGCCCGTACCGGTGGCGGAAATTTGCACCCGCTCGCTGAACTGGCAGTGACGGCTGGCTGTCCACGCCCCTGAACCAGTCCTCCGGTCGCCGTAGCTGGCAAAGAACCCTCTGCACATGCGCAGAGGCTTTTGCGCATGCGCAGAGGGTCATTTCCCCAACGTGATGTAGGCGCGTGCCCTCACTTCACTCGCGCGCAAAATGCGCACTTCCGTTGCGATGCGAACCGGTAGGGAAGGTAAGTGGAACCCACTCCTGGATACCTTGTATCTATATGCACATAATGTACATTAGACCTAAATACTGTAAAAGGCCTCCTACATGTTTTATTTGCAGTCTAACGTGGTAAAAGAGAAAAGACCTTAATGGGGGTGTTCTGGCAAATTTTTGAATTAGTTCCCACATAATTTGACCTTTTTTTCATTAAAAGTTTTTTTTTAAAACCTTTATTTTTTTGCATACTTTTAAAGGTAAATGTTAGCATTATTCAACATTTTGTGCTGCTACTTTAGTGGCCTTTTTATATTTTTCTGCTTTATTTTAATTGTTCTATTCCTTCTTGTAAACATCCTGGAAATATGATTGAAGGGTGGATTAAAGAACAAGACTTTTCTTTTTAAAAAGTGCATCACCAATGTGTTTTTAATTACTTTAAATTTTCCCTCTGTTTATCTCACTTACCAGTATGTGTATTTCGGCTTATTCAAAGCCTCCTCAGTGTACTTCTGTCTCTGTGAAGACAAAATATTATATAAGCATCCGTATGTTTGCAAAAATACATGCCTGAACTACAGTATGTTCAGCCATTTTATATCTATATAATCAGCTGCATAGTTATGGAATGTTGGAAAAATGAACCATGGCGGAGGGCAGCTTGGGAACAGAATGTGAACCAAAAATTTTGTGAGAAAGTGGAAATATCAGCTTCCCTAACATAGATGTGTGCAAACTGGTGTCCTCCATATTACAAGCCTCATTGTTTTCCAACCAGTATAACCAATGGTGAAAAATTCTGGGAATTGAAATCAATTGAAAAGTAAAGTCTTATACTTACTCAAGAAAAACCTAAAGTACACATATAGATTGGGAGAAACCAGGCTTAATAGCAGTAACTGTGAGAGGAATCTTGGAGTCTTAGTGGACAACCAGTTAAATATGAGCCAACAGTGTGCAGTAGCAGCCAAAAAAGCCAATGCAATTCTAAGTTGCATTAACAGATGGATTCAATCAAGATCACATGAGGTACTAATACCACTCTATAAAACCTTAGTAAGACCACACATAGAATACCCATCCAGTTTTGGTCATCACACTATAAAAAAGATGTTGAGGCTCTACAAAGAGTGCAGACAAGAGAAACAAAGATTAGGGGACTGGAGGCTAAAACATACAATGAACGGTTGCAGGAACTGGGCATGGCTATTCTAGTGAAGAGAAGGACCAGGGGAGACATGATAGCAGTGTTCCAATACTTGAGGGGCTGTCACAGAGAGGGGGGGGGTCAGGCTATTTTCCAAAGCACCTGAAGGCTAGACAAGGAATAATGGATAGAAAGTGATCAAGGAGAGATTCAACCTGGAAATAAGGAGAAATTTTCTGACAGTGAGAGCAATCAACCAATGGAACAGCTTGCCTTCAGCAGTTGTGGGAGCTTCATCACTGGAAGCTTTCAAGAAGAGACTGGACTGCCATCTGTCAGAAATTGTGCAGGGTCTCCTGCTTGGGCGGGGGGTTGGACTAGATGACCTACAAGGTCCCTTCCAACTCTGTTATTCTGTTCTGTTCTGTTCAAGTATAAATAAATCTCTTTTATCTTAAAAAAAGATAGAATTCAAAGAGGGGGTGCTAAGAATGGCTAATCCCAAGTATATAATCCTGATGCTTCTTAATTTTTATTTTTAGACAAATTCTATTTTTGTAAATGGTGGACCCAAATGGATGAATCTGTATTTTATAAATTTACAATTAATAACATAATTATTCTTTGCACTTTGAATTGTATGTTTTCATCAATTCAAAAAAGTAGCAAAATGCATTATTTCAAATACATATTAAAGATTGATATTATATTATATGTATACTTAAAGATGGCCTATGTATGTACTAAGCAATACACACACAGCCAAAGAAAGTCAGACTTACCATTTAAAAATGGCATATCTTGAACATCAGAGGTGCAAAGATTTTAGAAGGTAGTATCAGAAACAATAAAGACACTGAAAGATTGAAATAATTACTTTAGAATTTTATTAAATTTACTTACAGCTGCGAAGTATTTGTACTGCATAAAATACTAAAGATTTCCATAATGCTATATTTGGTCTACAGATTTGGTGATTCTATTAATATTATTGGTTTATTTTAATAAGAAGCCAGTCAAAGAAACTAATAGTTTCATTGAAATATTTTTGTTTACAATTCTTTTTTTCAAGTTGATGAAATAACCTAAGGGACAGCTATTTGTCTGTTTCCATATTGTGACAATTTCTTCTCTTGTTTGTCTTATGGCCTCTGTTTTTCCTTATTTGATAATATAATTCAGCATATATTTGTAATATTTAACTTATATCTTACAATATTTTAATATATATAGCAAGTGTGAATATGCTTAAATTGTATTTAAATGTGAATAAAATGTGATATATATATAAACCAGAGGTGGGATTCAGCAGGTTCTGACCAGTTCTGGAGAACCGGTAGTGGAAATTTTGAGTAGTTCGGAGAACCGGTAAATACCACCTCTGACTGTCCTCGTCCCCATCTATTCTCTGCCTCCTGAGTCCCAGCTGATCAGGAGGAAATGGGGATTTTGCAGTAACCTTCCCCTGGAGTGGGGAGGGAATGGAGATTTTACAGTATCCTTCCCCTGGAGTGGAGTGGGAATGGAGATTTTACAGTATTCTTCCTCTGCCACGCCCACCAAGCCACGCCCACCAAGCCATGCCCATAGAACCAGTAGTAAAAAAAATTGAATTCCACCACTGATATAAACATACACACACAAACACACACACATATATATATATCTTCTTAACTTTTCATCTCCCTCATAATGGCAAGGAAGATAAGTATTTCTCAAAAAATTAAGCTTGTTATTTATTTATTTATTTATTTATTTTATAAAATTTATATGCCGCCCAACTCCCGAAGGACTCTGGGCGGCTTACATCTATTTATGTTAACAGTAAGAGGAATGGAAATAAAAATGAACTATGTAAAAGAAAAAATGAATTTGCAAATAAACCAGGGAAGTGACTAGCATATAAATTATGTAAAGGGGAAAAAATAAAATAATATTGATGTTACAAGAGGGAGAAACTATATTAATGGACAACACAGTCATACAAAAAGCATTTCGTCAATATTCAAATTTGTATAAAGGAAGAAACATCTCTGTAGAGAAAATAGCTAAAGAAACAAAATTTCTTTTTTCTTCTTTCTTGCTTTATATTAATTTTATCTTTAAACTTTTAATACAATTGTTTTTTAAAATGTGTGAATTAAAAAATGGCATTCACTGAAACAAACCAATCTGTTTTTGTGTCAGGTTTTCCAATGTAAACTTTTTATTTATTCAAATGTATAAGTTACGAGATCTCCAAGGACTGACTGAATAATATGAAGTCACTTAGTGTGAGAGCATGATGGAGATGAGTCAATCTTTTGTGGGTCGGCAATTTTTTTTCCTTTCACTATGTCCATAAATTACCATATATTTTGGACTATAAGACGCTCCAGACTATAAGATCGCCACCTATCGCTGCTGCCCATTCACGGTGATCGAATAGAGGCGATTAGCTTTAGAGGAGGAAAACAAGAAAAAAAAAATTGCCTCTGCCTCCGCTGCCCGTTCGCTGCTGCTGCAGCCTATTTGTCGCGGCCTGTTCACTGCCGCCGCCCATTCACCCCTGCTGCGGCCCATTTGCCGCGGCCCATTTGCCACCACCTGTTTCCTGCCACTGTTGCCCATTTGCCGCTGTGGCCCATTTGCCACCGCCCGTTTGCCACCGTGGCCCGTTTGCCACCGATCACCGCGAATGGGCAGCAGCGATAGGTGGCGATAGGCGGTGGTGGCAATCCCCCCCGCCTAGAACAGATGATCAGCACCGCACCAAACCCCCCTCCCCCCACCACAATATTCGCTCTATAAGACGCACAGACATTTCCACCCACTTTTTTTGGGGGGGGGGAAGTGCGTCTTATAGTCCGAAAAATATGGTACTACTTTTATAAACTTTTTATAAATTGTTACTGGCGTTATTTGTTACATCTTGGTATTGTGTATCATTAAATACATTTCATTTATTTAATTTTAATTTTCAATATTCTAAATACAGTAGGGTATAAAACAAATGTCACTTAATACAAATGTGTCGGAATTTGTATAAAATTATATTTAAAATGTATGTTTTAGTTTTGTTTCATTGTTGTAAAGCAACATTAGTGCTTGATGACAACGTAAGACAAAGAAGCACAAAAGATATTGTATATCATACCCGCAGTGGGTTGCTCCCGGTTCGGCCCAGTTCGGCGAACCGGTAGCAACGGCGGCGGGAGGCTCTGCCCACCCGCCTGGGACGCTTCTGCGCATGCGCAAAAGCATCACGAGTGTGCGCAAGTGCGCGTGAGCACACGAGCGAACCGGTAGCAACGGGATTTACAACCCACTACTGTATCATACCAGAGAAAACTAAAAGCAGTATTCTGAAGTTTCAGCTTTATTTTTTCCTCTAATTTTTTAAAAAACAGTTTCACTCTTTATGAAGTAATTTTAAATGGAATAAACACAATCCAGTCAAAGTTAAACACTTCCACATCCCACTTATTTAAACAAAAGACACTTAGGCACATGTTTATTTCACTTAAATAAAGCACACAATTTTGGCTGTCTTGTCTCCCAGGATTTCCAGATTCAGAACTGGAGTTTACAGGAAGATGTTTTCCACGTATCCTAACTGCTAGCAGATCTGCTCCTGTTCACAGTTCCATCAGCTAAGCTTATTCTTCCAAGATCTACTAGCCAATTCTCCTCCCCTTCAGTTTTCCATTTTTCTCTTCCAGCTCTTAACATTCTGTGGCTCCTGGCAACCATGGAGCATACTTAAATCTTCTTTGGACTGGTTTTGAGGGACAGGATAATGCTGAATGCCTTAGGGTTCACCAAGCATGCTGATACATCCCTATTATGGATCTAGTTTGATTCCAGTCCTGTTCTCACTCTACCATCTGAGTTTGTTTTAAGGAGTGATACCACTTCTTTAGATTGGGTTGCTACAAAATTCATACTAAGTTTTAAAGGTTGATTGAAGTTCTTTCCTAACACGGGTCAACAGCTCTTAACTGAAATCCCTATAACCATGAGACACACTAGTTGTGTTCTGGTCCCTGCTAGACATTTAACAAATGATATGCCAAATATGGCTATTACATGTATCCAAACTATGCAAATTAGTTATGGCCTTCAAACTAATCATATGTTTTTAATGCATCCTGTACAAACTGTCTGGCCTTAGTTTGGAAGAAACTTATGAACTTCATTATAGAAAGCCATATTTATATTTTGGCAGGAAAATGGAAAGCCTTTATGTTTTAAGTATAAAGGTAAACTATAAAACTGAATGTAAGAGGAACAAATACAAGGAATGTATATTTTTTCTCAAATTAATTTTCTCTACAAGAAAGTCCTCTTGCTTTATGGATTCTCTAAAAGTATTTGGGGCAGAAATGAGATATGATTTCCCAAAGATCTTTAAAAGAAATATTTTACATTCAGTTTCTTAATGATATGGTTATACTTTCACAGCATGAGCTGGGAGCCTTATGGCAGACCAGAACCAAGACTTTGTAACAATTGCTAATTTCTAGAGATTATTTTCCAGAAAGAAATTGAAAATCAATAATTGAATTATCCAACTAAATGCAAGTTTCTCATGTATGTTGTTTCAAAAGTAAGCAAATCTTTATTTTTTTTAAAGGTTCTTTTCCAATTCTGGATTTAAACTAAATTATAATTATTTGTTTATCATGTGACTGTAATGAACACTGATTATCCCTAGAGGATTAAGTAAATCTTTGATGGAAAAAGGAACATGGACAAGACATGGCCAACTGAATATGTTGATGTTCCTAAAGACATTTGATTTTCATATAATTAATTAAGTTGGCATCTACTTTTTAAGCGATGCTCTATTAATTTTATACATTTGGAAATTTCAACTAAATGCTATCCATTGAAATTGACAACCATTTTAATATTTTATTCCCTTTTGAAAATAGAAACGCTTGTTTACAGAAAAGTCAGATGAAATACAAAATTACTTCAGTGACCACAGTGGCAAAGTTTATTTTGAGAGACACGGATTGGATTGATGAAAGGAGAAGGGAGAAAAGGCTAAATAATTGTTGCTCCATGTGTTTATTTATTTTTAACCTTATGGCCCTAAGCTTAAAGAAAAAAACTTCATGCGGCTAATAAAATTCACAAGACAAGGATCATTGTGTTTTTCATTTAAGACTATAGAGAATAGCATATTTTTATGTAGAGTCTCAGTATTCCAAAGATTCTAAGTAACTAAATTCATGCTTCAAAAATTTGAATGCTGAATAGAGATAGAATTGTTCAAAGCTTCACTTTTCAAGAAGTTGGAGGATTCCTTTACAAACCATAAGCTTGACATATCCAAAAAATGTACATAATTATACATAGCATTTAATAAGTATTTATCTAACATAATGTAGTAGCAGCAGCAGTAACTGCAAAACGTTAAGACCTTTATGAATAATGATCCATTGGCAATATTTACACATTACCAAATGCAAAAAGCAGCTAATCATTCTGTTTTAGGGTTAAAAAAGGTTTCTTTTCTGTCTGATCATCATCTCATTTTAGGAAACATCAGTGGAACACAGTGGTGATTATTAGAACTTAAGTGTCACACTACATTTCAGACAATATAATCAAACTATTTTGCCTTCTTCCTTAACACTTCCTCACATGCATTCTGAACTTGTCAGCAGGGGTGAAATCCAGCAGGTTCTGACAGGTTCTGGAGAACCGGTAGTGGAAATTTTGAGTAGTTCGGAGAACCGGTAGCGGAAATTTTGAGTAGTTCGGAGAACCGGTAGCGGAAATTTTGAGTAGTTTGGAGAACCGGTAGCGGAAATTTTGAGTAGTTCGGAGAACCAGTAGTGGAAATTTTGAGTAGTTCGGAGAACCGGCAAATACCACCTCTGGCTGGCCCCAGAGTGGGGTGGGAATGGAGATTTTGCAGCATCCTTTCCTTGACACGCCCACCAAGCCACACCACGCCCACCAAGCCACGCCCACAGAACCGGTAGTAAAAAAAATTGGATTTCACCACTGCTTGTCAGTATCCAAAACTGTATGATATGAAACATTTTACATTGGTGTTGAAAATTACACAAATGGGAGATTGTATGTCTTTGTTATTGACTGGCACCAGCATTTCTGGTAGGCCTTGCTGATGTACAAAAGTAATCTTAGCGAACAGCAAGTTTGGTGCGTGTTCATTTATTTGATAAAGAAAGTAATCCAACATACATGGCTGGCTGGGGAATTCTGGGAGTAGAAGTCCACATATCTTAAAGGTGCCAAAGTTGAGAAACACTGATCTAGCTCAATCATGAATAACTGTAATGAATCATGGTCTCAATTTTTTTTGATATATTATGCATGTCTCTAATATTTGTTTTGTATTCTTGTATGTTTTGTATTTCTTTGTTTATTTCTTTACTAGTTTTATGTATTCTTTTTCTTAATTTTTGTTTAAGATAAAATGAAAAAGAAACACAGTTTCTTTTTCTAAAAACCTAATTGGCCACCAAACCAGTGACAGAAGGGTCTTACAAATTATATTTAATAAACTTTGAATATTAAACAAATATTTTGAGGGGCTACTAAGAAGAGTTTTATGCAAGGGTACCATGTATGCCAGCAGTGGCCCTGCTAACACATAGAAGGATTGCAGCCATTACACTTATTTAATTCTTTTATTTATTTATTTTTAGATTATGTGTTTTGAGTAAACAAACTATGAAGTCTATATAGGGGGGAAAAAGGTGCTGGATACAAGTCTTTTCTATATTACTAATCAAGGAATCAAAATGTATTGCCTAAAGGCAGGGATGCAAAATAATACCTTCTAGTAATAATATGTACAGCCTTTCCACCCATTTGCAGAGAAGAAAATTATTGCCAGAACCAAGTAAGTATCTATGTCAATTAGTAGAATTACCCCCAAAAATGGGGAAGAAGAAAACACTCAGTTGGAGATTCAGTTCTTGCCATATATATCTTTACTAATTTGGATATTAACTTTATCAGTGTTTTTTTTTTACTTCCTGGCACTTCCAGGTTTCTGGGTTTTCTTTTTATATGTTTTTCCTCATTTTCCAATTTGAACTTGCTCTTAGCAGATGGTGCAATATGGAAGCTTGTCTTCTCTTCAGTAGACAAGTATTTGTGATACTTTTTATCTTGACTAGAAAATGCATGTATGGTGATGCTCACTCAATTATACTTTAAACATAATTGACACATTACTTCTACAATAAAGGAGCAACATTTGCACATAAAGATATATACCACAGAAATACCTTTCATTGATTCAAAGGGTCACCAAGGAGATTTTTAAAGTTTTACATTAAAAAAAATGTGTAAGAATGTGTAGAACACAGATCCTTGAAATATTTTGTTGGCTAAGTTGTGCCCTTCCACAGCTGATCTTCATTTTCATAGGCTTGCACAGGACAAATCCCTTATGAGTTTTGCCCACACAAATTTTTTTCCTGTGATGCTCTCACAAAGTTTCAGTGTATTTGGTTCCAACAGAGAATTCCATGGGAAGCTAAATATACATGCTTTCTACTTGGATTTATCTCTAGGGGAAAATTGAATTTCATAGTTAACACTAGAAAGCTTGAACTTTAAAGAATATCTCTCTCTTCATTTTGTAAAAGCAAATATTGCAATAATATTTCTCCGAACAGTTTGGCGGGCAACCAGAATGATTGGTTTATCAGAACCTAAAAAATATATTTATTCCATATTACATACATCTACATGAGAAATATATTTCTGAATTCAAATCTTATAGGAACTCTGAGTTTTAAAGAATATGAGTTGAAAACTAAGATGCCTTTATAATGAACACTGTACCCATATTTTAAATATATTTAATGAACCAGAATTTAAAACAACTTCTTATTTAGCATATGGCATACAATGTCAGGGAAATCTACACCTGCTAGATACAATGGAGTCCTGACAGCCTAGATTGCTAGTTCATTCTCTTTGGCACTTGCACATCAGTTCTTGGTACACTGTGTGGAGGCAAACTACTTTACACCAATTAATTGGGGCGCTCAGGTTGCTGGCTCTCCTGGTCTCTCCTCAACTTGTGTTGCAATGCCTTGGGTCCAGCACTGGCTTTCACTCTCCACACAAACAAACACAACTTGTTTTTCCCCCACCAAAGTGGTACCCATTTATCTACTCGCAATATTGCATGCTTTTGAACTGCTGGGGGGCAGAAACTAGGAATCAAGCGACAGGAGCTCATTCCATCTCAAGGAGTTGGGTTCAAACCGTTGGAGTACAGATCATTTCTGGCTATCATTAAGACTGCATCCCCTTTTAAACCAACTAACTTTATATAAGGGCACCAACATTATAACAACTATTACAGATTTCAGTAGGATGTTAAAAATAGAAATAGAAGATGAGAAAGATAGTTATAGTGCAAGAATTGCTATAAAGTATCTCTTTGCAATCAAAGTAGTATCTGTATTATTAACTGTACTAACAAGCTAATCATGCCTACTCCACTGGTCAACAAACAAGTGTGTCTGTGACAACGGGCTGGTACTAAACCATCCCATTGACAGATATTAGTCACAGAACATATACAGTTTATGTTGTGTGGTCTTCATTGTCTACCTTTGCATTTCTGTGTTTTTGATCAATAAATCCTAATATGTTTTAGAAGCTAAGTACTCACAAGACTGCTTCTTCCAATTGCAGTAGATCTGTGGTCCTAGTCTGTAGAATACTTTCTCCCATAAAGTGGACTTTCTCATTCCTTTATGGTGTTCCAGAAATTATTGAAGGTGAAGCTTTTCCAGAGGGTATTTAACGTGCATATTTTATTTATATGGCAACTGTGATGCAGTGAGGGAGTATGCTGCTGAATCTTAGCTCATAATTCAGAATGTGGACTGGAATGAAAAAGGATCAATCAGTTTAAAAAGATTCTGCCAGATAAAATATGGCATGAATGCCCAAAACACTGTGAAAATGTTAATCTATGTTTGCACAATCAATTGAAAATCAAGGAAGTGCTACAATTAGGGATAAAAAGGGAAGCCATCATTTATTTCCATATTATCCTCCTCCCTCTCTCCCTATATCTGACACGAAAAGTCAGAGGAATACAGTCATGGAATACAGTCGCAAACTGTTATGTACTAACTGTCAGTACATAGTTTCACGCAGGTCCAGCGTTTGAGCGGGAAAATGCTCAAACGCTATTGGCTGTTCTGTCTGACAGCTCCCTATAAAAGGGCAAGCTGTCAGACCATTCTTTGCTGGTTGTCTGGAGTAGAGCTGAATAAAAGAGCTGTTCTGAAGTCTGTCTCCTGTGATCATTCCCACTACTTAACACAAACTTTAGAAAGTTCTGGCACCAAGGGCCACTTCATAAAATTACCCACTGTTGCATCCCAAACACTTTATAGCAGGGGTCCCCAAACTTGGCAACTTTAAGACTTTTGGACTTCAACTCCCAGAATTCTGGGAGTTGAAGTCCACGAGTCTTAAAGTTGCCAAGTTTGAAGACCTGTGCTTTATAGTAACACACACACACACACACACAAAAAAGCAAGATTCACTTTGATCAAGCAATAGTCACTTCAGTCCAGGATTCTGTTTTTTACAGAAGCCAACCGGATGTCTTAGAGGCATTCTGAGCAAGAGGTGAGTATATATCCATCTCTTGCTGTTCTTCACTCATAACTGCTATGTAGAGACATGCTTTCCTTCAGTCTCCAAATCCATGCATTTCTCTAATTTCCTTTTAAAATCCCTTTAAAATCCAAGCTAGTGACCATTACCATGTGATTGCAATGACTTTCACAAGTTCATTCTGTGCAGTAAGAAAAGGAGTTTTCTCTTGCCGGTCCTATATCCTAGTTTCATTGGATGGTGTTTCCTGCTAATTCTTTGAGAAAAGGAAGAAAAATGTCATTCTGTCCAGTTTCTTCTTGCCATCCATGATTTTGTACACCTATTTGTCCGTGTTCGTGATCATCTTTTTCTAAGCTTTCTTTATGAGCAGAAATGAAACAAACACCATGCTTGGTGGCACACCATGTCACCAGGGGTGGGTTCCTCCCAGTTCTCACCGGTTCTATAGAACCGGTAGTAAACCGGTGGTGACGTCACAGAGCCGGTTCTGTCGGTGCGGTCCGTGGACGCCGCCATCTCTTTTTGGAATATTTTAAATTTGATATATATATACCGGTATGTTTTTTTCTCTCTGTTAAATCACCTGGTATACCCAAATATGGGAGGGAGCATACTGCTTCCTTTTTGCCTTTCGGCCCCTCCGGGGGCCATCCAAGCAGTTACTTACAAACGACAGTCCGTTTCTATATGTTACATATTTTTACATAAATAAAGGGAGACTAGTATAGATCTATTTCAAGCTATTTAGCTCTCATCAGCTAGCCAACATAAGGGTGTGGCTAGCTGATGAGAGCTAAATAGCTTGAAATAGATCTATACTAGTCTCCCTTTATTTATGTAAAAATATGTAACATATAGAAACGGACTGTCGTTTGTAAGTAACTGCCTGGATGGCCCCCGGAGGGGCCGAAAGGCAAAAAGGAAGCAGTATGCTCCCTCCCATATTTGGGTATACCAGGTGATTTAACAGAGAAAAAAAACATATATATATCTATATATCCTTGTCCCTGGAACATGCAGATAGGGAGAAGAATCCTGTGGCTCA
>QLTV01002109.1:1244974-1255255 GCA_003457575.1 Thermophis baileyi | reverse complement strand
GTGAAACGTCTGCAGGAAACAACCAAGCTGAGAGGCCATCATAACAACATTGTTAGATGTAGACATAGACATAGATGATATAGATATAGATATAGATGATATAGATGATATAGATATAGATATAGATATAGATATAGATATAGATATACATACATACATATACATACATACATATATATATACACATACATACATACATATATATACATACATACATACACATACATATATATATACACACATACATACATACATACATATATATGGAATTTTTTGCTGGTCTTTGCTTCTGCGCATGCGCAGAAGCTGAGTTTTTGGCACTGCGCATGCGCCGCCATCTTGTTTTCAGCTTTTTGGGGGGGGAATTTTTTGCTTGTTTTGCTTCTGCGCATGCTCAGAAGCCGAGTTTTTGGCACTGCGCATGCGTGGCCGCGCGGGCAAAGCGTGCATGTGGCCATGTGGCACGCAATGCACACGCAGCCACGCGGCATGGGAGGAAGTGAACCGACGGCGAGGTAAGTTAGAACCCACCCCTGCATGTCACTGAAAAGTTTGTTATTAACATTTACTTCTTAATAACAGGACTGCAGTGTGTTATTGCTAAAATAACACAAGACCTGTGTGATGCCTTGGATTTCATTCTAAAAAGGTGCTTCAGAGCATGTGAATGTAACACCTGTTTGCAGCTCCTTAAAGCAGATGGTTCACATCCCATGGGCTTCAAACCATTTTTGGGGGGAATTGAATTGAATCTGAAACATCCCTAATTTGCACTTACTTTATCAACATATTAGCACTAAAGGCAAATTAAATGGGAGCTATATGTCAACTGCTTCTGAATCATAACAAACTCTGGATAATAACATAACTGGTTTTCATTTCTTGTCTCCTCTCTTTTTAACATTAAAAAAAAATCAAATTGTGTTGTAAAATAACTATCCATGTAAAGCTAGAGGCTTTTCTTGTTTATTACAATTGAGTTTCAGTAGAGTTGTTTTCAAGGAGATCTGGTTATTGTAAATTTGATGGTGTTTTTGCTACAGATCAAATTTTTACTGTGTTCCAATTCTTGACAAAATAGTAGGATATGTTTTAGACCAAAAGGAAAAAGGAATCTTAACATTTCACGCTCTCAACTAAACTAATTACTTGCAGATTCCATTTACAACTGCTTTGATTGCAATCAAAGAAATTATTTACCAGAGCTATACAATGGTTGGCAAGCTGGCCTTATGAGGTCAACATAACACTTGCAGAGGTTGATTTGATGACTGTTAAATAAAAGTACCTAACCAATTAAAACAACCCCTACTGTTCTACCCAAATTTTGAAAGGTTTACAGAAAACGGAATTGATATCATTGTTTGCTTTTCTTTTTGCAAGACTTAGATTTTAAAATATAATGTGTGTGCGTGTGTGCGCGTGTATGTTGCCTTTTACAAAACATATACTTTGTTTACAAGGTAGGGGATTTAGAAAAAGAAGAATAGCAGTGTATGCTGTGTTTCCACTTCTTTTTTTTTTTAATTTTTGGACAAAATTAGACTTGCTAGATTTGCATAACCCTAGGGTTATGTATACGAATGTATCTTGTCTTTTTATGTACACTGAGAGCATATGCACCAAAGACAAATTCCTTGTGTGTCCAATCACACTTGGCCAATAAAGAATTCTATTCTATTTATTTTTAAATATTTTGTTCTTAATGCTAAGAACAGGCTAAACTCTAACAGAAATCCAGTTATCCACTAGATGGCAGCAAAGATTATTTGCTGCTATCCGGTGGTTATCAAGATGTTTGTATCCCAAATTTTATATATCTAGCAGAGAATAGGTTCCAGGTTTAGCTACTTCTAATATTATTGAGGGAAGGGTTGGGGGGAAAGAAGGCTATGTCCATGATATTAAAGAAAGAACCTCACTTTTCTTCTATACTGACAGAAAGTAAAAGTCAATTTTCAGGACTATTGCAGAAGTGAAATGTATGTAACAATGGAAACATATTGATTAAGTTTAAGTTCAGCTGAACAGCCCCAAACCACTAATCTGAATATATGCCATATATAATTTAATGGGAGTTACTTTTAAAGAGACATATACAAGTTGCATTTAAATAGTATTCTTTATAGTAGTAATTTTTATTAAAAATACAATTATAAAAATAAAAACTAACACAAAGTGAAAAAATAAAAGAAAAAAATAGAAAAGAAATAAAATATAAGAATACAGTAGAGAGGAGAAAAACAACAAAGAAATGATTTCCCCCTTAATTACAATAGAAAGCCTTCTATGCTGTTACCCTGTGGAACAGTCTCTTCCTGGAAGGGAGGCAGGTCCCCACCAGGGGTGGGCTGCTGGGGGTTCGCAGGGGTTCGGGAGAACCTCTAGCTAAGATTCTGTGCAGTTCGGTGAACCCCCAAATCCCACTCCTGGCTGGCCCCGCCCACCCCTCCCACCCCTCCCAGGAGTCCCCACATGGCCCATTTTGGATGCAGGTAAGTAAGTGCAGGGCACGCGCGGAGGCTCGGGGAGGGGAAAAAATGAGCCTACCGGAAGTTTGAGAAGGCCGGAAACGGGCCCATTTCTGGCCTCCAGAGCCTGGTGAGAACGTTTTTGCCCTCCCGGAGGCTCGAGGAAAGCCTCCGGAGCCCGGGGAGGGCAAAAACACCCCCCGCCGTGGTGCAGGAGGCCGACTAGGCCACGCCCACCATGGCCACACCCACCCAGCAACCGGGCAGAGAACCCCTTCCTAAAATTTTTGAAGCCCACCCCTGGCCCCCACTATCCTGGCCTCCCGAAAAGAAGTCAGAACATGGCTGTGCAGCCTTGCATGGAGAATTTAGCAGCTGGCTGGTGCCCCAAGAGCCCTCCCTTCACTTTTTAACTAATTTTAACAGCATTTAATCTTCCTGTTCTCCTCTAAGTTTTATATATTGTTTTGATATGTTAACATTTGATTGTATGCCACCCAGAGACCCTCTTTCAGTGAGATGGGCAGTTCAAAACTTTGAAAAGAAATAAAATAAATAATAAATTGGTATAAACAATGTATTATTTTATCATCTCTTAAAAACAACAAATGATCTCTTCCCATTTCCCATTTATCTATAAATACATCCTTAAAAACTTCATCATTTCAGTCCTTATCAGCAAAAGTCCATTAAGTATCACCAAAGACAATGGCATATCTATGTTAACCTTGGTCAAATAAACCAACTTTATATTCTTTCCTTTTGCTTTAACAATATTGATCTTAGTCCCCGCAAAAAAATGACTTCGAACTTGATTTCTTTTTATTTCTTCTTCATCTCTTATTACAAAATTTTTCAAAGCTTTAACAAGTTATTTTTTTAAATTTAGTATAGGAATTCTTGGCTTACAACAATTCATTTAGTGGCCATTCAAGGTTACAACGGCACTGGAAAAGTGACTTATGGCTGTATTTTCATACTTACAACTGTTGCAGCCTTCTATGGTCATGTGATCAAAATTCAGACACTTGGCAACTGGCTCATATTTATGATAGTTGCAGTGTCCTGGGTCATGTGACCCCCTTCTGTGATCTTCTGACAAGCAAAGTCAGAGCCGAGGTGGTGCAGTGGTTAGAGTGCAGCACTGCAGGCTACTTCAGCTGACTGCTAGCTGCAGTTCAGCGGTTCAAATCTCACCGGCTCAAGGTTGACTCAGCCTTCCATCCTTCTGAGGTGGGTAAAATGAGGACCCAGATTGTTGGGGGCAATATGCTAACTCTGTAAACCGCTTAGAGAGGGCTGTAAAGCACTGTGAAGCGGTATATAAGTCTAAGTGCTATTGCTATTGCTAGTGGGGAAGCCAGATTCACTCAACAACTGCAGTGATTCACTTAACAACTGTGGCAAGCAAGGCTGTAAAATGGGGCAAAACTCACTTAACAACTGTCTCACTTAGCAACATAAATTATGGGCTCAGTTATGGTCATAGGTCCAGGACTACTTGCACCCAGTAGTTAAACACACTCTTAAAATTATGTTTTGAATCCATTGTTCAAAAATATCCCTGGGTGGTATGGCCAATAGGTGTTTTCTTCCTTTCATTTCTTTCGTTCATTCTGGTTCCCTACAGTGTCCAACTTCAAAGTCTCATCCTGTCTTTTTTCAAGGCAATTCAAAACAAAAGCATTCTTATAATTCATTCCAAAAATTTATTTCAAATGCACGTCGATCCTTAGTCCATTTGTAACTTTCCAAAATCAAAGTTTTAATCTCCCCTTTGCTGTTTATTCGAAAAGAAAAACGAAATGAAATTGTTAAACTTATGTATAAAACCTCTTTCACTAAGGATTATAGGAAACTCACCATCCTACATAACTTGTCAATCCAAAGGTTCCTAATAGCTGAAGAGCAATTAACAAACAGTTTCCCAAAAGTGATCAGAAAAGGAAGTATGAGAACCAAGTGCTCTTTTTTTTTTGAAGCCACCAGCCATGGTTTGAGCAAAAATATGCCTATTTCCTCATCTCCCAGAGCTCTAAACTGTCAGAGGTAACTGTATGAAGTACTTTGGGGCAATTTCAAGACTATCAGTTGGAAAATGTTACAAAACAATGTTTAAGGTTTTGGGGCTCTGCTAATTCTTAGACTCTGCTATTACTTCTTTGCCTACAACTAGCATTAAAATTTAAAATATCCAAAAAGTGTTTGCACATGGTAGGCATAAACTTTTTAAAAATATCCTTGTTGTTATTATGGCATGGATGTTTAAATTCACAGAACTCACTGTCAACCACTGATCAATAATCAAGCAAGGGAAAAATACCCCACGAGACCACCAAAACAAGTGGACATCATCAACTAGGGCATGAAACTTACCAGACGGCAAAACCTTTTTGGCAAGCAAAAAAGATATAAGAGCTTTCTGAGACATGGCCTTACAGACAAGATTTGAGGCTGTTGTGGTCATACTGTAAAAATACTCCAACACAGAATGAACTAATCATGGAAATCATGCAGAATCTGCAGATCTGTCTTGCCTTAGATGAAGTCCCCCACCAGGAAATCACGGGGCAAAAATGCAGTTCATAGGAAAGTACCAAAGCAAAACCCTGGATTGATTGAGTGAGTGAGTAAATTTTTAAAAATGTACAGTAATGAAAATATGCACTAAAAGAAACAAGAAAACAAAACTTCAAGCATTTAGCTAAACCAAGGTAAATATAACTGCCAAATTATTAATCACAGAATAATTAAATCCATGTTTCTTACAACACTAAGCTGTTATCCTAATTAGCTATCATTAATCAAGTGTTAGTTATCATCCTAATTATTTCTAAGTTGAAACTGCTAACATTTCTTCAACAGACTTGCCCTGCTAAGTAAGTAATTACGATGTTACACCACAGGATCAAAGTTGCTACACAGCACATCAGCTCCAAACCTGCGAAAATATCTTGAGTAATTGCTCACTCTCTTGACACTTGTCTGAACTCTATCAAAGATCATCTGATGATGCTCCAGGTTTCATAAGGATAGACATACGAGACAAAGTGGAATTACACTGATGTTGTTGTTGTTGTTATGTCTCGTATAAACCAAATCCTGCATTTCACAATAAGAATTTCATGCCAGTCATCACAGAAGGATAGTCAGGTATGTCTTTTAATAATAATAATCAGGACTCGAAATGTGAAAACACACACACACACACACACACACACACACACACACACACGGACTATTGCACTCTGTGGGATATATTTCTCAGCCAACAACTTCAGTCCCATGGATTTCATTAAAGTTTGATTATATTAATCTAATATTGCAAGCATAAATTTCTCTTGGGGTACAACATGTTACTATAATTCTTCTAGATCCAAAAACTGCAAATCAATCTGCTTCTCATCTTTCTTTCTCAGTTTCTTTCTCAGTCAGTTTATTGGCACTTTTTTTTGACTTTCCTTGAAATTATTTAGCTTCCCTTTAGACTAATGTACACTGCACAGTCCATATTTGACTTTGGCCAACTGCTGATCATTCTCTAAATTATGATAATTAATTATATCTTGCAATTATATTGAGCATAGCTGTAATTTGTCTCACTTTCAGAATCAACTGCTTTATACCACTTGTTTGACTGTTCCACTCTAGATTGTCTCTGAAGACTCCTACATTGCATGTATGATTTGTTAAATCATTCTGAAGCACTTTTTGATCATTTTGAAATGTGTTCTTGGCATAGAAACACCTCTGGCCCATGATTGCTTTTATGAAAAAGGCTAGCAGTATATTTTTGTCTACATTTTCATGTTGGCAAAAATATAGGTCTCATTTCTTCATTTTTTTAATCATGGATGTCAAAACCAACAGTTTGAACTTGATGCTCCTTATGCAAAATGCTTAAATTAATGTTCAAACCATTCTATGCCTTTTGGTCTTGCTTGCAGTTAAAGTATGCCTTCAGGAAGACAAACAAAGATCTTGGGGGGGGGGATCCAAAATATTCAGGAATTTTATTCTCTGTTTGCCTGGGGTCCATTAAAATAAACATAAGACTCACAACATTTGTCAATTTCATATCGCTTAAAAGCAGGGGTGGGATTCTACCGGTTCGCACGTATTCGCTAGAACCTGTTGTTAATTTTCTAAGCAGTTTGGAGAACCGGTTGTTGGAAGAAATCTCCTTTTGGTTTTTTTCCACTTCACAGGGCTAATCCTGTAAGGAAGGCATTCTGGTGTTGTTTCTAGCCTAATTTTTATTGCCCTGCTTACAGAAACTGCCTCCCTTATTACATTCTTGGCAGTATGCCTAGACTTACTGTTGCCTGAGCTTCTCCGGAGTTTTTTTTTTTCTTTGCTGGTACTTTGCTGGGGCTTGACTTTCTTAAAGGGGAAGGGTTGTTTTAAGCTTTTTACACTGCTGTTGGGAGGAAATACTCCCTAGTTGGAGTTCTTCCAGCCGGGATGCAATGATCAGCACTTTGAAGAAATAATTGAACAACGAAGCAGAGCTGCCGGAAAGAAGATCTCTGTTCCTGAAAAGAAGCAGGGTTGAGAAATCTGGCTAGTTCCTGTGTCTATTTGTTCTGGTAATTGGTTTAACAAGCAACAACTACTGCGTTTGCTCTTTTGCTACATTCTAGCGCTAATTGTTTTCTTTGTAGTTAGGCTTATCTCAAGTGTTTACACTTGAGCTTGCCTGGGGTGTGAGCTCTGGCAATGAGCCAGACAAGGCTTGTGTTTTAGTTTTAAAAGGATTTAAACTGTTGTGATTTAATTATTTGTATTGTGTTTGAATTTTTTCCTGCCTCATGGTTTCTTTTTCTATCTGGGGAGGGGGGTCTTCCTTCCCTGCTTTAGTGGTTCTGGCACTGTTCTTTTGGGGTGTACTTCCAAGAGGCAGGATGCAATCTTGGCACTGATTTTTTACTGCCTTTCTGGGGGGCATGTGATCTTTCCTTAAATCTGAATGATTTCCTTAGGATATCTTGTGAGGTGAGTGAGACCAGCCATGCTTGACAAACTTGGGAAGGCTTGAACTTGGGTTCCTTATATAATTTGTTAATTTGTTTCTTTAGCTCAGCATTTTGTAGCCCAAATATGCCCACCCACTTTCTGGAGAGCTTAAACGACCTCTCTGCTAAAGGGTTTCACTTTATGAGCAAGAGTTGGCTGCTGATAGTTATCATTGCATTTTAACTATTTTAATTTCTCAAGGTGCTCTGGCACCCTGCCTGATTTGTAACTCCCGGTTGCAGGTATTTCTAATCTAATAATTGGTATTTAGGACAGCTTTCTGCAAGCAAAGAAGCTTTTTGTATTTTTGTACAGGTAATCCTTGACTTACAACAGTTCATTTAGTGACCATTCAAAGTTACAATGGCACTGAAAAAAGTGACTTATGATCATTTTTCACACTTACAACCGTTGCATCATCCCCATGGTCATGAGAGGCCAGGCGAGGAGAAGCGCCCCTCGACATGAGTGATGTTGAGTTGGCCACACCCACCCAGTCACATGACCACCCAGCCATGCCTACCCAGCTGGTCATTAGGGCAAAGAACCGGTTGTTAAATTATTTGAATCCCATCACTGCTTAAAAGTACCTATTTTTCTTTCCAGAGTACAGGTAGTCTTCAATTTACAATCACAATTGAGCCCAAAATTTATCAGGGGTGGGTTCTAACTTACCTCGCTGCCGGTTTGCTTCCTCCTGCGCCGCGTGGGCGCGCCGCGTGGGCGTGCCATGTGGACGTGCGCGCGCTTCGCACGCATGCACAGTGCAAAAAAATAAAAAACACCCCCCCAAAAAAACCCAAAAACAAGATGGCGATGCATGTGCAGTGTCAGAAACTCGGCTTCTGCGCATGCGCAGAAGAAAAAAACCTGGAAAAAATTCCAAAAATAAATAAATAATAAAATTTAAAAAAAAAATCCAAAAAAAGATGACGGCACCCACGGACTGGCACCGACCGAACTGGATCGGTAACATCATCGTGATGTCACCAGCGGGTCACTACTGGTTCAGGCGAACCGGTCCGAACCTGGAGGAACCCACCTCTGAAATTTATGTTGTTAAGTGAGAAAATTGTTAAGTGAGTTTTGCCCCATTTTACGACTTTTCTTGCCACATTTGTGAATCACTGCAATTTTTAAATTGCTTAAGTTGTTAAGCGAATCTGGTTTCCCCATTGACTTTGTTTGTCAGAAGGTCACAAAAGGGGCTCACATAACTACGGGACACTGCAACCGTCATAAATGTGAGTTGGTTGTCAAGCATCCGAATGTAAATCACGTGACCATGTGGATCCTGCAATGGTCATAAGTGTGAAAAATGGTCATAACTCATTTTTTTTCAGTGCCGTTGTATCTTCGAACGGTCACTAAATGAACGGTTGTAAGTTGAAGAAGGCTTTAATTCAAAATAGGTAAAGATGATAAGGACAATGGATGTAAATCTGATAAGTTGTGAAAAATGACGTATTTCTCATGCAAAAATAAGATAAAACTGATTTTAATATGCAGAGTATCATTTGCCATTTTGCTGGCATGGAAGCCTACTCCATTCTAAACGCTCTTCCAAAAGAACCATAATAGCTACCGGTAGGTATGTCAAATGGAACGGTAATATCATCTGAGGGAAGGCAAAGCCTCATATTTTGTTCTTAATTATTTAAAAAAGCTGTTTCTATACAAATTATTTTGATCTTTTGTAACAGTATCTTTTTAAACAATATTAAAATGTCTTCTGCAATGCTTTAACTTTGTGCCATAATTAAGTGTTTCCTTGATAAAATAACAGTACAACCAAGTACAAAATTTGGCCACCTTAAGCATACTTAATAGAAAACTCCGCACATACTTATATATTACATTACTCTGAAGTCATTTAGTCACTAAATCAAATTAGATATTTTAAAGTGTTTACCGTTTTAACCAGCGGTGAAATCTACTTACCTTCCCTACCGGTTCGGAAGTGCTCGCTCCGCGCGCTCGCTTTTTTGCCCGCCCTCTGCTCGCGCACGGGCTTTTTCACCCTCTGTGCATGTGCAGAACGCTTTGCGCATGCACAGAGGGTAAAAAAACCAAAATGGCAGTGTTCATGCGGGTGGGTGGAGCCTCGCACTGCCGTCGCTAACAGTTCTACGAACCACCGGCAGGCGGCGCTACCGGTTTGCCCGGACCGAGCCGGACCGGGAGCATTTCACCCCTGGTTTTAACGGTTTTCACTGTCTTATTGTTTTAATTGTAATATATGTTTTGAATTGTGAACCTCCCCCCCCCCCAGAATCATTTGCTGAGATGGGCGGTGCTGCGTCCCCACGCTCATGTTCTGCCTAGTACTAGGAGCTGTCTTCTGATTGGTCAGTCACTGACAGTTTGGCCAGCGGGAAGTTTGCAACCCCGCCATTGGCTGGCCGTTTTGACAGAAAACAGGTGATTTCATTCTGTTCGTGTTACCAAGTTAGCCGTTAATAAAGGGGTTCTGTTTCACCCACCGTCTCGCCTCAGTTAATCGCCCTGCCGTTCTACCGAGCTAGAACACTGGCGACGAAGGTGGGATACTGAGGAGACGGTGCGAACCGCGATCTCTCCGTTGGCGCAAGGCAACGGTCCATGACAGTCGAGCTAAATATTCTTGACTGCCCTTCCTCAAGAATGTCCTCTCCGACGGCATTCACCCCTTTCCAACCAATGGCCGAGACCTGGGACGAATACCTGGATCGCTTCGAATGCTACCTCCAGGCACACAACTACACGGAGATAGCCAGCGACAGGAAACGCGCCCATTTCTTAACTGCCAGTGGGC
>QLTV01002109.1:1215518-1242819 GCA_003457575.1 Thermophis baileyi | reverse complement strand
GCTGTAAAAAGGTTCCACGACTATGTGTATGGTCGTTCTTTTTACCTCATCACTGACCACAAGCCCCTTCTGGGTATCTTGGCTGGGGATAGGCAGACGCCTCAAATGTTATCCCCCCGCATGTCCCGTTGGTCAGTTTTACTGTCAGCTTACAATTACACGTTGGTTTACCGCCCTGGCAGGGACATAACTAACGCTGATGGCCTCAGCCGGTGCCCCCTCCCTCACCCAGTCGAGGACCCGGCTCCCACCTCCTCAGTCTTCTTGCTTGAGGAGTCTTCCTTGCCCTTGACAGCATCTGACATTGCCTTCCACTCCTCCAAGGATCGGGTCATCGCTCAGGTCCTCGACTGGGTGCGCAGGGGGTGGCCCATGGACCAGGTCCCTGAAGCATTTTGGCCCTTCAAACGTAGGCAACATGAGTTATTGGCACTGAGGGGATGCTTGTTATGGGGGAGCAGAGTTGTGGTCCCACCGCCCTTGCGGTCTGCAGTGCTGCGTAGCTTACATGAGGGGCATCCGGGGGTGGCCAGAATGAAGGCGCTAGGCCGCAGTTACGTCTGGTGGCCCAAGCTAGACTTGGCCATCATGCAGTGGGTGGGGTCTTGCCAACAGTGCCAGCAGTCCAGGCCTGTCTTGCCCAAAGCACCGCCTAGGGAATGGGAACAACCTAGGGGGCCATGGTCACGGTTGCACATTGACCTGGCGGGGCCAATGCAAGGACAGTCACTTCTAGTGGTAGTGGACGCTTTCTCAAAGTGGGTGGAGTTGGCCCACATGCCATCCACTACCTCAGAAGCCATCAGCAGGGTCTTGCAGAGGTTATTCACTACCCACGGGCTTCCTGATGTCATTGTTTCGGATAATGGGCCTCAGTTTACCTCTGCCTCATTCCAGATATTCTTAGCGGGGCTGGGCATCCGCCACGAGCTGGTAGCCCCCTTTCACCCCTCCAGTAATGGTTTGGCTGAGAGGGCAGTGAGGTCAGCCAAGGAGGCACTGTCCAGGCTAGGGCAAGGAAACTGGCAGGAGAAAATTAATAAATATCTCTTGTCCCAGCATACAACCCCAAACCCCAGCACCAACCAATGCCCATCTGAGTTGCTTATGGGTCGCCGCCTTAGAACAACATTAGACAGACTGCATCCAACTTATGTGCCTGATGCCCCTACTGACTTGACCAGCAAGGTCAGAACGTTTAATGTGGGGGATGCAGTCTATGCCAGGAACTATGGCGGCGAGCCCCGTTGGTTACCGGCACGAGTTCTAGCGGTGACAGGCCCCTGCTCCTACAGAGTGGGCCTGGCAGACGGGAGGCTATGGCGGCGTCATATTGACCAGCTCAGGGGGCGACCCTTTGCTTCTACACCAGCCGCAGATGCAGCCGAGCCCTACACAGAGGTTGCAGACCGCCACCCGACCGTTCCTGCATACGACCGCCCATGTCTTCCCGCGGACCTGTCGGACCCGGCGCCAGTCCTACCTGTGTCCGAAGAGATCCAGCCGAACTCCTGGGCCCCCGCCGCGGCCACTCCAGCGCTCGAAGCCGACCCTGTCTCCCCGGACCATCCTGCTCCTGATGAACCGCGACGTTCAACTAGACAGCGCCGGCGCCCTGCCTATTTACAGGACTACGCATGCGCCATCTGGGAGGGGAGGGGTGCTGCGTCCCCACGCTCACGTTCTGCCTAGTACTAGGAGCTGTCTTCTGATTGGTCAGTCACTGACAGTTCGGCCGGCGGGAAGTTTGCAACCCCGCCATTGGCTGGCCGTTTTGACAGCCGCTATATAAATAGCGGCTGTGACAGAAAACAGGTGATTTCGTTCTGTTCGTGTTACCAAGTTAGCCGTTAATAAAGGGGTTCTGTTTCACCCACCATCTCGCCTCAGTTAATCGCCCTGCCGTTCTACCGAGCTAGAACAGGCAGCTATAGAAATAAAATCAAATGAAATAAATTAATCAATCAAATAGAAGCTGATGTTTATCAAGGGAAATTATTCTAATTAATTAGAGGGGTTATAATGAGATGTTTACCTTTTAAATATATAGTTATTTCAATTCTGGAATAAACTAGGACTATAATAATTCATTTATCTCATAACCTACTAACATGACATTATAAAATGAATATTTATCTTTAAACTGGATGTTAACACAAAATTACATATCCAGTATTTTTAATCTTAATGGGTTTGTAAGAAGATTAGACATACTGGATGTGTCTCTGTGCTCTATCATGAGCTCCTTTTACCAATATAATGCAATGAAGAGTAACCATGTTTGAATCATCACTAAAGTCTAGAGGATATATAAACAAATTGGATGAGATGTTTGACATTTCTCATATTTCATAAAATACAGATTAAAACACAGAGAAAACACTAAGCCAAGATTCCTTTTAGCTGTGGTTTCTTAAACAAAGCATAGTGGTTCACACAAAATGCTAAGCCATAACTGGGAGATTGGGTACATTAATTTAAGCCCAAAGCTACCAAAACAAAACAAACAAGCCATTATAAAGTAAGCCACAGAATACTGAATTCCATGTATGCCACAGTTCCAAACATAAGATTTTGAAGATGATGCCCATTGATTCTCACTGAGATTTTAAAGAATAACTTTTAAAAATAAATGAATGAATTATATTTACTTACGGTATATAAATTAATATACGTAAGACCTACTGAAGAAAGTCTCACCAGGCAACTGTTTGAAATAAACATTTATATTACACATGGACTAAAAAAAAAATGTGGTACATGTGAGATAAATGTTTTGCTTCAGACAAAATTTAGTGTAGCTCCAGATTTTTCTAACCATTGTAAACAAATTGCAAAGTTCAATGCAAAAATAAGAGACACTCAAAACCTGACTGAACAGTAATTATTTTATAATAAGCTATTTATTTTAATTGCACTTGATTGCAAATTAATTGCAATTTCTAAAATTGAAGTTGATTTTAGTTTTATCCTTGACCTAAGCATTAACTTTTGGGTTGCCCACCAGCATGTCCTGTAATGGTACAACATGGTTTCTGCCCCAAAGAAATTCTGTATTCTGGCTTTCTAGTGTTTGGACAGATAATCCTAGTGATGGCAATTCGTGAAATACAAGAAAACCTGGTAAATGGAAGTTTAAAAAAGGAGGTCTCTCGTGAATTCAATAAAATGTAATTGCGTAGGACAGAATTGTAAGCAACATCTGCTATACACAGATAAAAAATGCCAAATTATCATGCAAAATAAGTATTCCCCTGCATTCAAAATCTTTCATCAAGGAGCCATAATAGGTTGCTTCATCTCTACATTTCCTGCTTCTTTCTACATACTTTAGATTATTATTTTTTGAACTTTATACCAAAAAAAAAAAAGGAAAAGCAAAAGTATCTTTATAAAAAATATAAATGATTAAATTAAAAAATTAAAAAAAAAAAAAAAAAAAGGATAGGCAATAGTATGAAATTAAAACAAGAGAGGAAAAAAGACAACAAAACTAGGTCTCAGGAATAGTACTGTATGTTATTTCTTCTGGGGTCTAATTTTCACTACAGTTTTTGTTTTGTCTATGTTCATTACAGTTACATGAATCATGCTTTCTGTCAGAAGTATTCAACCTTTTTAGAGAGTTTGGAGTTTAGCAAACAGGTTATTGTGCCATGGACTGCTAAGGCAGACGCTTAGTTAATAAATTGCTGCTCCTTTGTTGCATGTTTCATACAAAGGCAAACTGGTAAAGCTAAAACAAAAATAATCCCAACCCCAAATTGGATGGAAAGCAGAGGTTGGCTTGGCCTCAGAAAACCAGCTTATTCCTATGAATCCACAGTTTTGTTCTGGATTCTCTCTACAGTCCTCTGCTCTCATCCAGTTTCCAGGACACAAGATTTCTCAGCTCACAACATCTAGTAATCAGATGCAAGTATTTATCCTAACTGTTAGCACTGCCTGTATCTAACTTTAGAATTATCACAACTGCACAAAGAACCTTCTACATGACTTCTTCTCCATATCACTCTTTCCAAATCCATGCCCTAGTTTTCCCACTTATGCCCTCCTCTTGTTGAGCCACTTTCAGCCTTCTTCTAATTTTTCATTCTTTCCTCTTACTAGGTTATGCCATAGACACTTAAGGAATTTCATTGAATACAGGGGTGCCTCATTCTATGTCAATCTATTGATGTTAAACCCCATTCAACCATATTAAAAAGGCACACTCCTCTCATTCAGCTACGTTATAACAAAGATTGAGCAAGTTTCCCAAAAAAATCTGGCTTAGGTTTACTTATTTTCTTTGCATGGAGTTTTAAGGAAAAGAGAGAAAAAACCTCATTATTCATTTCAACAAATTCATTTCAGAAATAATAATGTTGAAATAGAACACATTAGGACCGTGATGGCGAACCTATGGCACGCATGTCACAGGTGGCACGCGGAGCCATATCTGAGGGCACGCGAGGCTTGCCCTATGTCAGCTCCAACACGAACTTCCGGTAGGCCAGTTGGGTCCATTTTTCACCATCCACAGGATCTGGAGCTTTCCTGAAGCCTGGGGAGGGCGAAAAATGGCCCAATGGGCCTACCGGAAGTCCGGAGGCTTCAGTGAGCCCTGCACGCATGCGCGGGGGGGGGGGCAGCGCAGGGGGGTTGTGCATGCATGCACGGGGGGAGGGCATTGCATTATGGGTGTGGGCATGCACGCACACACTATCCTGCCCGCGCGTGCTGTTTTGGCACCCGAGCAAAAAAAGGTTCGCCATCACTGCCTTAGGACATTCTGAACATATGAAACTAACAAGTGGAAGATTAATTGCTTTGTGTGAGAGATAAAAAAAGTTAAGATGATTGGAGAAGAAAAAAAAGGATTCCGGAATTATGTGTTGAGATATATAGCTTTCTTACTTGCCAGACCACATTAACAAGAATAAGAAAAGGTCAAACATTTTTTTCTACTTGCTGATTATCTGAATGGAGTTGTCCAGACAAAGGTATAATCAGGAGCTTGCAGTTATATGTAAATTCAACATAGTTCTATGCCAATGGTCTGAAAATGCTACTTAGAAATGACAAACTATTCTTGCCATGTATTTGCATTCCTTGCTCTCATTGGTTGTTGCTCCCCCATCCCCCCACAAGATCATAATAAGAGGCAGACATGATTAAGTAAAGATGGACAAATGCAAAACTGCCAGTATGAACAATTAGAAGCCCTAGAATACAATGGAAGTTTGCTATCATGAACACACATATGAAAAATACCGCAGAGGAACACTAGCAATTTTGGAAAGAATAAAAAGATATATTCCCATAGCAGGACAAAGCATTCAATTCCTGGTTGGCAAATTAGCACTTTTTTCATTGCTCAAATAAAATCAAATATTTACTACATCAAGACCAACAAATTTTAAAAAATCAATAATAAATGTAAAGACAGTAGATAGGGAGCCAATTTGGGGTTGTGTTTAAGGCAGCAGGTTAGAAACCAGGTCACCGTGAGTCAGAAGAATTTAAAAAAAATATATTTTTTTTTAAAAAAGATGGCGGCGCCCACGGACTGGCACCGACCGTACCGGATCCGTGATATCATCATGACGGCGGGTTGCTATCGATTCAGGCGAACCGGTCCAAATAGAGATAGCATAAAATCATTAGATTTCTGAGATACCTCTTACATAGTACTTTAGTGAAGTGTGCAAACCAGCATCTGCATTTCCTGCATCAGATGAGGAGAGGACATCTTTCTCCTTCTGTCCTGCCCACTTTTTACAGAGGCACGATTGAGAGCGTTTTTAACAAATTGCATCACTGTTTGGTTTGGTGGCAGCAGTGGCTCAGATAGAAAGTCCATACAGAGAGTAGTGAGGACAGCTGAGAAGATTATAGGAAGCTCGCTTCCCGTTATTCAGGATACTGCTTATAAGCGCTATGTGCTTAGAGCTCGAAGCATTGTTAGAGATCCCATACATCCACTTCACGGTCTGTTTCTGTTGTTGCACTCTAGGAGGAGGTTTTGTAGTATCTATAGAAGGACTATTAGATTCTGAAAAGGCTTTGTTCCTATGCCTTTGTTCTTGTAAACTTGCAGGATTCTTTTTTCTCGCCATGTACTCGAACTAGACTGTGATGTTTCTCTGTGTCATGTGTGTGTGTGTGTGTGTGTGTGTGTGTGTGTGCATAATGGTTATCTTTTGAGAGCTGAATGCAATGAAATTTCATTTTAATGTATGCTGATTAGTGTACATTTAAAGTGACAATATTCTATTCTATTCTACTTATGTGGTAGCAATCATGTCTTACAATTGTGCAGAATTTTGCCACTATGTACTATAAGCAATATTCCTGCCTTAATCTTATAAATATGCAAAACAAATCAACCTGAACATTTCAGTAAAGTACCTATAATATATTTAAAACTATTGTCATTGTTTATTTTTACAACGTAAAAGTGCATGGCTTTTCTATTGCTCTTGATTCACCAAGGAAAGTCCACTCCTTTAATAGATACTATTCTATCTACCCTGTAAAACTCAGGGGTGAAATCCAGCAGGTTCTAACAGGTTCTGGAGAAACGGTAGCGGAAATTTTGAGTAGTTTGGAGAACTACTTTGGAGAGGCAAATACCACCTCTGGCTGGCCCCAGAGTGGGGTGGGAATGGAGATTTTTCAATATTCTTCCCCCAGGAGGGGAGGGAATGGAGATTTTGCAGTATCCATCCCCTGGAGTAAGGTGGGAATGGAGATTTTGCAGTATCCTTCTCTTGCCACGCCCACCAAGCCACACCCACAGAACCGGTAGGGAAAAATTTTGGATTTCACCCCTGGTAAAACTGCTGAAGACAGCATATAATATCTTGGTTTAACAAATGTTTTCTTGTATTGAATATTCTGGCTGTCTTTAACACTTAAACATTTATCTCTTTATTGTAAAATTACAAGAAAAGTGCTGTAAAATGTAAGTGCAAGACATTCTGCTAAAACCACAAACATTCTCTTCATTATACATACATTCCTCACACATGATTTGTCCTATCAATATGAGATTTGGTATGGAAGACGGTTTTGTGTAAGGAATACAAGCTGCCCACATTTCCAAAGACACAGACAAAAACCAGCTGAGTTATAGCAGCTTAAATCAGTCTTGAAAATCCTCAAAAATTATTATTATAATAATAATACTATTTTTAAAAAACAAAAGCAATTTATAGTCATGACTCTTGCATTCTGAATTACTGAAAGTATTAGACTTATCTAGCTTAATAAGTTTAATACTTCCAGGAATTCAGAATGCAAGAGTCATGTTGTACACTTTTAACCTTGAACTAGTTTCTCATGTCTGTATTACAGTGTTTGATGAAGAAAGACTATCATGGCAAGAGTGCAGCTTAATTATAACTGCCTGCAAATGATCCTTCAGAAATGGCAAGTGATGATTAGGCCCTGCAGCAGATTTTGAGCTGACATAGGAGTGTTTGGGTGCAGGAGTATACTGTCTATTCTTTTACCCTAATTTTTAAAACAGACTGGACCTGTATTCTGGACTGCTGGACTGCTGGACCTGTATTCAATTAACAGAAGTTCATTTATCACTTTTATTTTTAAATTCTTCAGAAATAAAATTATACCTCTTCAAAAGTTTTACAATGACTATTTAAATGGAGCCTTTTGGAAGCTCAGGGCTTTTGTTTAACAATTTATATAAATAAGAACATAAGTAGCACAATTCTAAGAAATACCTATCAGAATATTTTCAATTTAACATAGTCTACAGCTAGGTGGCACTTGATCACAAAAGTCTAAGCCAGGTCAGATCTAGCTAGTACTGGGATGGGAGATCACCATAAAATGGACTATACTGAAAAAACAACAACAACAATAATAGAAGATTCCCACCAGTCACAACTGAAACATAATTTTACGTAAATTCACAGATTGACGGACCACTCACTTAAATGCAATATTGGTTGGAGCTATCTAAAAATAAACTCTGAAAGTCTATATAACTTTATATTCCTTTTTCTGTTTTCAAGTATCTATTTCAGATGATGTTATTGATGCATTTCCAGAGAAGTAAATATGTAATGAAGATAATAATAAAACTACTTAATTATTTTTGCATATAAAAATTGCTTCTAAGGGTATCAAATTTAATCTTTGATGTTAAATTCTACAGAAGAATGATGAAATCCTTAAATGTATAATCAGCATGAAAAAGTCAGTTTAATAAGTATAAATGAATTCTCCATGCTTAATCAACTAAAACTGCTCTAATTTAAAGCTTATCCTAATTATCTTGTGAAAACAGCTTAGTTTTCTGCAGAAACAGGTATTTCTTGGATACAAAGATAAACTTTCTTCCTTGTATGATTTATTTATATATACTTTGAACATATAGGTAAGTCGAATAAGTCAATGTATTAATAAGGCTGATTTACCAGAATATAAAGCTACAGAACTACTTCTTCCCGTTACCGAATAAAACAAATACCACTGGATACAGAGGAATGCTAATTCATGCAATATATTCTTCTGTAAATAGAGGAGATTAAAATATGTCTTAGGTTTAAAAAATGTGGAAACAGAATTGTAGCTAGGATATTCTCTTATTAAGATTGGCATATGATATATTTTGTTGGATCAAAAAACATTTTGTCCACATGAGAAACTGGTACCAATATGTCAAGCTAAATAAATAAAGATTTAGAATGAACATCAAGCCCATATCTATTTAGATCATATTTTATACATATCATACTCAGTTTTATTTTAATTAATAAATACTCTTCATATGGTACAATTTCCTGTTAGTTCAGAACTCTTGCCTATTCCCCAACTTGATGAAGTAATATTATATTGTGGAGCTCATCAAATATTTGGATTCTAGTCAATTAGTTGAAGGTTCTTAGCAATAGTAAGACATCTTTGCAGAATGATTTGTTTCATTAAATCTGCAGCGATTTTATTTTCATGAAGAGCCCACATTTGGAGTACAGAAATGATATTGTGAGTACAGGCAACAGCATATCAAGATAAATGATTTCCTTTTTAAATTATTCTCCCTCTGTTCAAATTGAGCCCTCCCCCCCGCCTGTCTCCATAACAGACTATTCATACATTTGGATTTAGTTTAACATTTCATCTCAGTATTGTCAAATGACAGAAATTTGTATAAATGTTTCCTAAAAGTTTATACTGGGACAAGAAGTATCTGAGTTCTTGCCAACTGCAAAAGTCATTTGCAACTCACGGAGACTTTATGTTTGTAAAAGCTTAGCTTTTCTGATAGCTAGTCAGTTTCCGGTTCCTCCCGGTTCGGACCGGTTTGCCTGAACTGGTAACGACCCGCTGGTGACATCACAATGATGTCACGGGTCTGGTTTGGTCGGTGCCAGTCCGTGGGTGCCGCCATCTTTTTTTTTTTTTTTAAAAAGTTGAATTTATTTTTTCTTCTGTGCATGCACAGAAGCCGAGTTTCTGGCACTGCGCATGCATCGCCATCTTGTTTTTGGCTTTTTAATTTTTTTTAATTTTTTAAAAAATTTTTGCACTGCGCATGCGTGCGCACAAAGCGTGTGCGTGCCCACGAGGTGCAGCCACGTGGCGCGGGAGGAAGCGAGCCGGCAGCGAGGTAAGTTAGAACCCACCCCTGTAGCTAGTGTTTTTTTGTGAAACAGAAAGGTATACAGATGAATTATTTAAAAAAATATAATCTGTGCTTGCTTTGAGTTCTGAACTCTTTGTCAGGCAATGAAAGAAAAAAAGAATGTTCATCCTAAGTGGAATTGGCAAATCCCATCTGTGAAATATATGCATGTCATGGGAATAATTTCCTCCTATAACTTTCTCATGGCTCAGTCATTTTTTCTAGCTCCACATCTAAAGAAAAAGTCTGAAATCAAACCACAGCCTGAATGAATATAGTTACTGTAGAAGGCAATATATGATTCTAGGAACTTTAACTTTGTTCACCTTTGCTCAAAGTCTGTGGCATATTACAAGTTCTGGCATATGTACCAATATGGTATCTAGTAATAAATAAGATGCACAGCAGTGCCTCCTTGATCTAAATCAGTGATTTATGAGACATTAATGCATTAATTTGCCCCCATATTAGAGCTATATAGAAAAGGACCTGAAGAGAAGGAATGCTAGGTTCTATTCTACAACAGTTCCTCAAAGCAAAAAAACAATTTGTACCACTAATCACTTTCTGCAACTGCTTAGACATTTGTTGCTCTGAAGGCTCAATTACTCTTGAAACAACAAATATGTGCAGAAAGAGAAAGCAACACATCAGGATCATTATATGTATAGGAACAGGAAAATAGCAAAATTGCAATGAATATGAGAGACAAATAAGCAGCAATGTTGAAGTAGTAAACTAAAACGCCTCTCCAATGGTAACTTCCTCCATCATTGTCTCTCAATCCTGTTCATCCTTTATCTATGAAGATCTTTTCTTCATCAGTAAAGGCGATAATAAGTCTGGATCTTGCTATTATACTTTTCTCTGTTCCAAATCAGGAGCCATTTCAAAAGGCAACTTAATTTTTTTATGATGTAAATTTTTACAAGTGATGTTGAATCTGCCAGTATAAATAAATAAAAATAAATTTAGAGAATAGACTGAGAAAAATCAGGGAGCAGGCCCATTGCACATATTGATCTGCCAAAAATGATTTCTGCACTGTTTATCTGCAGCAAGGCCAGGGGTAGGTTCCGGATTCAGGTACTGCTGGTTTGGTCAGGGACACGCCGCGCGGGCGCGCACACGGCATCACGCGTCACAGGCACATGCGCAGTACTTAAAAAAAGAAGTATATTCAAAACAAGATGGCACTGCCTATGGCACCACCAAGAGAACCGGCTCGGGGGCGTGGCAGGCCTGGGTCATTGCCAGTTCCAGCTACCCAGGCCGCCACATTACCAACGGTTCTGTAGAACCGGTCCGAACTGGTAGGAACCCACCTCTGAGCAAGGCATGTGCAAAAATATCCATAATCCATAATATCCACAATCTGGAGCCCTTTAGTAGGAAGCAGTTCAAGGATCTGGACTGAGGGATTATGGATGTGGAATAAGATGACCCTTTCTTCTGATGACTTTTGTGTCAATAAAAGAAGTCTGTTAGGATATTCCTAGAGTTACTTGTTAATAGTTATGAGATTAACTGCTCTTTAATTTTGGTAACAAAATTAGAGAGGCATAGCAGCAGAGGTGGTATTCAGCTGGTTCGGGCGAACCGGTAGTGGCGACTGCAGGTGGGCCTGCCCACCCGCCCACCCACCCAGACGTAATGCCGTCCTATTTAGCCACGTTTTCGAGGATGGGCGCATGCGTGGAAGGTGCATGCGTGAGTAAAGCGCATGCGCGGGAGGCTGTGCGCATGTGTGGAGGTGGTTTACATTTGCAAACCAGTAGGGAAGGTAAGTGAATACCACCCCTTTATAGCAGGTATAGCAATGCTCAGTTTCAACAGCCACATTATTATTATTATTTATCAAATTTAAATGACACTCATTCCCCAGTAAGGCAACTTTGGACAGTTTACAGATCATTAAAAGATAAATAGAAGATAAATAGAAAATAAATAGATAAATAGAAAAACAATTACTGTGTTTCCCCGAAAATAAGACCCTGTCTTATATTTTTTTGAACCCTGAAATAAGCGCTTGGCCTTATTGCCATGCACTCAAAAGCCCAATTGGGCTTATTATCAGGGGATGTCTTATTTTGGTGGAAATAGGGTAAAAATTAAAAATTATGCAAGAAAACAGAACCAAGGAGACAGATGGCACAGGGATGAAGTCTTCTTACGCTGTCAACCACCTGACAGAGTGTTCCACAGGTTTTGGGCCACAGCAGAATAGACTTTTTTCCTTGAACCCACCCACCAGAATTCTTCAGAAGACAGGGTCCATAGCAGGTCCCTTCCACTGGAAGGAAGGATTTCTTGAATGTTATTGGTATGAGGTTTTTAGGAATGGATTTCATGCGCCGATGGTATAGGAAAGTGATAAAGAGTGTGAGAGAATCCATGTGTGAATCAGCTAGTAAATAATTATATACATACATGAGAGTTCACCACCTGGAAATTATATCAGGAACAGCATGTGTACAAAGAATGGACGTTGCATTCTTTCTGAGATCCAATTTGTCAATTTCTTATTCCTGTCAAAGACTCCATCAGGAATTAGCTAGATTTTACAGATGTTTTGGATTAAAAGGATATTACATTAGATTTATATTGTAACATAAAATTAAAGCATACAGAAAAATGTGTGTTCCTTTATGAGTGTCTTCATTTATGATAAAATAATGCATATTATTAACTCTACATTTTGTCTTTTCCTTCATGTAAGATAACTCAGGGCAAAGTTTTGAGTGGGAGGGAGGGCTATAGAGATAAAGATTTAGTCCGACAATCAATTATACTTTGTCTAACATCCTTAACTGCTGATAATCTGGTATCATTTAACAATGTTTCCTTATTCCATTTGCTTTTTTTTTTTTAAGGAATTTCTATTTTGTTTATTCTTTTTTATTTCCACTCTTAAACAGAGATTTTGTTGCTCTGGCCACCTGGAGGAATGTGAAAAACTGGACATTGCTGGATAAACATAAGTTTCAGACTAATGATGGTGTGAGCAAATTAGTTACTGCTGACTTATAAAAGACACAGAGATTGGTACCAATTCAAGCAAGGGTGATAGTTACCATAGCTACAAAGTTTTAATTTGCCCCTAGATATTTGATCTATCATTCTAGACAGATTTGATTTGAGTAGCAGTGCCAAAATTTTCTGCCACTTCAGAGCTTTCTGACAGTAGTGGAAAATATCCAAATAAAATAATTTCATTAACTTGAATTTCCTTATAAACTCTAGCATAGGACCCTGAAATTATAGTACAGTACAGGCAGACAGATAGATGATAGCTAGCTATCATTTATAGCTAGATATCTAGATGCAGGTGGCCACAGCGATCCTTTGAGTAGTATCCAATGTAGCAGCAAATGATCAAATCTATTAATCACCTTTTTAAACATTCCCCATATTGCTGATCTTGCATTTTAGGAAGTTCATTGAAGTCGTACTAAACTAATCAGATATAGCACCCCAAATGTCTCCTGTTGCTTTTTTAAAAACCAATTTGATGAGAAATTCATTGTTTTTCATTATTTTTTCCAAGAAGTGAGTTTCCCAGATGGTCTCATCATTGGACTCGGAGCTTTTGCACTTACCTCAATTGTGAAAGGACCAAAGAGAAGGGAATATCCTTGTTCAGGGTTGACTTCCTATGCTTTCACATTCCTAGGGAAGACCACCTGAAATGATGCCCAAGTTGTGTGTTGTTGTTTTTATTTTTTTCCAGATCAGGGAGTCTGACTAGTTAGAAAGGCTGCTGAGGATGAAGAGCCTGCCACATTTCACAATGCAGTAAATTGAAAAACTCCACCATAAATATACATATCAATCAATCAATCAATCAATATTTTAAAAAAAATTAAAAGCATCTTGATAGTAAGACAGAAAAACAAATGCCTCCTTTATATGGGAAAAAATAAATAAAAGCATGGTGGAGAAATCCGCCTTTGCATTGTTCTTCTAATCTTTCTCATTCCGTCTGGAGCAGCAGTACAAAATCATTTTCTATTGCATACTGACATCAGAGGTGGGTTCCTCCCGGTTCGCACCAGTTCTATAGAACCAGTAGTAAACCGGTGGTGACGTCACGGAGCCGGTTCTGTCGGTGCCGGTCTGTGGACGCCGCCATCTTTTTTTTTTTTTGAATTTTTTTTTAATTTTCTGCTGGTTTTTGCTTCTGCGCATGCACAGAAGCTGAGTTTTTGGCACTGCGCATGCGCTGCCATTTTGTTTTTGGCTTCCTCCCCTTTTTTGCTATTTTTTGCTTGTTTTGCTTCTGCGCATGCACAGAAGCCGAGTTTTCGGCACTGCGCATGCACGGCCGCGCGCGCGAAGTGCATGCGCACCTGCACGGTGTGGCCACGCGGCATGCAATGTGCACGCAGCCGCGCAGCGCAGGAAGAAGCGAACCGGTGGCGAGGTAAGTTAGAACCCACCCCTGACTGACATCAAATATATTCTGTGAAGTCTAACAAAATGGGCCCCCATATGCTTACAGGGGGAAAGAAATTGTTATTTTTTTATTAGCCTTGTTGAAATAAGACAAAAGTATGTTTGATTGTTCTTTGACATTTACAATGTTAAGGTGTACGGCTCAGAATTTTAGAAGAAATAAATATACTTCAATTTATAATTATAAAAGTACCTCAACTCTAATTATACTAGTGATACATAACAAGCAAGGTGATGATTTATAGCAGTTTTATTAAGGTCTTCTTTTGTTAAATAAGACTATCTTGGGAAAAAATGCACAAAGTTTAACTTTGCAATGGCATTGACAGTATTTTAATTGCTTAATTTTGGCTAGGTTGTAGCCTTTCTTTTCAACATCCAAGGTGTATTATTAATGAAATAGAAGAATTAACCATGAGTATCACCTTTTATGAATGCAAGTTAATATAATACTTTGCCCTGATTTAATAATACTTATTTTATTTTAATGTATAATACTTCTTTATTTTGCTAAACTTTTAATTTTGTCTCATCAGTCAGATCTTCGTTTTGTTATTTTAGCCAAATTTATGAGCAGATAATATAGCCATAGTTATGCCTTTTTATTGTTGTACAACTTTTTCTAAATTACTTTTCTTCATTAGTTTAGAATAAATATCCTCAGATTAATACAGCATTGTTACGAAATTGATTAGCATTACAGTTGGAGATAAAAGCATAATAAATTGTTTCATTTTACATTTTATTATACATTTCTCTCCAATTATTCTGTTTTTAAGTACAGCACCACATCCGGTACTACGTATAACTGTATTGATTAAAAATCATATGAAGTGTTTAAATCAAGTTTGGGGAAAAAGGAAACACATTAAAGGAGCTGTTATTAGGGTTGCCTAATTTCTTATGCACAATATAGAGTAGTCTTCACAATGGAGAGCCAAAGTGTACTATTTCATTACGCTAGTTTATATCTCAAATTGTAATTGTAAGAAATCATTTGTCTGCCCACAATTTTAAATTTTATTAGTTCCTGTCCAACTTATGGCCCTTTAAAAACACTTCTAAATCAGATCTTAGATTTGCTGCAAGAAGAGGCATTAACTTAGTGGTGAAACATATCATTTTGTTTACAGAAGTTTCTAGATTCAGTCCCTGCCAGAGCTAGATAAATCTGAGGAAGATTCTGTTTTGAAATACTGAAAAACATTGAGTGTTTTAGGCATTTCAAATTAGTGCCCAGCATTGACCAACAACCACTAAATATTTCTATTCCTGGGTAAAATTCACAAATATACGAATATATAGGGGACAGTTGCCCAAATAACTTGAATAACTAATTATTTTGACATAATGTAGATTTCCATGTGGAATCTCAATGTTTTCAGAATACTCGTATTGGCTCAGATTAATGGAGCTGGATGATTAGGCATCTTGGTAATACATCATAGGCAAACTTTTCTTAAACAAAGTATATCAATTTTTTATTTGCAGGTAATATACACATTTATAACAACAAATCTGTAACACATTCTTTCACAGTAGAACAAATTAATTCCTGTTATTCTTCTGATATCAAGAGTAATCTGCAGGTGTTGCCTGTAGCTTTCCAGAATCAGCATTATACTTGTCACTCCATGAGGCACCTCTGTTCAATAGCTGGATTGATTTATTTATGGCTAAATGTGGTGGAATCTGTATCTGAAGTGGACAGGGGGAAAAGGAATTAAGAGACTGGCTAGCCTGGAATCTCCGAAGTGACGGAAAGCACATATCAGTAACTAGATAAGAACTTGGAGTTCTTATCTGTTTATCCTGTAGTGAGTGAAGTTAGTCTGGCAAGATTCTTGCAAATAGGTGAGTAGCAATAAACATACTCATGAATAAAGACAAACACATAGTATGTGTCCCAGGATAATGTTGCAGGGTGCAATCTGGGTTAGTCACGGGGACCAGAGGTTTTGTCTGCTATTTTGCAGCTACTAAGATTGTTGGACAAGCAGGCACAAAAACAGCCAGGGAAGTGATTGAAGCCTGGGAAACGGGCCTTCTGTCAGTCAACAGGAGTGCTGATTTACCACCAGCTTATCAGGTACTTAGGAGGCGAGGGCTTGGCAGCACAAGCAAACAACAGCCAATGATGTAATAGCCAGCCATCAACATCCCAATCAATATCTATAAAGCCACATATAACAGGCACCATATAAATACCACACAGAGAACAGCCCAAAGTACACACTCTGCTAGAGAGAAGTTCCCTGAAGATGGGCTCCAGCACAAGCCAAAAGCTCGGAAGAAAAAAATCTCTGGTCCTGGTGACCGACCCAGATTGAATCCTGAAATAAACATACTGCTCTGTTCAACTCTGTGTTGTTCGGGTTCCTTGCACCTGACACTAAGTCAAGGATATACCTGGCATCTTGCTATCGGGGCATCCTGCTGCAAGCTCCACTTTCTGCATGTGTGCGCAACAAGAAGATGCTTCTGTTGTTATCCTGCTCTGTCTTGCTCCCTCCAGCTATTAAACATGATCATACTGCCACAGTGGTGGGTTGCTGCCGCTTCGGACCAGTTCTCCCGTACTGATAGCGGAAATTTGCATCCTCTCGCCGAACCGGCAGCGATGGCCGGCTGTCCACGCCCCCGAACCGGTTCACGGGTGGCCACAGCTGGAAAAGAACCCTCTGCACATGCGCAGAGGGTCATTTCTGCATCGTGACATAGGCGCACACGTGAGCGAAGCGTTCGCGCATGCGCAAAATGCACACTTTTGTCGCGATGCGAACCGGTAGGGAAGGTAAGTGGAACCCATCCCTGTACTGCCCTAATATAGAGATTCATACATTTGACCAATTTTTGTTATGAGATAACTTCATCATTTGCCAATATTACCCCACTCTATAGAGAACAAATGGCAAAACAATGAAAAGATCTAAATCTAGTACCAGAAGAGGAACAGCCAAAACTTTTACACAAACACTTTAATTGCAAAAAATTATCTCAATCAAAAAAAGCTGACAGGGCAATTTTACTATCAAAAGATTAGGCAATGGAATTCTTACCATATCCAGACCATCTCTAATGCAAGAATATATCCCATGTAATGCAGGGGTGGGTTCCACTTACCTTCCCTACCGGTTCGCATCGCGACGGAAGTGTGCGTTTTGGCCGGCCCGTCACGTCATGCAAAAGACCCGGAAATGACCCTCTGCGCATGCGCAGAGGGTTTTTTTGCACGCCGTGGTGACCGGAGGACCAGTTCGGGAGTGTGGACCACTGGTCATCGCTGCCGGTTCTGTGAGTGGCGGTAAATTTCCACTACCGGTTCTAATGAACCAGTCCGAACCGGCAGCGCTGATGTAATGGTTATTTGAGAGTAACCTTCATGCATATCATCTCCAAATGATTTAAGTTTTTCATATCCCACAACCATGGTACTGTATTTTGTCTATTCCATGTTTTGGATTATATTGTATTGTGCGTCTGATAATTAGGCTGTGGTCCATGGAAGATTATTCCATAATCATTTTGTTAGTCGTTAAGGTTGAGACACACCACTGCTTTTCCCAGGGGGAAAAGTGTCAAAATTCCAGAAATGAAAAGAGATTATGCACCAAGGTTTTGTCTGCAATACATTTATTTCTTGATTTATTCATTCATCAGTCCATACATATTAATAGAACATCCCAAGTATATCAATCACTTAGACAGGCTAAGAGCAGCCATGTTTATTTTTTATTTATTTATTTATTTATTTTTTTATATATATATTATTTATTTATTTATTTTGTCAAGCATGTGTTAGATAACAGATATAAGTATAAACATGGTTATTAATACAGGAAATGGATACGAATAAAAGGGGACATTAGGACAGGGACGGTAGGCACGTTGGTGCGCTTATGCACACCCCTTACAGACCTCTTAGGAATGGGGTGAGGTCAACCGTAGATAGTCTAAGATTAAAGTTTTGGGGTTTTGGGGAAGAAACCACAGAGTCAGGTAGTGTATTCCAGGCATTGTTCTCTTTCACTAAAATGGTACAATAGGGAGACCATTGCTAATAAGGATAGTGATTGTTATCCTAACTTGTTCAACCACATGCACATCCCCTCCAACTCATTTAGGGTAATATTGATCCCTTTTTAAAGCAGTGCTGCTGGAAGATATCAGGTGTTGACATGTGAATGTAATGATGATAAATGATCAACAAGGAAGTACTGCGATAATTCTGTTATCAGGCAATTATACCTGTGGAGTCTATCACAAACCACTCAGTTCATCCTATTTTCATAAGATGGGAAACAATGACAAATTATACTGAACAGAAAACATAAATCACTATGATGTAATTCTGGCTCAAAGGATGTTTTATAAGTGATAATGATGAAAAAATATTCCTTTACAATATATTTTTTAATCTGCTTTGATACAACACTTTCCTCTCCATAAATACACACATGTCAATGCACACACACACACACATTTACATATACATATACTACTTAAAACTATGGAAACCTATTCAAATTTGAATGTCATTATTATTTTTTTCGTCAATGACACCAACATAAAGTAATTTAATGTACCGCTAAAAGAAATATTAACCCATTTAAAATCAATTTTGTTTTAAGTGGCAAATATATCTCTAATATTTCTGTTGAATATATTTTGCTTATTAAAGTAAATGATGAAATGCACTAGTATTTAAAGAGTTATGACATTCTATCTCTATCTATCTATCTATCTATCTATCTATCTATCTATCTATCTATCTATCTATCTATCATCTATCTATCTATCTATCTATCTATTATCTATCTATCTATCTATCTATCTATCTATCTATCTATCTATCTATCTATCTATCTAGCCATCCATCTCTATCCATCTATCTATCTACCTATCTATCGATCTATCTATCTAGCCATCCATCCATCCATCCATCCATCCATCCGACCATCCATCCATCCATAGGGCTGCAATGAAATTGAACAGGCTTATTGTTCATTCTCTGGAGAACACATCTAGAACTAATATTGCAAATGCAGATGCTAAATATTAATGTAATATTTTGTTTTTGAAGTTTTTGAAGAGATTAGACCTTGGAAGATAAATTATGGATCAGGAGAACATGTTTTAATCTAACATACAGTTCCTTCACTAAGCAGGGATCTAACTAGGTCTAAAGAAAAGAAGGCCTGGGTAGACCTGATAGCAGTGTTCCAATATTTGAGGGGCTCCTACAAAGATGGAGGGGGGGCTCAAACTATTTTCGAAAGCACCAAAAGGCAAGACCAGAAACAATGGATGGAAACCAACCAAGGAGAAAAGCAACCTAGAACTAAGGAGAAATTAAGGAGAACTAAGGAGAAACAGTGAGAGCAATCGACCAATGGACCAGCTTGCCTTCAGAAGTTGTGAGTGCTCCATCACACTCACAACTTGGAGAGTTTCGAAAAGAGACTAGACAACCATTTATCTGAAATGGTATGGGGTCTCCTGCTTGAGCAGGGAGTTGGACTAGAAGGCCTCAAAGGTCCCTTCCTACTCTATTGTTCTACGTTCTAGGTCAGTGGTTCTCAAACTTCCTAATGCCGTGACCCCCCCACCCCCGCGACCCCTGCCCCACCCTCTCCCCGCGCGTGCGCGTTGCCAGTCACCAAGATGGTGAGCTAGCGCGTGCTTAGGCGACCCCTGTGAAAGGGTCGTTCGACCCCCAAAGGGGTCGCGATCCACAGGTTGAGAACCACTGTTCTAGGTAATCCTTAACATCCTTTCCAAATTTTACATCCTTCAATAAAACATGATGGTATCATCAGTTGTAATTACAAGAACTATTTCTTCGTTACTGTAGATTCTGCGTGAATTACAGGTCTAAAATACTGAAACTTTGAAATTGCAATATTGGTGGTCTGGCTGCCACTAGTGCCTTGTTGGGTTTTTTTCCCCTCAATGCCTTTTGAAATAATTGTTTCAAGCAGCTTGCATTCAGTTGGGGCTCTTATTTATTTTGTATGTCATTCAGCAATGTTTACATTAAATAATGAAGCAATCTAGAAGACATTTATTAGAAATGGGACTTTTTATAAGTGCTTTTAAAACTGCAGCCAAGATATTTCTTTGCTCAAATATAATCTTAGAAAATTAGTCCTGTGGAAATTAATAGAGAAATAGCTTCTAAGGCAATTAAATATTTGATGGTAATAATAATGCTCTTCTACATTCTTTAACATGAGAAACAAAGTACTAGCAAAAACGAATGGATTACTTTAACGTCAATTATAATGCAATGGAATGTTGTACAGAAGGATACCACTTCCCAAGGATAATGAGATATACCCCTAACTGAGATCACCCATACCATGATATCATTCAATCAAACCAACTATGTCAGTGAAATCATATAGATTGAAAACAGATGACAATTATACTTATAAAAATTTCCATTGTAGAATACATGGGATATGTACAATAAGAAATCAATCTCAATTTTCATCAAAATAAATAGAAAGACATTTGGATAAGGACAAGTGAGGCACACAAGTCCAGAATTTAGATAGATTTTGAGAGTTGGATTATAAATTAAGAAAACAGACAAATTATCACATTAAACTAGGAAAATAAAAAACCCACTCTGAAAATGATTTTAAAAAGGTATCAAAAATAAAAAAAAATGTTCAAATCATGTATTTGTACATATCCATGATGCAACTCTTAGTATTTGTACACAGTTCAGAACAATAAATTTTGAATTATACACTTCAAAAAGTGCAGAATAAAATACAACAGAATACAGAATGCAGAGCTATATAAAATTATGCATGGTGGAGGAAATGTGAATAGGGATTAGCTTTAATTTTCTTAAAAGAGTAAAGGTGATCCTGAAAACTTAATTGGAAAAAAAATTCAACTAGTGCATAGTTGATTAATTTCTACAAGATGAAGGGATGGAATTATTGGTAATATTTGCATGGTTTTTGAAAAAAATAGGGTAAATCTATCAATGTTTATTATTTCATGTCTATATTTAACTTTGATATCATACTTTTCATCACATGTGGGGGTTCCTATTTACCACATGTTTCTTCAATGTTCTTAAGGTCCAACTGCAACTGGTGCTAGCTATTAGAGATTCTGGAACTGATAACAACTCTGCTAGGTTCTGACAGTTTTTTACTTACCAGTACAAATAAATTATGGTCCTTGGCGGTGATAAAAACCTTTAGTGACAACTTGATTGATGGAAGTAATAGAGCATTGAGGTGATTAAACTTGGCTTTTCTAACATTCAACTCTTTTGATTTAGAGATTTCAGTCTCTTCAAAAATGGAGTGAACCTAAAGGAGATTGAATATGAAATTGTACTATTTAAAACTACAACTTTCATGCCTGATTAAACCCATATTTAAATCATTTAAAAAGTTTATTTCTTGAAGACTTGAAGGATTGGGTTATGGACAGTCCGGGGAAAATCTATATGGTCACTAAGAGCCAATAATGACTTGATGGCACATAATCAATCCATTTCCTTAGAACCCACTAATGTAATCTATTATAAATAAATCAGATTTATACACAGATGGTATTAAAATACTGTATGCTTAAATGCTGGAAAATTAGATTTTTAATACACAAATTATCATTAAAAAGCTAAAATGTGAATAAGTCAGTGTTATCGTTTAATAACACCAATGAGTTCAATAACTAAGGGTCAGAGTAGCTTTCAGTACTTGGTTTAGAGTCACCATTCAAACAGTTCAGAAAAGCCAATCATATAAAAACAAATAATTTATACTTTATAGTGTTTTTGTTTTAATGATTTGTTCATAAATTAAATAAATCACAAATAAATCACCCACAGTTTTCTTTACCGAAGCCACTTTGATTTAAATCTGTTTAGCCAAATTGTATAAATTTGCAACCACGTTGTCAGCCTCCATGCTGCTTGCTTGCTATCAGCTGCCATAGAAAACGTGGGGAGAGGGGAGGCTTAGGTATTTGGGAGGGAGGGGGAAGCTGTGCTGGAGATGTCTCCGTATATGTCTGATTAGAGAGCCAAGGGAGGGAAGCTCTCATCATCTACTGCACTGCTGACTGGACATGTTTACAGCCAGCTCAAGGTCAATCGTCTCAGCTCCAGATGTGATGGCTCCACCTGAAGATGCACCCCACATGACCTCTTGGGGGCATGGGGATTGGATGGTCAGCCCGGGTCTTTGGGGGCAGGGATTTTGGGTTTGCTTTCAATATGTAATTTTCGCACCTTTAGCCTCAGAGCTTGCTTTCAACTTGTTGCTATCAGTTCTTACCCAGTAAAAGTACCTTTCTCTACAAACATGGAGATGGGGGTTTTCTTTCTTGGGTTGTGAACGGAGGAACATCTGACATTAAGGAAGCTCTGCTTTATCAGCCAACCCGGAGAGAACTCTACCGAGGGGGCTAAGCAAAAATATGTCTAGCCCAGGCAGTGACCAGGAGGACTTGAGAGCTGCTGGGTCAACTCCCCCCCAGTCCCGCCGTGGCTGGGAAAAGTCAGAGTGGACGTGTGAGCCACAAATTAAAGAGAAGCCGGTCAGAGCCAAATGGTCATTGGGCGTGGGTCGGATGGAGGCTCCGGAGGAGATTCCCCCGGGAGTAACTGCTGCCAGACGTCAGAGGGGAGAGGCTGCCTGGCAGGAAGAAGACAAAGAGGACCTCCTGCTGACTCAGGCCCTGCATCTCCTGAAAGAAGCTCTCGAAAGTCCGAGAGGCCGTGAAAGGTATGCCTTGCCTGTGGGGAGGGAAGCCGAGGAAGCTGTGGGGGAGGTGGAAGCCTTAGCCACCCCTGAAGCATTCCCTAGGGCCCAGTCAGAGGCAGTGGGGACTGCAGGAATGCAAGTGGCTGTGGCAGCCCAAGCCCCCCCGGCAGGGGGGGGTGTAATCCCCCCGGAGGTGCCAAATTCCAAAGATTCCTCAGTTAGGAGTAAAATACGGAGGGGATCCCAAGGCTTTGGGATTCTTCTTAACCCAAGTTTGGAATCATATGCAGGAGTACGGGGAGGATTTTCCCTCAGAAGTAGCCAACGTCAGGTGTGTCACCATGGCCCTGGAGGGAACCGCAGCTGAATGGATGGTGGCCCTCCATAATGAGGATTCCCCACTGATGAGGGATTACGATTCGTTTATGGCCGCCCTCCGAGTGCATTTTGATGACCCCTTGGCTGAACGAAAGGCTAGAACCAGGATGAAAACCCTGACCCAGGGGAGGAGATCGGTGGCTGAGTACACCCAGGAATTTCGCCAGTTGGTGGTCCACATGCGGGGGTGGTCCGCAGAGGCCCTGATGGAATGCTCCAAGGATGGCCTCAATGAGGACGTCTACCAAGGCTGTTGCTTTCGAGGGGCCCCCAGAGACCTGCAACGCTGGTATGTGATGGTGGCTGAGGTGGAAATTGACCAGGCCAGAGATCGGTACCAGGGAGGTCGCAGCTGGAGCAAGTCTTCACCCTCCACACCGAAAGAGACCCCTAGAGTGGCCAGAGAGGGTCCAGCATCAAAGCCCAGATCATCAGCCTGCTTCAAATGTGGGAAGGAGCGGCACTGAGCCGCTGAATGCTTCTCCAAGCCTGTCTCTAAGATGACTTCAGCCGGAGGGAAAAAACCCAACAAGCCGGCAGCAAAGAACCGTGAAACGGCTCTGAAAGGCGTGGAAGTCGTTGAGTTCGCTCCCCCAGGCCTGGAGGAGTTGGGAGCTCCGACCACCCCAGGGGACAGCGACACCGACTCTGACGATGACCCCTGGTAAATCAGCACAAGGGCCCCCTGACCATTCCAGTAGAGATAAGGGTGCCATCATCCTGTGCCCAGGGGAAGATGCTAGCCCTTTTGGATTCTGGGTGCACTAGGTGTGTAATCAGGTGGTGGAACAGATGGGACTGAGACTGAGAACCATGAAAGTGCCGATTGCATTCTGCCAGTTGGATGGGTCAGTAGCTGGGGGGGCCCGGCCCACTTTGTGACTGAGCCAGTTGAGATGAGGATGGGGGACCACCAGGAGACTTTGAGTTTTATTGTAGCCCCTGGGATGGAACGACCCCTCCTGCTCAGGCTACTCTGGCTCCGAAAATGGAACCCTCATGTGAATTGGAGAACAGGGTTATTGCACATCCGCACTACCCAGCAGGGAAGACCCTTTCATGTGGCCAAAGCCGCAGAGGAGCTGGCAGTGATGGGGAGCGAACCCATAGCAGGGGAGGAAAAACTCCCTAAGGAATATGGGGACCTCAGGGAAGCCTTCAGTGACAGAGCGTCAGACTTGCTCCCACCCCATCGGCCCACAGACTGCAGCATAGAAATTCTGCCAGGGGTAAAACTCCCTAAACCAAAGATCTACTCCATGACCCCTCGTGAGCTTGAGGAGCTGTGTAACTTTATTGATAAGAACCTGGAACGCGGTTTCATCCAACCTGCTAGGCCACGCGTGGCCGCCCCGGTGCTGTTCCGGGAGAAAAAAGATGGCTCTCTTCGCTTATGTGTTGACTATAAGAATTTAAACGCCATTTGCGTAGAAAATGTTTACCCACTGCCCCTTATGAAGGACATGTTAGCCCATCTGCCCAAGGGGAAGATTTTCACTAAGCTGGATTTAAGAGAGGCCTACTACAGAGTTCGAATTAAGGAAAGGGACGAATGGAAAACTGCCTTCAATTGCCCGTTGGGTTGTTTCCAGTTTTGGGTGCTCCCGTTCGGATTACAGGGGGCGCCAGCAGTGTTCATGCAATTGATTAATGAGGTGCTTCATGAACATCTCTACAAGGGGGTCCTGGTCTACCTGGGTGACATTCTCATTTACACGGAGACCATGGAATAACACGTGAGATTGGTGCGATCGGTCTTGAAAAAACTCATGGCTGCTGAACTGTATGCTAAACTGTCGAAATGCGAGTTTCATCAGAGTAAAATTGACTATTTGGGCTACCGCATATCACATGAGGGCATTGAAATGGATCCAAAGAAAGTCCAAGTGGTCATGGAGTGGGCGCCCCCACGTACCCGTAAGCAGCTGCAAAGTTTCCTAGGCTTTGCTAAGTTCTATCGGCAATTCATTCCCTCTTTTGCTAAGATTGCACTGCCCATTACCAATCTCCTAAAAACAAAAGGAGAGGCAAAGGCAAAGCCTAGTCGGCCCCTGGAGTGGACCATGGAGTGCCAGGCAGCTTTTGAGAAACTTAAAAGATTGTTTGCGGCCGAACCCGTACTTAAGCATCCCGACATGGATGCCCCTTTTGTAGTCCAGGCTGACGCCAGTGACGTGGCTGTCGGGCGGTACTGTTTCAAGCAAACACTGATGGAACTCTACAACCCTGCGCCTACACCTTCCGTAAATTAACTGAATCCGAAAGGAGGTGGGCAATATGGGAAAAGGAAGCTTTTGTGGTCCGATGGGCCCTGTTAACCTGGAGACATTTCCTCGAAGGGGCCAAACATCCTTTTGAAGTGTGGACAGACCATAAGAACCTAGAGGCCCTAAAAACTCCAAGGAAGTTGTCGCCCAAGCAAGTCCGTTGGGCACAACATTTTAATCGATTTAATTTTTCCTGTGCTACCTTCCTGGGGGGAAGAACTTTATGGCTGATGCTCTATCCAGATTGCCCCAGTATAATAGCACACGGCCGGAAGTAATCCGCCCAGTAATCCCTTCCAAACAACTGGCCGCTCCTGTGGTCACCAGGTCCCAAGGGAAGGTGGACCTGGATCTCTCCACCGATGTGCACTCACAGCTCAAAGAAGCACTAAGAACTGATGAATGGTTCTTGTCTCACTCGAATGAGTGTACTGTTCGTGATGGCCTCGCCTGGGTGGGGGCTAAACTCTACGTCCCTTCTCGTCTTAGGGAGCTGGTATTGTGACAGGCCCATGATTCAAAGGCCGCGGAACATTTTGGATTTGTGAAAACATTACACTTAGTTAAACAACAGTTTTGGTGGCCCGCTTTGAAAAAGGACATAGAAGCTTATGTGGCTAGCTGTCCCGTGTGTGCTTCTGCAAAGAGGCCACTGGAAAACAACAAGGGTTACTGCAGAATGTTGCTAGACCTGGGGCTCCTTGGAAAGAAATATCCATGGATTTCATTGTTGAACTGCCTGAGAGTGGGGGAAATATGGTCATTTGGGTAATCACGGACTTGTTCTCCAAGCAGGTCCATTTTGTGCCTTGCTCCAAGATTCCGTCAGCAAAAACGTTGGCAAAACTGTTTATTCAGCATGTGTATAGATTACACGGTGTCCCTGAATGTATAATTTCAGACAGTGGGGTTCAGTTCACCTCCCACTTTTGGAAGGAGTTCCTAAAGTTGTTAGGCTCTGCCCAAGGCTTAAGCTCCACCCATCATCCACAGACAAATGGGGCTTGTGAACAGAGCAACTCGTTTCTAGAGCAATACCTCAGGTGTTATGTAAATTACCACCAGGATAATTGGGCTGACTTGCTGCCATTCACAGAGGTGGCTTATAATAATTCCGTCCATAGTAGTACAGGTTTTACCCCATTCACGGTGGTTTCCGGTCAAGACTTTGTGCCCATCCCGGAACTGCCACAAGAAAAGCCTCAAATCCCCTCTTTAGTGGAGTGGATTGAGCAACTCCAAATGACCTGGCCCGTTACTCGCAAGGCATTAGATGAAGCCCACCAAGCGCATAAAAAACAAGCCGACAAGAAAAGGATTAGACCGAAGGAATGCCAAGTAGGAGATTGGGTTTTCTTGTCAACTAAGTACCTACAAACTACACAGAAGTCAAAGAAATTAGGGTCTAAGTATGTGGGCCCTTTTCCTATTGTGAGAATTATAAACCCAGTTACCGTTCAATTGGAACTGCCCAAAACCCTTAGGAGAATTCACCCTGTGTTCCACATTAGCTTACTGAAACCTGAACATACCTCCTCACTTCGACCTGATCAAACTTCCCCTCCTGTTCCTTTGCTTATCGAAGGAGAACAGCATTTTGAGGTTAAGGAAATTCTCGATTCTAGAAAACACAGGGGCAAGATACAATACTTGGTGGCCTGGAAACACTTCCCTTCCTCCCATTCTGAATGGGTAAACAAACGGGATGTCAGAGCCCCGAAGCTATTACAGCTGTTCCATTCCAAATACCCTGATAAACCCTAAATTTATTTCTGTCAATGTTTTTACACTTTCAACTTGTGTCTCCTTTTATATTGTTATGTTGT
>QLTV01002109.1:1187653-1199737 GCA_003457575.1 Thermophis baileyi | reverse complement strand
GGTTTTCAACTTCCAGAATTCCTCAGCCAGCCATGTGGCTAACTTTGGAGACTGCTGATTTAAAGCGACAGCATTTGTTTTTCTTCTTTGCCAAGCGATCTCCCGGCTGGAAAGTGCGTCCTGATTTTTTCCTTCTAACACCTCTCTCTTTCTTTCTCTTTCTTTCTCCCTTCCCTTCCCTTCTCCCTCCCTCCCCCCCCTCTCTTTCTTTCTTTCAGGGGAACCGGCAGGGGAAATAGGCTTTAAAAAGTTTAAAAAAAAACAGGAAGTGATGATGTCGGGGCAGGTGGGTGGAGCTTCATGCTGCCATCCCGGTTCTCTGAACCAGCTGCTGCAATCGTTACCTACTCACCCAAACTGGGCCGAACCAGGAGGATTTCACCCCTGCTACAAAGTATAATTGAAACAGTTTAGTTTACAGGACAAAAAAGTAGATGTATGGGATGTTTGAAGTGGCATTTTTCTGATACATATTATTGGCCTAGTAATTCTGCCAATAATAGGTTGATAGGTGGATAAAATTGCCAAATCCAGTCCAAACATCTGGCTGATTGTCCACATTGTGTATCAATAATAATACTAATAATAAGTATTATACAGTATGATCAGTACATTAAAAAATAGCAGGCAAAGCAGACAATAAGATCTGGCCAATGGCAAGAGCATGAAAGTTGGAGAAAGAGACAGAGGAGTTAGGGTTGGCTGCATAAGACCAAGTCTTCAGAACAAAGGCAGAATTGAGAAGACAGCAACAGAGAGCAAATGTCACCCCTGCAAAAAAGCTGAAGAAAAAGGGGTAAGTTGCTGCAAGAAGATAGCATAGACTGACTACAAATAATAGATCACGGAGTAGCAACAAAGGTGCATTGGAAGATCTGTAAGAAATACCATTTGCTTGCAAGCAACAACCGGTAGGACCATAAAATAGAGAAAATAATACAAAATGAAGAAGCTAAATTGCTCTGGGACTTTAGAATTCAAACAGCTAGGCACCTGCCACATAACATCCCAAATTTAACAACTGTCAATAAGAAAGACAAAAAAAGTATGGGTAGTAGATATGGCAGTACCAGAGAAAGCTGATTAGAAGAGAAAGAACTGGAGAAGATAACAAAATACAAAGATGTGCAAATAGAAATAGAATGACTGTGGCAAAAGAAACCAAAGGTAGTACCATAGTACAGATAGTCCTCGAGTTATAACCACAATTGAACCCAACATTTATGTTGCTAAGTTGTTAAGTGAGTTTGCCCCATTTTACAACCTTTCTTGCCACAGTTGAATTATTGCAGTTGTTAAGTTACTAACATGGTTGTTAAGTGAATCTGTATTCTGGCTTCCCCATTGACTTTGCTTGTCAGAAGATCACAAAAGCTGATCACATGACCCCGGGGTACTGCAACCGTCATAAATATGAGTCAGTTGCCAACCATCTGAATCAGGGGTGGGTTCTAACTTACCTCACTGCCGGTTCACTTCCTCCCGCACCATGTGGCTGCACTTCGTGGGCGCGTGCGTGCCTCGGCGCGCATGCGCAGTCCAAAATTTTTAAATTTTTTTAAAAAAATAAAATAAAAAAACACCAAAAACAAGATGGCGACACATGCGCAGTGCCGGAAACTTGGCTTCTGCACATGCGCAGAAGAAAAAATAAGTTCAAAAAAATTCAAAAAAAGTAATAAAAAAAATTCAAAAAAAAGATGGCGGCACCCACGGACCGGCACCGACCGAACCGGATCGGTGACATCATTGTGACATCACCAGCGGGTCACTACCGGTTCAGGAGAACCGGTCCAAACCGGGAGGAACCCACCTCTGATCTGAATTTTGATCAAATGCCCATAGGAATGCTGCAATGGTCATAAGTGTGAAAAATGGTCATAAGTCACTTTTTCAGTGCCATTGTAACTTTGAACAGTCACTAAATGAATTGTTTAAGTCGAAGACTCCTGGTAATAGGCACCTTGGATGCAATCCACCAAGGTGCCTATTACTACCGGTACAACACCACTAGTGAACACTATTGGCATTAGCAAAATTTATTTTATTTTATTTATTTATTTTGTCAAATGTGTATATGATTACAGACAAAGTATAAACATGATTGTGAATATATAAGAAGTACAAGCATGGTTATGAGTACATGATATTTTACGAATACATGGGGACGTTAGGACAGGGACGGTAGGCACGCTGGTGCGCTTATGCACGCCCCTTACAGACCTCTTAGGAATGGGGTGAGGNGTATTCTGTTGGCAGCAGAGGAGTGGAGGACTCTTCTCGTAAAGTATCTCGGGACACGCTCTATTGTATTGATGTCCGATATGCATTGTGGGTTCCAGACAGATGAGCTGTATTCGAGAATTGGTCTAGCAAATGTTTTATATGCTCTGGTTAAAAGTATAATATTACCAGAGAAGCAGCTACGCAAGATTAGGTTAACCACTCTTAATGCCTTCTTAGCAATGCTGTTGCAGTGGGCTCTGGCACTTAGATCATTAGAGATGAGTACTCCAAGGTCCTTTACTGAGTGAGGATCATCAACAAGGTCGTGATAATCTAGTTTGTATTTTGTGTTCTGATTATTTTTGCCAATGTGTAAGACTGAGCATTTGTTGATTGAGATTTGAAGATTTGAAAATCACCATCACTGCCAATTGCAAAAGGCAGCTTTATTCCAAACAGCTTACATCCTGTGACGATAATCTTTAATACCATGAAACATCAAGATTTGCCTATCTCAAGTTCTTGGGAAGCATTTGATAGGCTGATAAAAATGATAAATTCAATCTACACATCTGGCAGACTGTATGAATAAACATGATGATGTCTGTTTAGATATTACTCCCCAAATCTCAATAGTTTCACTGAAATTCAGATTTGCCAGTAAGTAAATATATTTATAACTAAACTGTTGATATAGTTGTCAATATAGAAATTGTGGATTGCAGCATTTTTAATAACTTTTCCCCTACCTCCTTGTTTACCAAAAAACACTAACAAACAGGTTAGCTGTTTATTAAATATTCACAATGTGATTGTGATTTTACAATCACAATTTTATAAGAAACAAAGTACATATTACATGGGATATAGCTCATCATCCTAATTTTATTTCCTCAATGGTAATTATATGGGTTTCTGATCTGGACGAAGGACATTTTTTACAGGAACAGATGGTTTGTAGTTTTTGTCCAATTGCTTTATTTTTGATATACCTTTTGTTTTTCCACACAAATTATCTTAAAAGAAGGGCTTCATTGGTACCAATTTGAACAGAATTAGTGTGATACTGGAAGAAGAGCCTCTGCCCTGTATCAGTGGGAATGGAAAGATTTCCCTTCTTGCTATCATAGGCTGATATGCAAACAATTAAACATATTGTGCAAGATTGCCCACTTCGTGGATTCTCTGGTTCCCTAGAAGATCTGTACGAAGCAACCCCAGAGGTGATTGCCTGGATAACTGAATTGGACATCCAGTTATGAGACCACTGCCATGCCCTCACAGAAGTTTTGTCTATAATTATATGGAGTGTTATATATATGTTCAGCTTTCTTCTGTCATGTTCTGTCATCATATGCTAAATAATTGGTGTCAATGAAGGAGGGCATTTTTTTTTTAAATGATCCTCATTTTGGAAAGAGAAATTTGGAAAATAAAGTGTGTAAGGGAAAGCTTCTCATACTTCATCAATAAAAATATACAATAGGCTGAAATCATGTAATAAATTTAAGCTACATTTTTGCTATGTGTTAATTATTTTAAGGCAACCATATCTAGTCTAGTCTACAAACATTTGAATGGGACTAAAGAGATTAAACTTTTCCTATCATTTTTTATGTCATTTAGTACTCCTCTAGATTTTCATCTTAGATTCATGAGCCCTAATTAATTAATTGTTTAAAGATACCTAGGTGATTTTGTAAGACTATCTCTTGATGGATTAAAACACTTTAGGCTATGGTGATTCTGAGTACCAAACATAAATTTGCACTGTTAATTACTTCTGCTGTCTTAAGGGACTAAAGATATTAATACCGAATCCACCTTAAGGATTTTTGATGATTTAACTAAATGTGTCACCTTCAAGAATTAAGAAATAGCTATGGACTTGGGGAGAATAATAATAGGCTCAGTTTAAACATAATCAGATGGTGAAGCTTTTTTTCTGTCCTACCTGTGTTTTAAAAATCCCAGATAAATGAAATTTAAAATCATAGACCATTATAATGACAAAAAAAAAAGCTGTTAAAATAGGCTATTCACATCCCTTTAAATATTGCTTTGGTTTTAAAACAGTATTTGAAGTACTACTAAAACATTCATTGAAAGTGACATGTGGAACTTAATTTTAATACTTTAAAGAAACTATTCCTATGAACATTTATTTTTATTTAAGAAACCAAATCAGATAGCCATATCTGATTGTTTGATTGTATCTCCTTTTGTTGTGGTTGATGTTTCTTAATTGAAAAATGTGAAAAAAATTACCATGGTTTCTGCTGCTTCCACCTTTTTGTGCTGACTTTCTTATCCATAAATTTCCAGTGGAAAAGGACTCCACAAAGTCAGTGACTCCTCTTGCTAAACTAGGCAGACAATCAGGAGGGGTCATGGCAGAGATTCTAGCCTTTCTAAGCCTCATTTGTTCACATCTTCATTCAGTAATTTGGGCTGAGTGCAATTTGAGAGTGTCTCTGTTTAAAGTGACTTCATGGGGTTGCCACAGATCACTGGAGCAATAAATTACTGGTTCTTCAGGAGAAAGAAAGAGCAGGGACATTTTAGGAGGGGAAGGGAGATAGGAAACAGGTGAAAGGGTAAAAGGCAATTGAACTGAATATAAGGATCTTATTCTTGGATAAAGAAATTACAGCTTTGATTTTTGTTTTCTGGTCAAACTGCATAATAACCTGGCCCATTCCAAAGATGAAAGTTCTATTAGGATGCTTCTCCCCAGGGATTTGGACGGTTTTACTTAAAAATAGGTGAATTAACACACATTTTATTAAATTCCATATCACATAATATTTTCAATGTAAACAAAATGCATAGATGTTAATTAACAGGAAGGCTAAAAGTCCAAATTCCCAATTGGGCAATATTTCTATCGGAGCTAAAGAAAAAAAAAAAACCACAATAAAAGAATATTGTCAATTTTATTGTTTCTATTACATCGCTTCCTTCATCATCTTCATTGAAAGGGAGGTGCAGACAAATCATCAAGTGTTTATCATATATAAGGCCGTTTTAGATAAAAGCAAGACATTCCTTTCTTGGCACTAAGAGGTTAAATTAATTCCAGGGATCTTTTGGGCAGGCAGAAAAGCCTTGAGGATTGAGTGATGTGTAGTGTGTTAAGTACAAGGGAAAATACAGCCAAGGGTCATAAATATCTCATTAGTTTCATTCCCAATTAAGCGTGAAAAAGGAGCTGGTTATTGGAATGAACACATGCAGCAAAGGAGATTGGAGTGGGATGAGTCAGGGTGAACAGTGAAAGCAGAAAGGAATTGCTTGGGAAGAAGTCACTTGGCAAAGACTTCCCTTGGCATCTTCTTCCATTCAACTACCTTCCTCTTTGTCCACATTTTCTTCTTGTCATCCAGTTTGGTTCTTTTTACACTTTTCTTACACAATGGCAATCCCAGAACCCATTCATTATACTTTTTTGTTTGAAGCAAAAAAAGAAGATGCTATTTTCCATTCTTCATACAAAAGGTAAGAAGGCTGTCCCTTGAATTTTACTTCAACACTCAGTGAGAGTACAGCACCTTATATTGTGCTGAAGGACAGCAGACTAACTTAAGGGATGCAGGGCAGAATATGTCAAGTACATCATTTGGATCTATGTAGGATGCTCTAAGGGAACCAGCTACTTGGAACAGCAAAAGGTCCCTTTGCTTTCCTTGCCACTTCCTGCTATCACTTGCCAATCATTTATGAACATCACCTCACATACATTGTTCTGAAGACACTTCTCAAAATTACATATATAATTAAATTATACTTAGGTGTGATGAACTGGATGTTCCAGATGGTGAATCGAGACAGGCAGATGTGAGTGGCAAATTTAGGAAGAGTCACAATTAGTTGCCTGAAGCAACTACATTAGTATGCCCAACAAGAGGTGGAAATTATAATTCAAGACAAATGGAGTATATCAGGTTGTCTATGTCTCTTGCAGCAGTTCACATGTTGGTTAATATCTTATATTGGATGAAAATAATACTTATCAGAATGTATATGACCCATCGCTGTCAAAGGGTAGATGATTTGTGTAGAAGACAAATATTGTAACAGAACACTTTCAAGTACTATTTGTAATTACACTACTTGCATTGTCTGTTATTCTGAATATTATCTCTTATCTCTCATCTTCATTTTGCCTCTGTAAACTCATATAATAGCCTATTTCATGTAGTTGTGTAATAAAATAGGTTGCAAATGGCAATGCCTAATTTAGACCTTAATGGCCTAATAAACACTATTGTAGATGATTATTTTTCTGTAATTGCTTCTTTTGAGTTCTTAGAACAGGGCTGTCAAACTCCCGGCCCACGGGCTGGATGCGTCACGTGCTGGCCACAGCCATGCCCAGTTTAGCGAAGGGAAAAAAAGTCCCGATATGTCACGTGATGCCACCGTGACGATATGAGTTTGACATCCCTGTCTTAGAAGCTCATGCTGGTACAATCAGTAATGGTATCTAGCCAACTTGTATCTGTTATTCTTATTCTTTATTCTGTTTGATTTTTCCAAATATCAGGGTCTTATCTAATGACTCTTGCCTTAGCACTATGTATCCAAAATATCTAAACCTTACTTCGCTATTAATGATTCCAGTGAGTGGTCTGGTTCAATTTTATTTGAATTAATTGATCTGGCATGGCTTTGCACAACAAAACTTTTTCTGGATCAAAAATTTTATAGAGGGTTAAATACAATGCCCTTATCCTTATTTCCAAAAATCAAGCAATATTACTAATTAACTATTCTGCAAAAAATGGTCTTCCTTTGCAAACAGCCTTGCATATTTTCCCAGGTGGTGTATATTGCTTCTAAATTTACAATCCTGAAACATCAGTCCACTGAAGAGAGGCTGAAATACAATATGAGGTTGCTGTTGTTTTTTTAAGTAAAACTAGAGCTTCATGCAACATGTTGGCCTATTCTGAAAATCATTTCATGGAGAGAAGATGGGGAATTTTTTTATGCTGGAAGCTGAAAAACAGATTGTCCAATTCTTTTGTGGGGGAGTTGTAATTTGATATCAAACCTTCATATTCCTTAAAGGGGGAAAAACGTGTGAAAGGCCATAGCAATAGCAATAGCACTTAGACTTATATACTGCTTTAGAAGTGCTTTACAGCCCTCTCTAAGTGTTTTTTTTTTTTTTTACAGAGTCAGCATATTGCCCCCAACAATCTGGGTCCTCATTTTACCCACCTCTGAAGGATGGAAGGCTGAGTCAACCTTGAGCCTGGTGAGATTCGAATTGCCAAATTGCAGGCAGCTGATAGTCAGCAGAAGTAGCCTGCAATACTGCACTCTAACCACTGCGCCAAGATGCCCCCAGCTTAACCCTAGCTTGGTCTATCTCTACACAAAGAGATTTTTAGCTTCCTATATTACAGGACTATCATGTGTGGAGAAAATGTTGGAGAAAGATAACTGGGATAAGCAAGTTGCATGTGCATCAGAATATGAGCATTATATTGGCCTCAGCGAAATATTTGGACTAAGTATGGTAACATTCCAAAAGCAGCTAAGATACCCTTCAATACTGAATTCCTGCAATACATTAAGTAGAACTGTTTTTGAAGATTGTTCATACATGATAATTGGTTCAAAATGCAGATAATAATTACATAGAGAGACTTTTGCAGAGCACAGAGATCCAACATTATATCATCTTCCCATTTTTTCTTGTTTCTAAATTTTTATCCAAATGCCTTGTTTTGACCTATAAATTTACAAACAAATTTACAAAATTTACAAACTAGTGTATGTTTACATATAAACATATGTAATTGAACAATCACTGTGCACCCACCTACTCTCATTGCTGTTGGGGCCCTTTTGTTTTTTGGGGTTCCCTCTCCCTCTTTGGCAGCAAAACACAATGTCAATACATAGAGTAACTAGTAATACACAATCTATTTTTGGAAAGTCTACCTCACAGTCTAAGAATAGAGCTGGTCCTGATATAGTATATAGTAATTCCAAAATAATGAAGAAAATATACAGTTATGAAATTGCATATGAACTAAAGAAAACTTCAACATCAATGCAATTGCCATAGAGACACGTGCATTATTTAATGAAGGCTAAAATACCAAGCATATTTCAGTTTCAAATTGTGCCAAAACACATTCTTCTTCAACCTCCTTAGAGAGTAATCATCTTGCCCTACTTCTATCTTCCTAGCTAATGTTAAAATCTTTAGAATTTATTCTGGCAGCTTACCTTATCTTTGTAAAGTGACCTTGTATGGGCCTGGGGGGGGGGACGGACAATCCATGTTTTCTTTCTGTTATCCCCCCCCCATATTCTGCATCCTCCTTAACTACATCCATGGAACGCGTTGAAGAGACACTGCAAATGTTTGGACTGATGAGAAATCAGCAACAAACAGAATATTCACAGGCATCCTTTAACTCAAGTAAGTAGCCCCACCCATGATAATTCACTGGGTTCCCCCCCCCCCCCCCGCTCCACAGAAATCAGTTTTGAAAGCAATCATTTTAACTAGATAAAATGGGTTAAAAAAACAAAGAAGAATTTTTCAACACAATACTAATCCAACTGTGTAAAGTTGAAAAATGTGTAACTTTTCAAACAATTCATCTAAACAGCAAACTAATCCTTAGGAATGACAAACATCAGAATTTCGAGAACTGTGAAGAACATCTAACAGGGGAAAGATGGCTTACAAAATGAAACTGCTTCTTCCTAAAGGATGTTTGGTTTTTTTGTTTTTTGTTTTTTTTGCAAGAAACTAATTTTATCTCATATGAAAAACGATAAAAAAAATATTTTGGGGGTGCTAAAAAGTGTGTGGATCAGATTTTGATAAGTGGAAATTCAAAAATGGCCAGAGGGGTAGAAATATAAATCCTCAAGTTTCACAGAAATGTTGGACACTGAATATTATTATGAAACAGTTGTGGTTAATAATGGAGACAGTTTGGATACATGTTTGTGGTCTGACTAGAAATAATGTATATATTTTATATAATTGTTTGGCAAACATTTTCAATTTATAGATAGACCTTATAACTGTACTCGGTTTTTAATTTAGTATTGGGTACAATACAGTGGTGAAATCCAAATTTTTTTACTACTGGTTCTGTGGGTGTGGTGTGGCAGGTGTGGTGTGGCTTGGTGGGCGTGGCAGGGGAAGGACACTGCAAAATCCCCATTCCCTCTCCACTCCAGGGGAAAGATACTGCAAAATTTCCATTCCCACCCCACTCTGGGGCCAGCCAGAGGTGGTATTTGCCAGTTCTACGAACTACTCAAAATTTCTGCTACTGGTTCTCCAGAACCTGTCAGAACCTGCTGGATTTCACCCCTGGTACAATAAAGGATCATAACAAAATTTAAAAACAGAAAATCCTTTCTAGGAGTTGGACTGTTGTCATACAAGCATGTGAGAATGTAATGTTGTTGATACATGGATACAATTAAATTTAGCCAAACTAAACTAAGTTTAACTAAACTATAAACTAAATCCCTATATGGCATATGTTCACATTTGGGCTAGTGGTAATTTCTAAATCCCTGATTAATCTACTTGAAGGTGTTACATGACAGAATTGTGGTTCAACAATAATGTCATTGACTTTAGACAAGATAATTTAGGTTAGAGGGAAGTGATACTTTGATGTACAGATTGCTTTTACTTTATCAGCCATAATCATCCACCACATGTTGATGTGTATTTTTCTTTCCAAACAGATAATTGGCACTTATGAAAATTGTCTCTCAAGTGTGTAAAAACATACTTTGGAATCATGTCATTCCTTTAAAATTGTAGCTAGGACAACTGTATGCTTTGGATATGGAATTTTCATTAAAGTTTCTTAACCAGAAGTATCGGAAGCAGAAATTGTTGGTTTCTTGTTTGAAACAATATGACCTAATATTCATAAGAGTCTCATAGGGGACAAAACATGGGAACTCTTACATAATTCATTCCCAGTTTTATTCAGCTTTATATTCTGTTAATGCAAGTACAGAAATATCATTTGAGCAGACTGATGGCCTTTTAAATTGAATTAATCTTCCTAAAAAAAATCATGAATATTTAAGTTAGCATGACCCTTAACATTGCAAAATTTGATATTATTGGAATATAATTTATCAAAAAAATTGCATGGTAATATATAGTTAAATCATTAGTTTGGTTATGGTATCTATTTTGTCTAGATGCTTTAGTACAGTGGTCCATGGTGGTGGTCCGTGAGAAAATTTTGGTGGTCTGCAGAAAAATTATTTGCATTTTTATATTGCACTAAATACTATTTATCTTTTTAAAAAAATCATATTAGTGGTCCGCGGGATTTAAAATTATGAATTTAGTGGTCCCTGAGGTCCGAAAGGTTGGTGACCGCTGCTTTACTGGTAGTAGTGTCTTAAATTTAGTAGTATTTAAGGTTGTCATAGAAGCAAAAGTAAAATTTTCTTACACATCTCTCTAACACACACACACACACACACACACACACACACACACACACACACACACACACACACACACTGGATTACATAAAAGAAATTTTGAACTGGGGATCTTATATTACAAAACCAAGTTCTCGGGTTTAAAAAAATGTGAAATATGTCAATTATAATTTAAAAAATGGGTTAACCCAACAAAATATTATGCTTCTCCAGTGAATGTCTTCAAAAACTTTGGCTGTTGTCCTTTCCTGCAATCAGATGGAAGGTACATTAATCCATACCCTTTGGTCTGCTAGTTCTCTTTGCTGAGACACTGTTTATATGTTAAAGATACATGTGCTATTAAATTACATCCCACAAAAGTGGAGTTTGTCTATTATGAAGAGCTTTGGGTTTATTGCGCTTGTATTATAACAAGAAAAGGTGACTTTTGTTTTCCTGGAATGATGTGTATCAGGCTTTAAGCCTGACTTAACCATTTTTTTTGAACCGTATGCCTTTGCGCTGACTTTATACTGGCAGAAAGAAAGTAGAGGACACTACATTAATTTCTTTGTAATTGTTTTTCTATCTATATTAGCATATAATTTAGTTTATTACATATTGAATTTAAATTCTGCTTTTTCTTAGTGGCATTTTTTTTAAAAAAAGATCAATGAAACCTGTGATATTAAGAAAAAAGCAGGTGAGATGCAACCTTCTCCTGCTGGACTTCTACAAGTGGTATTTGGAACCAAGCCCAGAAGTAACTCTGAGTCTTCAAAATGCGTCTTTATAGAGACCTGCCCCCCCATGAATGCGTGTAATTCATTTGCATCCACTTATATAGTAATCCAAATTAGAGGCCGTTCACTTCTATATTCCTCAGGATAAATGACCTGCTCTCTAAGTAAGGGCTTCCTTCTCTACTTCTGCATTTCCATCGGCTTTCGCGGTCCTGCTGTTTTTGAGAAAGGCAGAGAAACTCTCCTCCGCTTTCTCCCGGCCAGGCTCGCTTTTCTACGCTTCAGTTCTGTTTATCTTTCTTTCTAAGTTTAAGAATCTTAATTCTTTCAAACTTGCTAAAGGAAAGTATTGGACCCTCTGATCATTTTGGTTGACCTTTTTTTTTTTGCCGATTTGTATTATATCCCGTCTTTTAAAAGCAGCAACCCCCCACCCCCCACCCCGCACCGCACACGGCAGGCGCGCCCCAGATGCCGCTGCCCCGCTTCGCTTGCTTTTTTTCCCCCACCTTCGTTTCCGCGGGAGGCAGATTCGGTTTGTTGGGACCGATCTGAGAGGGGGGGGGGAAGGGACGGAGAGATAGGCAGGGAGGAAGACAGAGGGAGGGAAGGAGGGGTGGGGAGAGAAAGAGAGAGCGCGGGAGGGAAGGCGGGAGGGAGAAAGAGAAGG
>QLTV01002109.1:1170587-1183882 GCA_003457575.1 Thermophis baileyi | reverse complement strand
GGAGAGAGGGAGAGAGAAGGAAGAAGAAGGAGAGGGGGGAGGGAGGGGGAGAGAAAGAGAGGGAGGGGGAGAGAGAGGGACAGAGGGATGGGAGGCGAGAAGGAAAGAGAGAGAGGGGGAGGGAGAGAGGAAAGAAGGGAAGGAGAGAGAGAGGGAGGATGAAAGAGGGAGGGAGGGAGAGAGAAGGAAGAAGAAGGAGAGGGGGGAGGGAGGGGGAGAGAAAGAGAGGGAGGGGGAGAGAGAGGGACAGAGGGATGGGAGGCGAGAAGGAAAGAGAGAGAGGGGGAGGGAGAGAGGAAAGAAGGGAAGGAGAGAGAGAGGGAGGATGAAAGAGGGAGGGAATCGGAGAGAGAGAAAGAAAGAGAAAGAAAGAAAGAAAGAAAGAAAGAAAGAAAGAAAGAAAGAAAGAAAGCGAGCGAGAGAGATTGTTAGCCTCCCTGACTTCAAGCCCGAGCTTTTCTCTTCCCGAGTGGCCCCGGGGCCCCCCAGCCGTAGTGAAAGAAGCAGCATTTCGGATTCTCCCCGGCGGCGCTTCCCTTTTTTGGCAGCCAGGCAAGAAGTTTTGAGAGGAGCGGACCCGGGAGATGGAGAACCAACCCCGGAGGGACCCAGCCGGCTCTCAGAGCCGCGGCGTTAACCTCGAGCAGCGCCGTCCGGGCTTCTTTCAGAGCAGCGCATTCAAGCCCGCGCGTGGAGAGGCTCCGCCCCCCCCCAGCCCCCCCCCAAAGCGAAGCCTCTACGGCCCCTCGGGAAAGCGACGACCAATCCATGCCGGCTTTTTGTCCGATGGCTCCGCCTCTTCGCCCTCCCAATCCCCTTGGCCATTTGCATAAAAAATGCCCGCAGGCGCTTGAACGCCGAGAGTGGCGGGCTGCGTCTCCGTCCGTCGGTGCGCGAGAAGCGGGCAGCGCTTCGGGGTAGGTGCGCGTGGCCGGCGGGAGGGTGAAGCTCCCTCCGCCTCGTTCCGTCGCCCTTTCGGGCTTCCCGAAGGGGGCCCTTCCGCTCCGCGCCCCTCGGCAAGATGCGCCCTCGGCAACTTCTCCCGCTCCTGCTCCCGCTCCTCTCCGCGGCTTGCCTCGGCCTGGTCGGCGGGCTCTTCCTCTTCGGGGAGCCCGAGTTCTCTTACAAGCGGTCCAACTGCAAGCCCATCCCGGCTTCCCTCTTGCTGTGCCGCGGGATCGAGTACCCCGACATGAGGCTGCCCAACCTGCTGGGCCACGAGACCATGCAGGAGGTGCTGGAGCAGGCGGGCGCCTGGATCCCGCTGGTGCAGAAGCAGTGCCACCCGGACACGCGCAAGTTCCTCTGCTCCCTCTTCGCGCCCGTCTGCATCGTCGACCTGGACGAAACCATCGAGCCCTGCCATTCGCTTTGCGAGCAGGTGAAGAACAGCTGCGCCCCGGTTATGTCCGCCTTCGGCTTCCCTTGGCCCGACATGCTGGACTGCAGCCGATTTCCCCAGGACAACGACCTGTGCATCCCCCTGGCCAGCAGCGACCACGTCCTCCCGACTCCCAGAGAAGGTAAGAGCCGCTGAGGGCGCTTAGACGGGCGCAACCTGTGCAGGTTAAGCAATGGGGGGGGGGGGCGTCGCGCCAGAGTCTTTTGGAAGGAAACCCGACAGGCCCTCCTGATATTCAAGAAAAGATTTACAGCTTTAGACTCTATAACAAATCTTCAGAGCACCAAAGTTAATGTACAGGATGGATTCCTCTGCAGTTGGTTATTTTTTTTTTTAATGTTGAATTAGAAACTGCTGTACATTAAGTGGCTTTTGAAGTAAATGGTGATTTGGGGGCATATTTTTGAGGCAATTATTTGGGGCGCATTGACTGGGGCAGAAATCATTCAATGATAGCCTTCCAGTACACAAGTAGGGATTGCGGTCTTAGGCTGCCACCCGAAGCATCTCAGTGGAATGTACAGGAGGAATAAGTTTGCTGGGAATAGTTGTTTCTGATGTCTTTATCAACTTTCTACATGTCACGTTTCTTCGCATCACAGATATAAATGTAGAGAAATAAAATGAACTGTATAGCGTATAGTGTAAATTCCTTTCTGAGAACTGTAGAACATCACATCTCAAATTTTCACACAGCAATAACACATGATTTGCAAGGCCACCCTTTAATGATAGAAACCAATCCATTTTGGATTTTGCTTTCCTAGATTTGGAAAGCTCAGTGCAGTCTTTTTACACAGAAGCTAGGCTGGATTCCGTAAGACCTTATGTAATTTTAGATATGGGTGTTTAAAATTGTCCTATCCGCATCCTGTCCTATCCTAAACTTGTTCTTAAGCAAGTTTATTCAAAGTGATCCCCTAGGATTACTTATGAATTTAGGGACAGGTTAAATCCTGTAATCCTGAATAAACATTATTAAGAACAAGTTTAGGATAGGACAGGAGTAGGATCTTGATAAGAGCTTATTTAACCTAAGTATGTACTGTATGGGATGATAGCTTTAAACTACCCTATTACACAGATCTGGGATTAAGTCCAAGTGAACGGGTATAGTTCCCTTTTGAATTTCTACTTCAAAAGTTGCACTATGACTTGGAATACTGCTTATACTTTTAACCATTTGAGCTTATTGAATATTGATGAATGTATTTTATTCTCCTTATGTAGACTGAGAGCATATACACCAAAGACAAATTCCTTCTGTGTCCAATCACACTTGGCCAATAAAGAATTCTATTCTATTCTAATTATGGAATTGTTGTCCTGTAACTGTTTTCCTAGGAAAATGATAACATTAATCAGTACAGTAAGTCATTTCCATATCAACTGGCCAATTAAGTTTTCTGCAGGTATTGTTTAGATAAAAGGTAACAGGAAATGCTGAACCTGATAAAAGATTGATAACAGAAGCAATACATTCGTATTACTGATTTCTCATTTTTAAAAGTAAGAGCTTTCATCTAGTATCAGTGTAGTGTCAGAAAATGTGGCTTTAATTAACTGGATTTGGAGAAGGATAATTTCCTAAAAACAAACTCATCAGTAAATGCATTTTATGCACTTTTTCATTGCTCCATGTTCTTTCCTGAACGTAGCTGGGTCTTCCCATGCTCTTCCACCAGGGCATTAATTTCTTCTCTCTGGAGCAGGGGTCCCCAACCTTGGCAACTTTACGACTTGTGGAGTTCAACTCCCAGAATTCCTCAGCCAGCGCATGCTGGCTGAGGAATTCTGGGAGTTGAAGTCCACAAGTCGTAAAGTTGCCAAGGTTGGAGACCCCTGCTCTGGAGGACCTGCTGTTTAAGAGTGTTAGAGAGAGACTTTAATCCCACTCAGAATCCATATCCATGGTTCAATAATCCACTCGGAGTTCTCATTGAACTTGTTATGGTGTCTATTTAGTATGGCTGCCTATTTTTTCATCAGTTGTTTTTAAATGGCCAGTGGGATTGATCAGGTATCTTAGGCTCCAAATGCTCTGGAATCAGCCCTTCAGGCTGAAATAGAGTCAAGAATAAGAAAGCCTGCCATGATAACCGCATATTAAAAGTGTATCCTTTCTTTGCAAATTGCCCCCCCCCCTCTTTATTTTGAAACCCCTCTAAAGGTTCTTTTTAAAAACTTATTTCTTACAGTGCCAAAAGTTTGCGATGCCTGCAAAAACAAGAATGAAGATGACAATGAAATTGTAGAAAACCTTTGCAAAAATGACTTTGGTAAGTATGAGGGAGAGACTCTGATTGAAAACTAGGGATTTTGTCGTCTGATTGCAATAATTATCAATTTTGTAAGAAATGCAGTTGTGGTCAGTTTTAAATGACAAAGGCATTCAAGCTTTTATTTCAACAGTGGATCCTAATTCACATAATCATAGGATTATGATTAGGTTTCTATTTAGTCTGTCAGACTAGGAGGTTGGTTAGAACTGCTCTTTGTAATAAACATATTGTCTGCTCTCGCCTTTCTAAGGTTCTTTTTTCTTTACAACATTGTCCACTGTGGCCTCATATCCTTTCTATGTAGAAAGAAATGGGATTCTAAAGCTTCCTTAGCTGGACGTCCAAACTGTTCTAATGATGCTTGAATTGGGACAAAAAAAAAAAACCCTGTATTTTTTCTCCTTCATGTGTATTGGTTGTACCTTGTCCCATAGCCGACAACAGAAACTGGTTTAGTTCTCAATAGTTTTACCAGTGATTCTAATTCCAGAACCTCTGTCTATGAAAACCAACTGGTTTTCACATTTGGTCACCTTAGGGAGTAATAGAATCCAGGAATGAGCTAGTTGTATACAGACATATATATCTTTTTTATTACCCTCTGAAACTGCCATGTCAGGTATTTCAGAGTTGCAGAAATATAAATAATATGAATGTGACATCCTTGAATTTTCTGATTCTTTGCTGATGTGAAATGGAACCCAGTGGCACAGTAATGTTGGAGGCCTTGGTTTCATTCTGTTTCCCTTCTGCCCACCTGCAGAGGAAGGGAACTGAGGAAAGAGGTCTTGGCTTATGTCCTGCTATGAATTTGAAAACAGGTTTTATCCTGTCCAGTCCCCATTTCTTATGCAGCAGGGAGGGATGGCTTCCTGGGAAGAGTAAAATAGAAAATTGCTCCTGACTTTTCCAGAGCACAAGACAACCACAAAGATATGGGAGGGAAGCCGAAAAATACTTCGATAGGCTTCACTTCAGATTTTAAGTTGGTATAACATTTTAAATGTACAACATTGTTACATTAATCTACCACAAATCCCCAACAGCTTTGGCAAAGCTTTCACATTCCATATTGGTAGAGAAATGGCATCTTTTCTTAAAAAGAGATGAATTTCTCCCTTGAAATTCTGACATGCCAGGAACTAATGAGTATTGGCTGTGAAGAAAGCAGAGAATTACTTTACAGAGGTAAGACAAATAATGAAATGTATCATTTCTGGATAAGAATATTTGGAAAACCCTCCTGAATAAGACAGGTAAAGTGTGATAAACTAATTGGCACAAATTACAAATACATGTTGTAATTTTATCATATTCTAACTGAAGAAGTTACTTTATTACAGTTTGATCACAAATTTATACGGATTAATGCCCTTATCACTAAAGAATAGCATAGAGAGTGAGTTTTATTCATGTTAACTAGCATTAAGTTTTCATCTGATATACCAACAAGCAGATATTTGGTTTTTCTTAATAAACATGATGCTGTCTCTCTCTCTTTTCAGTTATTGCACCAAATCTAATGCAGCTATAAATCCCAATTATTTTGTTCATTCTTTCAAATGCAATAGATAAAATATACTGATTAACCAAAGAGTTTCATATATATTTATTATTTATTTATTTATTTATTTATTTATTTATTTATTTATTTATTTATTTATTTATTTATTTATTTATTATTATATTTGTATGCCGCCCAACTCCCAAAGGACTCATAAATTAAGTCAGACTATTTTCAGGAGAAATGGGGTTTGCTTTTTCTATGAAAAGATGACTCTTTCCCCTCCCCCCCCCTTTCATCTTTGTGAGAAGGCGTGTGTCACATTTAAAGCTTTAGCGTTAGCGTAGAAAAACCAGAGACCTTCGGTATTTGCAACCAACAAAATCTAGAGGAAGAGGCTCATTTAGCAAAGATGTTTTTTTTTTCTTTGAAAGTGAAAGAAATACACCCAAAGATTGATTCGGACTGAAATTACTTTCATGCTCTTGATGGCTTTAGAAATGGAGCCACCTGCTGTCCATTCTGTCAGAACCTGACAGTTTAATTAGCAAGAGAAGACCTCCCTCACTGGATTCTCTTTTATGTGCCAGAATGAGAGAAGAATCTCTTCTTTTCTCCCTCTCCCTCCCTTTCTTTTACCCCACTCCCCCCACCCCTGCTCTGCTCTGCTCCCCATTATCCCCTCTTAGCTCTAAAGATAAAAGTGAAGGAGATCGCCTACATCAATGGAGACACCAAGATCACTCCAGAAACAAAGAGCAAAACCATCTACAAGCTGAATGGGGTGACGGAAAGGGACCTGAAGAAGACCGTGCTTTGGCTCAGAGGTGGCCTTCAGTGTACCTGCGACGAGATGAACGATATTAACGCACCATATTTGGTCATGGGACAGAGGTTGGCTGGGGAGTTGGTGATCACCTCCGTCAAGCGCTGGCAGAAAGGCCAGCGAGCCTTCAAGAGGTTTTCACGCAGCATTCGCAAGCTGCAGTGCTAATTGCTTGGAGTTTCTGGTCACATTTAGTTGCCATGCCTTAAGTTCTTTCGCATCTTCCTACCGTAGCCATAAACGCCCGGTAGCATGAAAGAGCCGCTTCTTTTAAGAAGAAAAGAGAGTCCCCCTTCTAATTGTGTACATACAATAAACTATAATTGCCCAAATCATGATTTTTCTTCTGTATAATTGTCTCCAAAACGTGTTGTTTAGAGCTGTGCGAAATGTAACTTTGATCTTTTAATTCTTCTTTTAATTATTCGTATGCATAATACATTTTGTCTGGCTAACCTTTCTGCGTAGGTTATGTGTCCACTTGGGCCTTGGAGTCGACGTGTTCAGTTTGGTTTTGTTCCAAGTAAAAACAAATGAGGGAGCCACAGCGTGGGAGATAACAGTGTCCACGTTTTACTAAGGGGGAGTAATTTTGCAACTTGGCATTTAAAAGACAAACTTTATTTTAAAGACTTTACTCTTGCAGAAATTATAACTCAAAGATGGGCAAAATAGAACTCAAGAATTTCTTTCCCCAAATCATCTGCAGAATTATATGTGCTTAAGGCTCTAACATCCATGAGTTGGTGTGCATTAAGCTGCAATCCCATGCACGCTTCTTGTGGGAAAGTGCACTGCCCTTTATGGGACTGGCGTCTGTCAACAATACGTTGCATTGGAAGCTTGCCATAGACTATAGCCATCACAATGTCTTTAGCTACCTTTGAATATTAGGCCTAATTTTATCTTATCGGGAATATGCCATCTACTTTATTCATTACAGAGAAATTATCCATGCACATGTGCTACTTGTGCAAGAACTACATCAATAAGTGTGTATTAATCATTTGCACACAGTGTTTTATACAAAGCTTAGTACTGTTTTAAATTGAAGTACTCTGATGCTTCGCAAATTAAAGGTTTCTGTAGCCTAACTGTAAAGTAACTAGTGGTTATTTGAAAAAAAAAAAAAAGTTGTAAAATATTACTTTAACAAACCTTGTAAATAATCCAGATAAACCTTATATTCTTGTATATAAACTTTACATCATAGTTTACACTTTGTCGTGTTTTTGTCTTTAGGTTTTGTGAAAACATCTCTGAAATCCATAGGATCCATTTTTATTGTATCTTTTTTTTAGTCTTTGTAATGAAAGACATAGGAGGAATTCACTACCTCTTGGGTTAATTAGTTACACTTTTTAGTGCAACTCCAAAGTAGCACTTAACCAGGCCTTTAAACAGTCATTCACATAATATAGAGTAGTTTATTGTCAGCTCCAGTGTATGCGCGCGCTGGCCAGCTGATTTTCGGCCTTGGCGAAGGCTGTTTTCACCCTCCCCAGGCTTCCGGAGGCTTCCCTGAAGCCTGGGATAGGTGAAAAACGGCCCAACGGGCCTCCCAGAAGTTCGGAAACAGACTTCCAGTTTGCCCGTTGGGCTGTTTTTCGCCCTCCGGAGGCTTCAGGAGGCTTCCCTGAAGCTTCTGGAAGGTAAAAAAATGGCACAACCGGGGGGGGCGCATGTGTGGGGATGCGCGCATGCGCAGTGTGGCATGCGTGGAGGTGTGTGTTGGCACACACGTGCGCTAGTGCACGCATGCACCCCCATTTTTGGCACGCAAGAAGAAAAAGGTTCGCCATCACTGGTATAGGGTCTCCTGCCTGAGCAGGTGTTTGGACTAAATGACCTACAAGGTCCTTTCCAACTCTATTATTCTGCATTCTGTAATAGCATATTTCACCCAAATATGAATTTTAATTCCTATAACACTGGATCCTGCATAAAAGCATAGAATTTCTTTGGCATAAGATTATTAAAGAAGGTAAGATCTGAGTGAGGAAGCCTCAAATGCTGGATAATGGATTATTGGCCTGTCAAAGTTGAAAAGGCAAGAGAATTCTCACTACACAGTTTTCCACATCTATTCTTTGGTTAGTCTGGCATACAGAAGTAAACTTTGCACTCCAGATTTTTCAGTTAGGTGCAAAGTGTCCTTTTTATTTTTAAAATGTGTTTATATGATTTTGGAATACATGATTTCTGGTGGCTACATAACTACCTCCATGAAATTGTCTTGTAAGCGATATGGAAGCAGTTTACTGCTGCTTTCTTCCAGGATTTTTTCCTTTTAATTTGCCAGGTTTTATATGCTGGCATGGAAAAATGGCAACCATTTAAGGGCAGATTTTTCATACACACTTTCTTAGTAACTGTTTATTGTGACCATATCATGTGCCAGAGAATCAGTATTCTGGTTGTCCCATCCCATTCTGTTGCAACTGTTTGAAGAAGAAAACAGATAAAATTTAGACTTCAAGAGCACTGAGGGGAAGAACTTAATTTAAAATGCTTTGGGCAGTTATTTTTTTTACATTTTGCGCATTATTATTTTCCTTTCAGCTTCTTTCCTGTGATGAACAACTGCATATTTTTCTTTCTTATGGTAGCATTTCAGCTACTTTGCAGAGGATTTTTTTTTCATTTTATTCTAGGAAGAAAGAATCAATTATCTTTCACACAGGGTCGGTGACCAGTGATCTGTTAATCATTTAAGAATGTTCCTGAGTAGAGAAAGGTTTGGCACTCCATGGATTCCCAGATCTAATACTTTCCTTGTTCCTGCTCTCAAAGTACATGCATTAGGCCCCTTGACCCAAGAAATATAATCCCCAAAGATTTTTATTCAGGAGTCCAACTCTTAGAAAGACCTTTTTGCACAGAGGTGTAAATATATACATAATTCCCTGGCTCAAATGTCTATATCCAGGTGTATGAATACAACAGATGGCAACTCTGGAAGCAAAGCGAACCCTGCTCCTTTCTACAAGCCATGAAAGATCGATGCTCAAATCACATTCCTGGATGGGTTCCAGGGCTGGAGTTCGGGAATTCCCAGCTCTCCATAAGAACATTGGCATGAAATATCCCTTGAAACTGGTCCCAGTACAAATATTTAAACATTTACTCACTAGCCCTCTCTAGTATATCTCCAGGGCCATGCTGAAAGCAACTGGTGGGAGGTAAGCACAACTGAAGTAAAAACCCTATTCCTGGGTAATTTTCCAGTTTCCGCTCACATATCACAAGCAACAGGGATGCCTTTTTTTAACATTAATTTTTTTAAAGTCAAGAGTATAATGCAACAAAATATCTTCTACCTATACAGCAGCTATGCTGCCTATTAGTACAGCATCTCTTAGACCACGTGTGTCAAACTGGTGGCCCACGGGCCAGATGTGTCATACACAGACCACGCCCACCCCAGCTCCGTGTATGGGAAAAACATCGTGGAACGTCACGTGACAGCAACGTGACACGTTGAGTTTGACACGGGTTGGTTCCTCCCGGTTCGGACTGGATCGCCCGAACCGCTAGCGACACACTGGTGACGTCATGGATCCGGTTCGGTCGGTGCCGGTCCATGGGCGCCGCCATATTTTTTGGGAATTTTTAGTGAATTTTTTTACTGTTTGGAAGGTTTTTCCTGTTCTGCTGCTTGAAAAAGGGCCCTCCAGCCTGGCCCTGCGTTTATACTGACCTTTATTCCTTCGTCCGAAGCACAGCTGATCAGCTCCTCAGCTGTGTTTCGGGCTGATTGAAGCTACTGAGCATGTGCGGAAGCCAAATTGCCTGAGGGAACACGCGCGTGCGCGAGCGGAGGGAGCATGCGCGCGCAAAACATCGCGATGTGAACCGGTGGGGAAGGTAAGTGGAACCCACCCCTGGTTTGACACCCGTGTCTTAGACGTTAAAAGGGCAGAACAGTCCTCTTTGTTGTAGCAGGCAGATGTTTCTTGACCTTGTGTGAAGAAAGATGTGTGGATTTAGACTCCGAGAATTGCCCCACCAGCATGTACAGGTAGTCTTCAACTTATGACCACAATTGAGCCCAAAATGTATGTTGCTAAGGGACACATTTGTTGAGTGAGTTTTGTCCCATTTTAAGACCTTTCTTGCCACATCAGCCAGGGGTGGGCTGCTGAGGGTTCGCAGGGGTTCGGGAGAACCTCTAGCTAAGATTCTGTGCAGTTCGGAGAACCCCCATATCTCACTCCTGGCTGGCTCCACCCACCCCGCCCCGCCCCTCCCAGGTGTCCCCACACGGCCTGTTTTGGATGCAGGTAAGTGCAGGGCGTGCGTAGAGGCTCAGGGAGGGCGAAAAACAGGCCTACCAGAAGTTTGGGAAGGCTGGAAATGGGCCTGTTTCCGGCCTCCAGAGGGCCTCCGGAGCCTGGGGAGGCCGTTTTCCCCCTCCCGGAGGCTCGAGGAAAGCCTGAGGCCGTCCTCCCAGAGGCCTCGAGGCAAACCCTACCCCCGGCGTGGTGCAGGAGGCTGACTAGGCCACAGCCACCATGGTCATACCCACCCAGCAACTGGGCAGAGAACCCCTTGCTAAATTTTTTGAAGCCTACCCCTGACTGCAGCCGTTAATTTAGTAACATGGTTGTTAAGTGAATCTGGCTTCCCCATTGACTTAGCTTGTCAGAAGGTCACAAAAGGGGATCACTTGGCCCCGGGGCACTGCAACCGTCATAAAGATGAACCAGTTGCCAAGCATCTGAATTTTGATCACATGATCATGGGGATGCTCCAAAGGCCATAATTGTGAAAAAACGGTCATAAGTCACTTTTTTCAGTGCCGTTGTAACTTTGAATGGTCACTAAGTGAACTGTTGTAAGTCGAGGCCTCTCTGTATTTAGAACAGTGTTTCTCAATCCTAACATCTTGAAGAGGTGCGGATGCTGACTCGGAGAAACTGGGAGTTAATAGCACACATCTTTTTATTGCCAAGGTTAAGAAACACTATTTTAGAGACTAACAAATGTGTTGATTTTCAAAGGTATGTAGGCTGATAAAATTGTATCCTGTAATAAATGAATTCATTTTTGTTAGAATATTCATGACTGGGAGAGCCAATGGTAACAAAGTCAGCCAATGAATAGGCATAGCAACTAAGTCAGCCAATGAGAGCTAAACACATCTGAGTCTGTGCAGAAAATCAAAATTGAAACTTAAGCTTCAGGCTGGGCGTGGCTCACCCCACTCTGCACTCTGTCTCTCTCTGAACTCTGAACTAGAAGCTGCTTGTGTTTTACTTGTAACTGTTGCTACATTGAAGAACTCTGCTAATGGTATTGTAAATTCATCTGTTATTATGTTTATAAAGAAGTTTATGAATCCAGCTGAATCAGTTATCTGTGTGTGCTTCTGGAAATTGATTTTTCTGCAACAAACTCTGATAATTTTTAAGATGCCATTTTTATCTCACAAATTATCCAGCAGGGGGTAGTCAAAGTGCTAATGTTCTGCTTTTGAGTGCTCAGCACAACTTCACTAAAATAGAATTAAAGAATTAAAACTATTATTGTTTCTGGTGTAAAAATTTCACCTTATTAGAAATTATATATTTCTGTAAGTCCAGCTGATTTTTTAATTTTTTTTTTAAAAAATTGATTATTGGAAATGAAGATGATGACCACAGTGTTCTTTGTTCAGGAAAGAAAATGTCTGTGGGTGGTCTATAAACAGGAATGGGAATAGTTATTTAAAAGAAAAAAATATATGATAAACTTTCAGGGCAGCAGCCTTCTTTAACAATTTTCTTATAGCATAAAGCATTCATGGATTACAGCACACTTTGCATGGAGCATAATTCTGAGAAAGAAAATGAGTGGAAGATTAAAAAAGGAGGGCTGAATGATAAGAAGAAAGGAAACTATTTACTAGCCATAAATAAAACCATATGCAGGTGAAATACAGGAAGATTCCACATAAAAACTTTCCAATTTTGTCCTTTCTAGGGAAAAAATAGAACGTGGATGGGAAAAGCAGAAATGTTATTAAAATGTCATATCTATTTGAGGCTACAGTATTCAGCTACACTTCAGCAAAAACCACACACTGTCTATTGTGTGTCTATAGTATTGCTGTCTATAGTGCATTGTTAAAGCTACTATAAAATAGTTTGGAACACATTCTTAAAAGTAACTTTTATATATGTTTGTAAATGCAGTAGAAATGTTTATTATTTAAGACACAAAAACAATGTCTACCAGCCACTTTGTAGCTATAAATTACAGCTTTTCTTGTTTTAGCAGTTGTAAACTTTATACTTTGTGTCTTCACATAAAGCTGCAGATTGGCATTAGTTATACAAATGTGTATCACCCTGCTATTTTCTTTCAGGCAGGTTAAAAGCAATGAAAGAATAAAAGTGGAATATAGCAATAATCTATATATTAGGCTTTCAATAGAAACTGCAGGTGGCTTTAATAGGTTATAATACTAATTCAAACTAATACTTTTGTTTTGAACAAATGACCTTTAAATATAAACAACGAGCTTGTCAAATCTTTTTTGCTATTTAAAGTAGGTCCAACTAGGACTCATACTTAAGGGGAAAAGCTTTCTGTCTATTTTACATGCCACACAGAAGTTCTTAAACTGTTGCTATAGAGCTTATTAAATGCAATAATCCTCCTTGGACTACTTAAGTACTGTCAAGATGGTGGGAATGTATGGGAGTGAAGCCAGACACACCCCACCACAGCTGAGTACTATCTGTAGTGCACAGTATATTTACAAGACTTTATGATATGTGAAGCCAGACACACCCCACCACAACTGAGAACTACCTGTAGTACACAGTATATAGAGATGTAAAATTTCCGGAAATTTTGAAGCTTGGAAAAAAACCCGGTTTTTTTCTGGTTTTTTTGGGGAAAAAACGGAAATTTTCGGAAAAATTGAAAAAAAATGCTACATTAGCACTTTTTTGTCTTTTTAAGATTGAAAGTCATTCTGTTACTTTAGGAACATAAAATATGACTATGGACAATTTGACTTGGCATAAAATTATCACAACTAGCATATTAAAAATATAGTGTAGCCAAACAATTATCACAAACAGAATTTACTTTTTTATAATATTTATTTGTAACAAAGGGAGCAACAATCTCCTGAACTGCTTACTAGTTTATGTGGAACAGCCAAAAAGCCTCCACAAAACAATTTTCAAAACCAAAAGTAACAATTTTTCATATTTCCTCTCCACAGTATTAAATAAAAATAAAAACCCCATTCTCATAAAAAGAATTGAAGATGGGGGAAGTGTTAAG